>CM063502.1:35534277-35746777 GCA_032207245.1 Pardosa pseudoannulata | reverse complement strand
ATTTCTTCTTCAGCTGCAATGAACAATTAACAATTTTTAAATTATTAGGAATTTACTACTAATCTAATAAATTAAACTTTAGTCAGATTAGAATTTGGTTTGAAACAAAAAGTTGTTTTTTTTTTTTTTCATATAATACGGATGGCCCGAGGGGAGGCAGAAACAAGTAGTATGGTACCTTATTATGTCGGAGTCCATGGTTCGAATTCGAAGTTTGATGTTTGTGGCCGTATAGTAGTGCCTTTGAGCTGTAGGTCCTGATCTAAACAGTTTCCGTGTTGAAAAAAAAAATGTTGGCTGAAAAACTCGAAATCAACTGACAAAATTATTCTAGAATCTGTGGACTCGAACCTCACTGCTGACTTAGATACTTCTAGCTATTCAAAAAAGGCTTATAAAATGTAGGCATTCATTTAAGGAGTTATCAACCAAGTCCTTTCTTTTTTTTTTTTTTTTTTTTTTTTTTTTGTTCTTTACAGTGAAACAATTAACCAGGGTTAGTAACTTGCTATTTCATATGTATGCATATGTACATATGGTAAAACATACTCTAGTTATTAAGCCCTCTCTAAAATTAAATTAAATTTACAAAAATCAATTAATATCCAGAAACTTTAGGACTCAAATTCCGTGCACAATTATGAATGAACTTGGTCCCCTTTGCTTTTGAACCCCTCAATTATCTGCTAAAAATTGACTTAAGATTTGAAATTTTTATATCTTTTAATTGGGAAATGTAATAAAAAATGAGAAGCAAAAAGAGTTTTTAAAATAAATTCATCATCTTCTACTGAATGTAATTATTATCTTAACAGTCAATACATTTTTAATAATAGTTACGTTAGACATTTTAAAAAAATTATTTTTTATTTGATAAATACGTTTAACATTCCAGATAATGTCAGATGCAGGAAAAATTGACGGGCGTGGGATACAAAAATTCACGTTTTTACTTTACGTGTATGAAGTATATACATTGTGGTAAAGTATTGTAATTAACGTCAAATTAACGTTATCCATTTTATCCTAAATTATTGAGGTGTTCAAATTTGAGAACAATTATATTTTCTGAACAATATTAAAAGGCTAAATATGCAACACAAATCTTTATAATATTGTCCATTCCATTTCTTATATACTCCAAGATCAGACATAAAACAATAAAATTTTCACCTTACATACAATTTTTATAGCTGTCCGTTAAAAAAGACAATGGTATAAAATGGGTTAAAACGAGGAACAATTTGATTAAAAATATGTTATTAGTTGTATATTTTACATAAAAATATGACTAATATTTCTAGCAAATTAATTAAATACGAAATAAATAAGTTTTGAAAGTCCACTCTTGCTTTAATATTAAAGTGCTGGTCTGTAAAACTGTTTTGTAAAATCCGAACGGAAGTATATGTGTGTGTGTGTGCGTTTGTAGATATCTATGTGTATATGTGTATATATATGTGTGTGTGTTGGCATTTTAGGTAACAGGTTTAGGCAAAAATGTTTATATTTATACAGACAATAGGGAGTTTCATACTAGCACCCCTTGATATTTAGAGTAAAGATTATGCCTCGTATACCCACTTGTATTATATTTTGATACGTATTATATATTTGTTAAATTATAATATAAGAAGCCATTATATTATATAATGATTCAATTGAATGATGGGGCGTCACATAGAAAAATTTATTTGTTTGTGATGCTTCAATCGAAATCTTACCTCTTTTCCAATGAAAAAGTTTGTATGCCATTTACAGACAATGTGTGAGGCCATGTATAAACTATATTGTTAAGTATCAATCTTAAAACTTTGTATAGAAAAAAAAAATAAAGTTACTGTAGAAATCATCAACAACAAGCATACCATATTAACACTTGAACTCTCTCACGTGATAATTCTTTCTTTCTCCCACATCCGCTTAAAGGATAAATAATGCTAGCAAAACCTGTGTATTTATATAAAAAAAATTATATAAATCTCACTTTCTATTTACTTATAGAATATAACATAAAATACAATGGATATTTAAAAAAAATGTTCTTTTCATACATACAAAATAAAAGTATATATATATATATATATATATATATATATATATATATATATATATATATATATATATATATATATATATATATATATATATATATATATACATTACAATTTACTTGAAATAATTTTTTCAAAATGTTAACAGCCTCTAAGAAAACTAAAACACTCAGAGACTCAACTTTGAGACAACTTAAAATATGGATACAAATTAATAATTGTCTAAACTTGTACTCATGTTTTAGGTTGTTGTTTTTTTCTTTTTGAGACATGTGGTCTTGCCGTCGAGGACCTCTGGCAACACTAATAGAGTGTGGAAGAGAAGGGTTTAACAATGTATCATTTCTTAAGAAAATTAGAAATGTGAGAAGCATCATTTATACAAATAGAATATGTAATATAGACACATAACGAAGATTCACAGTAAAGCACAAATAAGAAAGAAAAAAATTTCCCTTGGATGTGTTAAAATCCCCTTTACGTATCTTTTGCCATTATTATGGTGTTCTCGGATTTCGTAGAGAGACCTTACCCTCTTACTTATGGACTTAAATTGATACATTTCCCCTATTCTAGAATTTGCACGCCTTGATATCCACCGAAAAGGCTCTACCAGCAGAATGGTTTCGGAAAGAGAGAGAAAATAACGAGAACTCTGTAGCAAGCGTATAACCTGTTAAAAAAATGGTTTTACCTTTAAGAGTTACGCTTCCTTAAAATTAGTAAAGTAATTACATTTGTGAAATCAGAGATATTTTGCACCCTTTAATTTTATTATGTTCAATTTCCTTAAAAACAGTGAAATTACTTAAAGGTCATTAAGAAATGTAAATCAAAAACGCCATTGAAATAAGTAATTTTTAATTATGTAATTATGCATTTGATATTTGTATTTAATGCTTTGGAGCTTCAAAATAAACTTTCGTGGGATAAATAATTTTGGGTTTTAGGCATGAAAAATATTAATGTATATTAATCCCCTGCATTTTAAGTAAAAATAGGGAGTAATTAGACAACAATAGAACGCTAAAAAAGGGGAATGTTCACCAAGTAGTAGTTTGCATACAATAAAGAATAAAGTAGTTTTGCATAATCTTGCAAAGGAAATGGATCAATATTAATCTTATAGAAAATGACAACGATAAACCTAATTTAGTGTTTGCCTTATCGCTACTGAAAGCATCAGGAATGCAAGTTCTAATTAGCATATATCTATATTAAATATTTATTACTTATTACCTACCCTAACTTTTTAATCTATATATTATTAAGTCTTCAAATTAATCAATTTGAATTTCAGACAAGATATATCTTTACATATTGGCAAATAGTATTATAATACTAGAAAAAAAAAAAACCTCCAGATTTCACAAACTTAATTAGCAGTAATTCATTTCAAAATATAACATGGTATTTATAAGTATTATTTGCTTTCAGTACTGATCTGTTGGCCACCCACGTGCAAATTAAAATTGACTGTCCTTTTTTTACAAACCTTATTCTTAGTTTGACGTTGGTTGATAATCACTTCGCCACCCTTAAATTTGGCTACCCAAGTGCTGTTCACCATCCCCCCTCCCCTGCTAGGATTGGCCTTGTTTTCTTCTTCACAAAATTTATAAATCTGAAACAATAAAGCAAAATAGATCAAATTGACCCTTGTTGAAAATCATGTAGGATAGAAATATCAATTTTAGTCTCTAATTAATACTTTTTACAGAAGCTTAAAACTCCATTAGTGAATAAGAACATACTTGAGAAATCCAAACCATGCTTAGTAAACGAAGATCATGTAGCTTCTAGTTACTTGAAGAGGAATGTTCTTGTAATTATTAAGAAAATACATATTGCTTTCATTTTGAGATGTACACAAGGAAGCAAATTTTAAACTAAAAGCACAAATTTTAAAATTTTTTATGTTTGTGATATGTTTACATGTTTATATGTGTGTAACATACAAGTATATATTTCCTCAGACCTGGTCTCACAAAAGTTCTTTAACATTGACCAGCATTTAATCCCCATAACATCATAATCGACTGTGGTAAAAATAAACTTTAGTTAAACATGGCGAAAACAGATTCTTGTTAAATTTAAGGAAATCACAGTAAGGGATGATGGTTAAAAGTTTCAAAGAAAAAGTATGATTTTCCTATTTTAACTAAGATTTTGATAGTGAACAAATAAAATAAGATGTTATATACTTTCTCATTGCTGCTTACTCAAATTTTTACGTCTCTGTTTTAATGAACATGTAAATTGTTTCCCCTTAATATTTTATTACTGTTAGCAAAGGTGTCTCATTTTATTTTCTACAAATCAATTCTGTGATATTTCACCTATACCATAAACATTCCTTGATTTTATATTTACTTAAAAATCAGTGCAAGAATCCCCAGACCACCCTTATTAATTGTTGCAGGTAAAAGCATTCTTGACAAGCCGGGAAAGCAATTTAGCTGTTTTTAAGTTTTTCTCTGTTCAGCAATAATGTATCTAGCTGAAAAAAAATTAAGACTGATGAATATCTGCAAATTTTTAGAACATATACAATTTTATGTTGAAAGTGCTTTCTTACTAGAAAGAAATTTAACTATATGTTTGAAAAATCTAACATAACAAAATTTAATAAAAGTAAATAAATAAATAAATAAAAATAATTTTAAAAACCGAAAGAAAAACCATACATTTAGGGACATTTAACTTTTGACATCTGGCTACACGAGTAAGTTGTTAGGAAGGATCGCGTGCTGTATTGTGTTTGTTTGGAGATTGGTAAGTTATCTTGGAGTTAATTAACTTGTAAATTATTCAATGTATTTGAAATATTTTATATTTTGCACCTTACTAGTTTAAAAATAATATAATTTGCCGTGAGCTATTCATTTTTTTTTCAGTTTGTCCAACACTGGATTGTAATGATTTGTTTTTTTTTTTCTTTCCTGCTTTATTGGCTTTCTTTTGCCGAACACGAAGAAATGCTTTTAGGAGGATAGAAATTAGTTCAAGTCGTAGTGCGTATAAATATTATTAATTATAACTCTCCAGATAATGTTATTAAAATGAACATTTTTTTATTTCGCGTAAGCATTATCTAAATATATTTTATTTCATAAAGCTTGTGTGCGAAAGTAAATTATAAAGTATCTTTAAATTCGGAAAAGTCATTGTATTTCTTTTAAAACTTAATGAGATGATATGAAGAATGGAAATTGAGCGATTTATGTGTAAATTTTAATGGGGAATTTAAAGGGATACATATCTGTATAATTATTTTCTTCTATTTTTTCAGCCTTGAAGTAAACTCGTCATCATTATCTAATCTCTCCCAGTCTGTTACAATGAGTACTGAAGATTTATTACAGCCAGGTCACGTTGTAAAAGAGAGATGGAAAGTTGTATGTAGTTTATTATTCTAATATTTTATTTATTTTGCATTATTCTTGTATTTTCCGTTTCAATCAAAGTTAATACAAATTTTTCTTATGATGCCCTTTTCCATTTATGGGTTTTATATTAATTTTAAATTTATAGATTTATTTTGTTTTTAAAAAATCATAAAGGTTGTAAGCATAGCTTAAGAACAGTGCTTCAATAAGGTTTAATCTAATTCGAGAGAAAAATGATGATGCAATAATAAAAGAAATAAGTTTGTAATTGATATTTATATTTTTATATCTGCCTGAAACGTTGTGGTATGTCATACATAGCAGCTTGGGTGTTTTTGACATAGAATTGTAGGATGTAAATATGTTATTCATGTTGTATATTGTGTAAAAACTTGGATTTTAAATCTTTTATTTACAACTATAAGTATTTTAGATAGTATTCCGTAATTAAAACTAACTAGCCCCCCCCCCCTTTTTTTTTTCTTATTGACATAGCTGTAACTTTATGATTGCATTTTTCATTGCAAACTATTGATAAAATCATGACCATATTTATTGTTTCATTTGACCAGTCATAAAATGCTCTCATGTTCTTCTTTCTGTGTTAAATTATTCAGGATTGAAAGCACAGAGGATATTATAATATGACAGCATTTACACACATCATAAATACATATGCTCTTAATCACAGACATTCTTATTAAATGTATGTGTATATTTATACATATTTCTTTGACTAGGCTGTGTTAAAATTGGGTTTTCCTAAATATATATGTGTATGTGTATCACATCTAACTCAAAGAAATATATGTATATGATAAGAATTTATGTGATTAAAAGTTATCGCAATATGTTAATTAAATTTGAGCAAAAAGGATTCAAAAGTGGCCTTTGCATTTACAATTTTTACTTTCAGTAGGTTTATCATAATATCTAAATGCTATTTTAATTAGGTTTTACTTGAACTTAATCTTTGATTAATAAAGTGTTTGATTTTAGCAGTTATACACAGGAGTAATTGTATTATTCCCTAGATATATTTATTGTTTTCTGTGTTATTTTGCACTGCAGATCAACAAAGTTAAGCACAATACTTTAGTCTATTACTTTTTATAATCAATCATTATATTCTTAAATGTTTCTCTTCTTTTGGTAGTGGTAAACTATTGTTTGGAATACACACATTTGATAAGTTGATTTTTATTCAATTGTAAAATTACTTATAAATATATACACACCCATTGTATTCTACCTAAAATTTTACCTTAAATATTAGTTTACTGAAGTAAGCTTGATGTATGAAAATTTTCACTTGATATTGAGAATTTGATATTTTTAAGTATTTTCTTAAAAGCATATGATCTGTTTCTTTCTGCATATTTAGGTAGGAAAATATTTTGCAGCTTTTTTAACTTAATGTTTATATTTATTAAAAAGAGGTATTTATTTTTGTAAAAGATATTTTTATACTAATTAAAATTTTCAATTTAACAAGGAAAAAGGTAGTAAAAATTATTATATATTCAGAACTCTCTGCCTTTAGTCTCTCATTGAAATTTATATACCAGACAAAACACATTTGCTGAAAATTTAAGCTTATGTTTAAGCTATTATATAAAATATGAATCACCTAACCTTAGATATGTGTCCACAATTTTGTACACACTTGTGTGTGTGCATGACTTGTGTGATCTATTAAGTACTCAAATTGAGTTTTAAAAATTGTTCTAACTATAATTTCTAAATCCATACACATTCCCATTATCATAACTAAAAGCTGATTTTCTTACTTTGTAACTTATTGAAAATGTTACATTGATATCTTAAAACTGTTATAAGAGAATTTTTACTATAACAACTGCTTTAATGTAGTGCTATACCAGGCTCCTTTTCTTCCTAACTTCATTCATGAATATTACTTCTAATATTTCCATAATATACTTGATATAAAAAAATGTTAAGCATTTAGTAATTTTAAGATTAAATTGTTTTCTTTTAGATAAAAAAAATTGGACATGGAGGTTTTGGTGAGATATATGAAAGCAAAGATTTGTTTAGTGGAGATCAAGTAGCCTTAAAACTTGAGTCAACTCAATCGCCAAAACAAGTTTTAAAGATGGAAGTAACTGTTCTAAAAGCTCTTCAAGGTAAATTTATATATTGCTTGTTTATATGTTAAAACATTATACAATGTGGTTAATATGATGGTTAACATTTTCTCTGTATAGATTTGCTTAATTTATTTTGAAATAAATTATTTTCAATATGTTTTTAATGAATTATTTTACATTTACAGGGTAAATTCGAACAGTTTTGTTCAATTGTTTTTTATTTCTGGGATGTGTTAAGTTCTGAGATTCATGTGTTTCATTGTCTGGATATATTTTATTCAATATTACATATCTATTTCCTTTCATATCAAGTTCTTTCATTATAGTTCAGAGTAGCCATATTTATACATAAAAAGTAAATGTTAAATTTAAAGATGCCCTTTGTATATGCATACCCACCAGTATTGGTTATTAACCATTCAGTTGCATTTAATAATGTCACATTTGCACAGCATTACAACATAAATGTTGTCACAATGCATACAGAGCATTAATTGACCACTGTCTTACTCTTTATTTCAGCAACCACAAATTAGAAACTATTTCCCTCAAATGTTGTAATATTTTTTTTCCAGTGTAGCAGGTGATACAGACATAGTTGGAATATATTTTCTCCTATACATGTAAAAGTAATTTTAAAAATTTAAATTTATTTTTTAAGCATTTTTACAGACAAAAAAAAATATATATATAAATTTCTTTATAAATATTGTTAATTATTTTCCTCAAATATTTACTTTATATAACAATTTTTTAACTATCTTTCTGAGAAATCTACGTCTGGTCTCCATGTTTTTATTTATTTAACAAAACTAAAGTTTATTTTAGTGCATCTGATCAAATGATTATTAAATTTTGATATAAATATCATATTTCCTATCACCATTTTCTATGGATTCTATGATCAGTTAGTATTAATTTCTGTGTTGCAGGATAGCAATTAACAAAACTGTGTATTAAAACTCATTATGTAAATGACATCAATTCCAGAATATATTGGAGATCTGTAACATAATGCAATAAAGGGTTAATTTATAACTATGAATGAAAATATTTTTATCAATGTAAATGAAAGAAGCACATTAACAAAAACATTTTAATAACTGCTAACCCCTACCACATAGCCTATGCATTTTAAATGATAGCTGCAATTCTAGAAACCTTAGCTTAAAACAAGGATGAAAACATAGGTAGTCTCTTAGGCAATAAAGATGAATGCAGAGGAAAAAAAGTCATATGAAGACGAGGGAAAACAGACAACTCTTTGCATTATTTTGTATAAGTAAATAGGAGTCATTTTCATCACTGAAAACATAAAACTAATGCTGCGGTGTTTTTTGTTCTTTTTTACTAACTAAATTTGCTGAATAAAGGCCGAATGGTTAGGGCACTGACCTTTGGAACTGGAGTTCATGGGTTCGAGTCCCACAGTGGCATGGATGTTCATAGACATTCAGAATCTGCTTTAAGCAGTAAATCCCAGTCTCATTAGCCCTTGTGTTGCAAAAAAGTAGACCGTAGTGCTTCTAACCAACCAACTAACTAAATTCCAATTAAAGCTTTTAAAGTTGTTTATTTACTGTAGACTAACACAAATTTGATTTTTTTTCATCTATATGAAATGCAGTATGTTGCTTTCATTGAATAGATACAAACATACTACAAATACTTTTTATAAAATATTTTTAAGCTAAAATAGAAAAAAACTTTTAAAAGAAGTAGAAAATAAAAATTTAAGAAAATAAGGTCTCATCTGTTTTTTTAAAAATGTGAACTGAAATTCTGAGACTAAAGACAAGAAAATTATTGAAAGACATTACTATGCACCTAATTTTGTAACTGAGGTCACATTACTCATTTTATGTCTTATAACAATTGGTAATTTTAGATTGCTTCATTCATTTGTTTTCTCAGAGTTTGATTGGTCTGGCAGGAACGATTGGAAATGTTTCTTCACCAATCTGATTGTAAATGGTTCACATAACTGAAGTTCATATAACTGAAAAATATCAAAAAGAAAAATCTTCATATAATTGAATAAGTATGTTCAAAGGTCTTATCAGAATTCTCTGAATAAACAAGAAATATTTTGTATAACTGAGAGTCATGTATAAGAGGATTTCGTATATGGTAGTTCTCTTTATAATTTGATTGTAGATGAAGTGAACTGAATGCAATATTTATTCGAAAACAAAGCACCTAAATATTTTTCAAACAATAGTAAGCAAATGTATCTGTTAATTTAGGCTTTAACAAGCAGTTAAAAAAAATTGTCTTGATTATAATTTAGTAATTTCCTGTAATTCATAAATCATATTTAAGACTAGATTATACAATAAAATACTTACAAAATGTACAGATTAGAAAAGGAAGATCTGATACATTTGCATTATGCTGTGATAAAAACTTTAGGAAAAATAGGCCACAAGAAATTATAAAATTATTTTTTCACACTAATGAGGAATTCTGCAGTCACTTTAAATTTTTTGGTACAGCTACAGAAAATCTGTTCTAGTTGGAGGATATTAAACATAGTAATTTTTTTCCTTTAAAAATTTTTTCCCTCTACATTTTGTATTAGTTGCCTAGTTGGCAGAGTGATTAGAGTAACTTCCTACCATACTAGAATGTATGGGTTCAAATCCTACATGACTTGGTTATCAATTTGTCTTATCTCTCCTTAAGGAGTAGAGTTGACCACCTATGTGCTGCTTCTATAATAAAATGGCCAAGAAAATCTGGAGACTTATATAGACAAATGCTTCACAGGCAAGCGCCTCTGTATTATTTAAAAAATATTTTGTATGTGAAATATCTTGTAAATTTCATAATTAAATCATGGGTTTTTTTTTTTTTTTTAATTAAAGATTTATTCATAATTTTCATGAATGTCAAGAATTTTATATTTTCTCATTAACAATTTTATTTTGTAAGTTAGGAGATAACTGTCTAAAAGAAAGGTAATGATATGCAAAAATTTATTTATTTACATTGTTATATTTATATGTAATTGAAACAGTTTTTGATATTGCCTTTACATTCTTAAGTATTTTTTTTCTGTTGCCTAAGTTTTATTTATTTATTGGAATATCACACTGAATACTTCAATATTACTTTGTTTTATTTGTACTTATGCCATGTTTATTACTTTAGATTTATGGAAACTTGTAATTAAACATTCTAAAAAGGGTGAAATGTAGTATTAACTATTTTTAGTGATAAATAGCAGTATTTATACTTGCAGAACAATTTGTGAAATAAATGCTATTTTTAATAATGAGAATTGCATAAATTGGTGTGTATATTGTCATTGCAGGGAAGGAACATGTATGTAAGTTCATAGGATGTGGTAGAAATGTACGCTTTAATTATCTTGTGATGCAACTTCAAGGTACTAATTTAGCAGAGCTTAAAAGGAGCCAACCTAATTCTTCCTTTAGTCTTAGCACAACATTGCGTCTTGGTAGACAGATACTTCATGCTATACAGTTCATTCACTCTTCTGGTTATCTACATAGAGATGTAAAGCCGGTATGGTTAATTCTACTTTTTAAGATTAAGATTCATATTATTTGTTTCCTTTAATCCTATTCATATGAAATTTCCATTTTAATATTTGATTAACCTATTGATATATTTAAAAATCAATTTTTAATGTTCAAAAAATATATTTCAAACATCATGATTTGTGCTTCATTTTAGAATATATTTGAGAGCCATCTATTAGCAAGAAATTGGACTCCATGTACTTATATAATTCAGCATATGTTTCCAAGCTGAGCTTATTATAAAATTTAAATACCATAGCAACTTTATGCTAGTACAGCTTGCCTTTTGATTTTATGTTCATAAAATATTCTTTTACTCTGATTTGGATATGAAAAAATTCAGTAAAATTTATTTTTTATTTATAATTTGATTTCATTTTTTTCTGATTAATGTGAAATCTATTAAGGGAATCATACTAGTAAATTTTCACTGTAATATTTTGTCTCGATATGTCACTGGTATGTATGTATATATATATATATATATATATATATATATATATATATATATATATATATATGAAATGTTTAATAAACCATTAAAGTTATCAGTATGGTATTTATAATTTTTTCTTTGTTGATTATTGTTATACATTTTGCTTCTTTTTTCAGTTTAAAAAATAAATTAAAAGTAATAAGCCTTTCTTAATTTTACAAAATTGTGTGTACATGCCTTAACATCTATAACTATAGCTGATATATGTATTTTTATTAACAACATTGTTATCCTCTCATTCAGTTAATTATTGCTTACTTTGATATTTTATCTATGTTTTCTTATACAATGAAACCTTTCTGTAACAATGCTATTTATAATGATAAATCTCATGTTAAAATTCTCTATGATCTTACAGAACTCCTTACTTAACTAATGTATTCCTTGTTTACTCAACATAAAACATCCAAGCATTTAAACTGCTCAGTAATGTTTGTTTATTAGTAATTGTGATATTAATATTAAAGTTTTTTAAATAAAGTTAAATTAAATCTTTAAATATAACCCAAGGTATTCCTTAAACATTTGATGCACAAATGCTCAAACTGTTTATAATATTTTTCCTGGGTTTCTACAGTATTGTTATAGATAGCTTTCCTTGTAATTTGTTTTGTGTGTTGAAAAAATACTTGTTGAATTAAATTAGTAAAATTTTTATTTTTATTTTAGTCAAACTTTGCCATGGGATGCCTTCCAGAAAATAAAAGAAAAGTGTATATGCTAGATTTTGGGCTTGCTAGGCAGTATGTTACTCCTTCAGGTGAGGTTCGATCACCTCGAAGTGCTGCAGGGTTTCGAGGAACTGTGAGATATGCATCTTTAAATGCTCATAAAAATAAAGTAAGCATTGCTACAGCATTTGATTTTAGTTCATAATTATATTCTAGGGAAAAATATTTAATTATTTTCAAGTTTCAGTCCTAAACTCATTGTAAAAAGGTCACTTTCAACATGTTTTTTAAAAGTAGCATAAAGTATTACCAAGTATACAAGTATATGTTCATAGATTAATTTTTAGAAAGTAAAATATGTGATTTACTTTAGTATTATTCTTGAGGATGTCTTCTAAACCCTTATTTCTGATATATTTACTATACAAATGTTTGGGCTTATCTAAATTTATATAATAGCAATATGTATTAAAATATTTAATTCCATAAATTTATCTCCTGATAAGTTACACTGTGTTTGGATTGATCCTGCTTTAAAGTTTAAATGCTTTACACTTAGTCAATTAATCTTAACTCATACATGATATTACAATATCAACCAGTGATTTAGTCATAGAAGACTTGTTTAACAAAATAGGATAGGATCTGGATCTGATAGGAGTTCAGATCATGATCAATGCATTAATAAAGTATACTTTTTCTGATGGCAAAAATTATATAAAATATTCTTTAAAATGTACATTAATAAACAAATAATGACTAATATAAAAAATTGTTACAGAACTTACAAAATATTATTTAGAGAATAATATATTGATTTGGGCCTTTGTCATTTCTTTTAAGCTTTGAAATTATCTCCTCCCTTCTCAATGTTTCTGTTCATAATGGGTTAAAAAGTTTATTAATTTATTGCTAAAAGGATTAGCAGCAACAGCAGTTGTATTTATTCTTTTTGAACTCAAGATGCATAGAAGGGTGATCATATATCTTTTATTTTTTGCATTTCTAAATGCATCATTTTTAAATTGATAAAATTTATAATTCATGGTGTAATTTTATCTTTTATGTAAGTTATGATTTTATGATTTTCTGCCTGTTTTCTGTTTTAAATTTTGATGTGTTCAAATTTTTATCTTCAGCCTAGGAATTATTTTTCTCAAAACTGTTGCTTTGAAAAAAATAATCACTTTCTTAAATTAAAATTGAGAGCAGTATAATTGTTCATTTTTTATTTTTGCTATTTTGCAAGTCTCCATGAACAACTTGTTCCTTTACGTGAGTTTGTTCTGTACATGTACACTGTTTATCTGTTTTTTACATCTAATTATATATTCTGTTGTTGCAGATTGGATTACCTCATGTATTATCAAGCTCATATGAATTTTGTCTCTAGGCGGGAAATGCTTTTATGCTTTAGTTCTTGCAGTAAAAGAAGAAATTTCATTTATTTAATAATCATTTATAGCCTGGTCCCTGTTGATGATAATATGTAGTTAAAAAATATTTAATTATGTACTCTTCAAATTCTACATACACTCAGAAAGTTTTTCTTACAATAATGATAGTGCAAATAACTGAATTATAGAAATAAGTGTAAAGTCAGCATAAGTGAGGCACAAATAGATAGAACATTTGTAGACAACCATTTTGCAGATTTAGGTGTATCTTTATGTAAGCAAACTCAATAGCTTGTAAAAAAAAAAGGGGGTGTGGAATTTTTTCTCTATCTGTGCATAACTTATGTTGACTTTGCATTCATTGCTATATTTTGGTACAAATGTTATATCTTTTTGTAACTGAATTCTGTTATTATTTAACTCTTTGTATCTCAGTAACTCCAGTTTTAAAATATTTATTCAAATTAGAATGAGTCAAAAGTATAAAACATTATTGTAAAGAAAAGGCTACCTACAACACAAACCAAAATTAAAAACTTCTTCAAAATATTGTACATTTTTTTGCACAAAATTGTTTTTTCATAATGAATTTGAACCAAACCTACTTTTGCAAAAAAATACTATTTTTAGACATTTCTGGTCTTTTAAATTTTAACAAATCATAAATTTGTAGGTCTAAAATAATCCTGTGAAAATGATTGAGGGATCAATGAAACTTTGGTGTGTAATGGAAACTCAGTATATTCATTTATTGGTTCTAAAAACAAATTATATGGGTTACTTTGTTGTAGGGCAATCTTTATTGTAGCTATCAATAAAACCATCTGTTATAGCTCAAAAAGGAAGTAACATTAATTTTTGTGTTGGAGATTTGGAGCACAGGGATACAAAGGGTTAAGAAGTTGCTTTTTAGAGTTTTTTTACTATAGTATTAATGTATGTGTGATTGTCTAAAATCAGAAAATAATCTTAAAAGATAAGATTGTTTATTTAAATTCCTTAATTCTACATTATTTTCTGTAATAATTTTTGGTTAACTTTTACTCTTCAGGAGCTTGGTCGGCATGATGATCTTTGGTCATTATTTTATATGTTAGCAGAATTTGTGAGTGGGCAGTTGCCATGGAAAAAGTTGAAAGATCGCAGACAAGTATATTTTTATTTATAATCATTTTTATTTAGAAAGTATATCTTATGTTTAAAAAAATCTTTTATGTGTATGTATTCCTGTCAAATTACTTGAATGAATTCTTGTTAACCCTTATCACTCCAGCCATTCAGTTCAGCTGCATACTCCTAACTGCTTCTCAGTATATTATACCTACTAACTTGTATGTTCAAATACATTGTACAGATTTGAGTGGCATTGTAAGATTTTATATTTATATGCTAAAACTGTACAGTTTTGAACTAGTTTATGTAGATTGTTTACTTTCAAAATACTAAAATAAATCTGTTCCTAAATCAGAAAAATGTAATATAAGTATGCAAAAAACATATTTTAAAGTATTTTTACCTAAAAAAAACCCTCTTGGTTGTTCCTTTATATTATATCTGTCTAAATTTCAATACGTTCCTCTTTATGTATTTCTGCATAGAAATGAAAATATTTTTTTTTCTAAAACTGCTGAAATTTTATGTTTAAGCATTATGTAAGCTATATATAAGCAGGTCTATAACTGTTGTATAAATAAATATATATTTGTTGCTTAAGTGCTTTAAATTGTAAGATTTCATAAATGAACATGTCGGCACATATAGCATATACTGATTGAGTCAAATAGACAAAATTCTGACTGCAAGCTAAAAATATTTAAGAGGTATAATGTATATATATATATACATATATAATTTAAATAGTGATTTCACTATATAACTCATGGAAAATAACGCTGAATATTTGCAGTCTCTTAATGTTTGAAGTGATAAGAGTTTAAGTTAAGTGAACACAAAAGCATGAGGTTAAAATTTTAATTACAAAAGAAATGGCATTAAAATTTATTCAAAAATATAATTTCTGTCATCCATTAAATTTTAGAATCTATATATATATAGTCAAACTTGTTTATAGTGGAAACAAAGAGACCTAGATAATATGCTTGTAAAATCTAAATGTTTGTAAAAATTTAGGTCTTCTGAAAATATTAGAATTAAAATATTTCAATGCCTAAGAAAAAATTGGAAAAAAAAATACTTTTTATTTTTTCTTCATTTGCACAAAAGAATAAAAGCTGATGAGTTTATGTGGATTTTAATTTTATTCCTCTAGCAACTGTTTAACATTCAACATTCACATTACAGAATATAATATCATCAACACCTTGATTCTAAGAAATTCTATTTTTTTTTTTCAGTATATAGTACCATAGTGAATTTTCTTCGTTACTGTTTATATCTTCTGCATTGGATGATGCCTTTTGAATCTTTTTCTTCCATACCAATCAGCTTCAATCAGTTCATCATCAATCATATCAATCAAATTCTGTAATTTCCCATTTATTAATCTTTGAAGGTTCTGTGTCACATATGTTTTGCTATTTTATGACAGTAAGGTAAAGGAAGATTTTCAAAAGGATCTTTTAAAAAAACTTACTAAATTGAAGTTATTATCAAAAGAGTTTTCTATAAAACTTAAAAGAACCATTTTATAAAAGTGTCATAATAAGGGTTTCCAATAAACAAGTTTGACTGTATTAAGTTTTTGTCCATCTTGTAACATCCTAATAAATCTAGATACTGTCTTTATTTTATAAAATACAAAAATGTTCTGATAGCCGCAACTCATTAAATGATACATTTATTGCTGTTAGCATAGTTATAGTCCACTCTTCTTTCAGCTGCATTCCTTCATCTTAATATGTAAGTACTCCAATCCTCTCATTAAATTGAAAGGAATAAAATATTTTGAAAACTTTTAAAGCATGATTGATAATTTTAGTTTGTCTTGAACAAGTAATTAGTTTAAAGAAAAAGTAATTGCAAGTATCAATGCTTTTACAAGTCTTCTTTGACCTTTTATTGAGTATGATTTGGGGAACAAAGCTTTGTTAAAATCAGCATGAATGTTTGTTAAAAATTTAGTTGCATGAAAAAAAAAGTTTTTCAAATGTACAATTATCAAAAAAGAAAAAAATTCTCTTTCTTTCAACAGGTTGAAGAAATGAAAGAAAAGTTTGATCATCATTTGCTTATAAAACAGTTTCCAAGTGATTTTTCTCTGTTCCTTGATCATCTCTTAGAGCTTACATACTTTGATGAGCCAAATTATCTACTCTTGGATGCTGTATTTGACCGATGTATGAGTAGAAGAGCGATTAGAAGTTCAGATCCATATGACTGGGAAAGAACAGAAAATGGAGAATTAATTGAAAATGGAAATCAACAAAATACTGTGACCATCTCATCTGCTAATACGTATGGCTTAATTCTTTATATTTTGGGAGATTTCATTTCATTATATTCAGAGTTAGATTTATTAGGTTTATGTTTATTGCTGTCCGAATTTGTTTAGTTCAGAAATTCATTCTTTTGCTCTTATTAGTTCATTGATAGGATATAGGTGTTTTGTTAATTTCCCTATTAGAAATAAGATCTAACAAAAATTTCTAGGGTGTGTTGGGGAAGGCTCTTAGGATGATTCCTTAATTATATTAAGAGTTCAGCTATATCATGTATTTTTTTTTTATTTGTAACATTTTCATTCATTATAATTGCTTATTTCAGCAAGTAACTTTCACTGATATTGCCATTTTATATCATATAATGCTTTAACTTCTGATTGGGTAAAATATTCAATTTTAATATAAAATATTTAATAACTTAATAACTTTGTGCATATGTTTTAAGACTAATATATAATCCTTATTCATTATATGTGTTATTATTCTTTATGTGAATAGTTTTATAATAAGTTAAATGGCATAGAGTATAACAATCTTCATTTTTCAGTATGGCTTTTAAGATATATATTTTTAACAAAATTTTTTTTAATTAAACATTGTTCTCTTCAGTATGCTTTTTAAGCTGAAGAAAGGGGAGTAGAATTTTTATGTATATAAGATTATGCACATTCTTGAAAATATTATTTTAGTTGTACTATATTGTACTTTATTTAGTTGTATTGTTCTTGTTGTGCTTACTTAATGACTAGAAGTGTGCCAAATATTTTATATAATACTTATTGTTTTTAGTAATATGTTAATTATGTAATATATTAATCTATTTTTTCTCCTACTAGGTCATTACCCTCGGCAGATGAAAAGGTAAATATTTATATACATATGTTTGTTTGTTTTTTTAAGTTAAGAAGTAATGTAATTATGCATATATACCTATTTTATGTTAACCCATTTTGGAGATCTTTGCCTCTTCTTTTTCTTTAAATTTTATTCATGTTTAATGTGAAACTAGTGATATCTCTTACATATATATATATATATATATATATATATATATATATATATATATATATATATATATATATATACATACATACATACATACATACATACATATATATACATATATATACATATATATACATATATATACATAGCTTTATATTAAACACTAATTCTTATTATTAAGTGTACATTTATCAGTTTTTTTCTTCAAATATTCTTTACTTTTAATAAGTAAGTATATTGTATATAAAAATAAAAAATATAGTAATTTCAGTTCTGCATTTAAAAAAAATGTGTTACTTTATATGGGTATTAAGTTAAAACTGGAATTTTCTTATTGTTTGCAGATATCACATTTCTTATTGTATTTTAGATATTATGTAAGATGTTATATCATTTTCCTTTGAAGCAAGTTATAGTTTTATTAATGAGCTCTTTTCATCTTATGTGTGTTGTTTGCTAATATGTACCCATTATTCTAGATCACATTTTGTGTTTATTGTTTAACAGATATTAACTCAGTTATTTGTTATTTTGCTTATAGATCTTAGAAGCCTATAAAAAGAATTATGGAGATAAATATTTTAAGGGATTGAATAAGTATCTATCTTCTACAAATCCAGTAGAAAAGCGAGATGAAAAAGATGCTGAAAATGATATCAATAATCATAAAACTGATAAAATAAATAAACAAGCTCAGAATATTAATAATGGAGTATGCCAAGAAGTGGAAAAAGTTAAAGTTACAACTAAAGTTCCTAAACAAGATACTAATAATCATGCTTCTGAAAGGCCTGTATCAAATGATACTAATAACCATGTGAAAAACACTTTAGAAACAGGTAATTGGGAATTAAAAGTGCCAACACCTAAAGAATATCAAAAATCCCGCCTAAATTCAGGTTCAAAATCACGGCAAAAAGATGTTACCACTACACAGTTTGCTGTTGCAGATGATGACAATGTGTCTGCTGTTCAGCAAATAACTAAAGGTGGTGGACCAGCATTAACTTTAGTGTCGAAGTGGCAGTATTCTTTTGATGATAGTGAAGAATTAAATCCTGAACTTGAAAACAATAGTAATGTAATTGCTTCAGATATGCATATGAAAAATGGGTCATGTAAAATGAATGGTACTTCTAAGAGTAGTGATACTAGATTTGTTGTTTCACAGTCTAAAGAAAGATGGAAGACTACACCAAAAGAAACATATAAAGTTATGGAAATGCATGGCAAACGAAGACGTCCTGTAAGACGTTCAATATCTCAACCTGCTAAAACTCCTCCCAATGTGACTGTTAGAAATATAGTGTGTGATGAGAAAAAACCTAGAGTTCTACACATTGGTGATGTTCCAGTTTGTGATTCTGCACCTCAAGGTTTGCCACGCTGTTGGAGTTGTCCAACAATATCATGGCATATTCGGTCTAACTTAAAACCTCCTCTAAAGCAGCAAGCATCCTTTGATGAAAATGTATATGAAGTAGATGTTATGAGAAATGTTGCAGCTAAGCAAAAGTTAAATGAAGAAATAGTTCCTCCAACTGATGAACGAAGAACTTCCTTGCCTTATCTTAATGTTGCTGGTACACAAGCAAAAGAAAAGCCAAATAATATACCATCACCTGATGAATCAAAGTTAAACAAAAAGTCTTCTGATACCGTAGTTAAAAGCCTTTTATCTGAAATAAATGGTGCTTTGGATGAAGAGAGACTTTCAAAGGAAATTGTTGAATCTAATACTCAATCATTTAAACCTTTACGCAAATCAAGTTCCCAGAAAGGAATTCTGAAAAAGAATTCTTCAGATAAATCAATTTCTTTTCAATGCTCTAATGAAATCAAACTACAGCGAAGTCTTTCGGGTCCTTATGATAAATGGCAAAAAAGAGAGATTGTATGTGTTAAAGAATATGATAAACATAATAGTGCGAAAGTGTCTCCAAATGATAAAATTAGTTTCTCAAAAAATGTATTAAATGCTGATGGTCAAAATGAATATTTTGTCCCTAAAACTGAGCACCCAAATTCTTTAAATATGATAGAAAGAAAAGATTTAATAAATGGAAACTCATCAGTATTATCTTTTTCAACTTTTAAAAATGGAAGTGAAACAGTTAATAAAGTTAAAACTGTATCTTTAAATACTGCTGTTACTAAATGTTATCCTTCTGACTCATTTGTAGCATATAATTCAAAAACAGATGAAGATCAAAATACTGTTGAAGAAAAAACTGCAAAGAAAAGTTTTGTACCTTTAGGGAAATGTAATAGTTCAAAGGACTTAAAATCATATATGAATGGAATAAATGATACTGGAGGAAACCTAAATTCCTCTCTTTTACAAAGCCAGATTAGTCGTTTCAATCATGCAAGGCGTTCACTTACTGCTGTAGAATCTGTCTGTATGTCTGATAAAAGGAATTCTATTGATAATCCTGAAGAACACCAACCTTCACGAATTCCTGTACGCTTTTCAGCAGTAAAGAATTTTAATGAGGGAAATAATCTAGGTAATCAAAATAAATTTTCATCTTCTGAGGAGAAATCTCAACAAAAGCAATTACATTTTGGAGAAAAGCGACGTCCAAGGTCACTTATTATTTGGCAGAATACTAATAATAGCCTACATTTATCTGATGAAGGAAATGAAAATTTTTTGCAAGAAAATTTTAATGGTGCAGTGAATAACACTCAACAGAGTGCTACTATTCCTACTGTATTTGACCAGAACAATCCTGTCACAGAATCTAAAATTTCAAATCCTACCACTGTTCAGAATAACGAGGAAAAATCCTCTGTTCAACGGAGGAGAAGAGCAAATCCAGATTGTAAATATGTAAAAGATGAAAGTGAGCTGAAATTGAATTTTGTGAGGCGACGGCAAAGACCTACCTCAATTACAAGCTTGTCCCGTATACCACGTCCATGCCATAATAAACAATTTCCTGACCGTAATAGTGCTTTCTTCGGCAACTCTACTGATAATGTACATTCCGTGTGCCATAAATCTTCAGTGATTGATGCTGATGGTGGACTGAATTTGCAGAGAGTTTCTTCTATGCCTTCTGTTCCACTGCTTGGTGAAAAACAACTTCCTATTTACTTCCAAGGACAGAAGGTGGGGCATACTGCCATTCATGAATTACCTCAGCCTCCTCCCGATGATCCACCATCTAATCACTGTTTACCTTCCAGGTTTGTAGCAGCATTCTAATTTTTTTAGAAGAAGCCTAACAAATCTTTATAGTCCTATTTTATTCTTCCACCAGGTTCGCAGATGGAAAAAAAATGTTCCTTTTTATGTTTTGTTACTATTGTTCATTTCTTATGTGTACATGTTTGTGTGATACTTTCATTATTTGCTTTATTTGGGATTTGAAATTCATTTTCCTCATTATCATTATAATTTAACCAGTTCTATATAAAATTTTCTTGAGTTTTGCAAGTAATGTGTTTATGCAAAATGTTTTTAAAACATATTCATTGATTCATTTCTATTATAATATTTTTTAAGTCAGTACAAATCTGCTTTAAAGTTCATAAACTTTGCCAAATTTTCTTATTTTATTTTTTGTTAAACATTAAGGTCTGTAAATTTTAGTTTCGTTGTACTTTTGGTGTGTGATATTAGATTTCTTTATCTTTATTTTCTTGTTGTATTTTATGTGTTATTATTTTCAAACCATTTATGTTTTGTTTGATTATTTGCATTTTGTTGTAAACAATGTAGTAGTTATATATTCATATAAATATTTATATATCAACACATACATTTGTGTTTAAAATATAGTTAATCATAAAATTGTAGAGTCTCAATTTCCCTATACTAAATTGGCTTCAAAAGTGATTAAAATTTGCCTAGTTATTTACAAAATAGGGTCTGTTTTATTTTAATAAAATTAAGTTCATCTGAAACATTTTTCTAAGTTTCTATGTAAATCTTTCTGGACATCATCATGTTAGTTAAATTTTGTATTGCAGTGCTCCCTGCATGCAAAATAATTTAGTATCTTGACCGTTGAAATTTTTTATCCTACTATCAAGTTATTGAAGCTTGGCATGAAAAATTTACTGTGTATATCTACTGAGTTATATATGAGGTATGTGATTGTTTGCTGTTGATCAGTTATCTTGTTTTAATCACATTAATGGTGTTGTAGGATATAATCCACACTAAAGGAATATGTGACATAATCTTTGCCAGTGTAATATGAACTTTGAATCATTAAATTGTTTTGCCAATGTTTTAGATCCTATCTAAGATTTGGAAATCAGCCATTCAAATATTAGTAATGTAACTAGAAAGGGAAATATATGAAATTGTTTTCTCATATTCAGGGTCTATTGTATTTTTGTGACCTTGTGCGGTTCTTCAGGTTTAGGTCTTATGTCAGATGCTGGTATATTAAGTAAATTCATGTTTGAATAATCATATATATAGAAGGAAGTGTGTATTTTAGTTTGTAGCACCAACCTTTGAGAGGTATGGTGTGTCATTGTTTGAAGTATTTGATAATTTCAAAGTTAATTCAAGAGGTAAAAAGAATAGAATTCAGTTTTTTTTTTTACCTTTGGTTAGCTTTAGTTTTGTTGTGCATAAAAAGGCATATAAGTTTTTATCTTGAAGATTTAATAAACATATCTTTGAACATGACTTAGTCATGTGCAAACAATTTCTTTCAACAGTATGGATTGTAAATTTCTTTCCCTTTGAGCTAAAATGTTTTTAGCTCTCTGTTCTTGATCACTTAGTATTGCAATCTGATATTTAGTGTTATGAAGCAATACATTTGCTCTTGACCTGAATTTTGTTTGATTGTCGTCAGTATGAAAAAATAAAATAACTTTTTTATATTATCTGATCTGTCTTTTGTTCTTTCATTTTGCTTATTACTTTCTTTTATTGGTTTATTATTATTATTTTGGGATTTGGGTTATATAATTCTAAAATTTTAAAAGCATGAAAGCATGAAAAACTTATTTGCTTGATTTATTTATTTTTCACTGATACTTAAATCTTAAACAGTTCTATTTTCATTAAAAATGAATTTGAATGTAAAGCTCATATTTAATTTGTAGTACATTTTTTCATAGAATAAAATTTTATATCCTTTTTTTTTAATATTCTAACTACATTTTAAAGTCTTTAAATATTTTGTTTTAATACATCAAATCTTATACAGTATTTGTACATTTCTATTCCTCACTCATTGATAAAGCTAAAAATTTGTTTATGAATTTATAATCATTGCAAGTGTTAGTAAATTTTATTTGTTAATTCCTCAAAAGTATTTTTCTTGTCATAGGTGTTTATTTTTCATAAAATCTCAGTTATCAATAGGTATGGAACACATTTTCAAAATCTTTAATGCTAGAACCATTATTGCATGACATGCTAGTACATGTGAGGTCAGAATATATATTTTGTGTAATATAAACCCGTTTTTAGAGTTTATGCAGATATATGATTTGTTTCTTACATTTTTCACACTATTATTTAAGTTAAAAGTTGATATTTATATTTGTATGAAATATAATATCTTTAGAATTTTTAAGAATTAACATTTATTATAAGGAGAGCTGTATTCAGAAATATAGTTATGTTTTGATCATATTACATTCTAAAATAAAATGTGTACAAAATATAAATTTCACTTAAAAGATCCCTGTTACGGCACTTCATTGAGTTATCAGTGAAATCTCAGTAGTATACCATTTATGTATGGATCTCTTTTAAAATTTCTATGGGTACATTACACATAGCCACTAAATCATATACAATTTTTTTAAAAAAAGATACCACTCATTTATTTATTTATTTATTGTAGATAAAATATTCAAAACCATTGTTAGATCAAAAGTGATCACTGGTTCTGCATTAACACAAATTCATATTGTGCTACTTGAAAAGAACATGTTAATTACGGTTGATGAATCACAGATTTATTAAAGCCAATTTTATTCTTTTTTAATGTGACAAGATTCAAAATAATATCCAAAGCAACAGAGTTGCAGCCAAGATTTAGCTTCAAGAACATAAACTAGACTTGAACCAATCATGTATTTCCCCTGAAATTTCTGTTTTTGATATTTCTACTTTAGTGGTTGCATATATTTACAGTATAATCTTTAATAAAATAAAAGATTAAAATTTATATGGCTACTCAAAGGAAATGTTCAATCTTTTGACAACAAAGGTTCATAATTGTTATTCACACTTTTATAATTTGACATCAGTTTCAGATCTTGCTGAATAGTCTAAGACATTCAGGGTTAGCTTCAAGTAGTAGGTTCCAGTCTCAACTAGCTCTTATGTAGTAGAAAAGTAGACCACTCCACTCCAAACCCAGCCAAATAGCCTGCAGGTTTTGAAAAATTGACCATAGAACCCCAAACTGCAACTGAGAACAATGGTTGCTAATTTTTCCAATTCTTTTCTTCTTAAAATAAATAGGAAATAAAAGCATTAAAGACTGCAGAATTTATATATGGCTGAAAAAAAATCTGTTGACTAATTGGACATTAGTTTTAACTAAGGAATATGATCATATCAGGATTCAGATTATTCCTTATTTATTAAACTAATAAATTTCAATATAACTGTTGGTACTGCTTCTAAACTGAAAAATAAAAATGTATAGAATAAAATCCAGGAGGGAAGATATTAGACTAGTTAGCTTAATTTGTTTACTTTTATAATGGACAAGCTAAATATTATAAATACAGGTATTAAGAGGCTGTTATTTGATTGTTATTGTTATCAAACTCCAAACAGATTGAAAAAAATGACCATTGAAGAAAGAGCAAAATCATTTGTATTTTAATAGAATGAGGCATTAGTTGCTAAAGCTAGTTTAGCTATTTTTTAATTTTAAAATATGTGTTCTCAGTAACATTAAAGATAACAAAATGTAATATCTGATGAAATTATATTAAGCATGTCATATGAAAGAGAAGGTATGGTGACAAGAATACTTTAATTTAAAATAATGGGACAATGCTTACTGACCTAAAAAATAAAAAATAGATTAATGGTTTCAAAACCTTTTTCTTTAATCCTTTGTATTGCTGTGTTACAATCCTGTAAAATATCCAAAAAGTGATGTATTGACATAGAGAGCTTTGAAAGATAGTTTTGTTAATTGTCGCTATTTTATAACACTAAGTAACAGGATTTAGTTTTAGAATTCCTATCAAAAAGCAATAAGTTTAATTTTGATATCAAAGTTTCATAAATCAAATTTACGAGATTATTACTGAAATAAACTTTTAAATTTATTTAGTTTTGAATAAAAATCTGATGATTTTTATTTTTTTTTTGCAGCGCAATTACCAATATTTTAAAGAAATATATTTTTTATGCTTCTAAAAATTACTTTTTTGCCAATAATTTTTTATCTTATAATTTTTATTATTTTTTTACTAGCTAGAAATTATGTATTCTAAGATGAGTAAATATTTTTCAATTCAGGATTGTTGTTGGGATACAATAGATTAAGAAAAAGCAAACCTCTTGACTATCTAGATCAACACAATTAAAGTAGTGGGATTATAGTAGTATTTTTTAAGGTGGTTCACAGTCATTAAGCCATTAATACCTAGCATCCCATTTTAGGGATAGATAAAAAAATACTTTAGAAATTTTATGCTTTCTGAGAACTATATGTATTTCAATTTTAGTTATGGTAGATTGTTATTCTAAAAATAATCTTCCAAATTTTCAAGTATCTGCTATAATTCTTAATTTTGATAATTGGCTTGACATTTTAAGATATTTTTAGCCTTGCACATCATCTGACTATTGATAGGTACATTGATTGAAATCATGAAAAATAGCTGTATTTGTAAAGTACTGTGTTTACATATGATACCAAATAAATCTCTTATCATAAAGGGTTTTTTAAATTTTTTTTTGCAAATTACTTTATGATGTTTAAAATGACAGCGAGTACTAATGAGGTCAGGCTATTGTATTAAAAGTTGTTTAAATTTCATATTTGTCTTAATCTCAGGACGCTATAATTTAATTTAAGATATTCATCAATACTTATTTGACTGAAATGATTTGGACATTAACTGATTAAAAATGCTCAGCTTTCATACCTCTTTTAGCTCATAAATGTAATGTACTAACATGTTTAACAAAGCAAAGCCATCTTAAGGCACCTGAGGAGGAAACTTGCATATCTGAAACAAAAGCAATCATTTATACCTCTAGAAACATTTCTGACCTGCTCTAAGTATTTAGAAAAATAAAATCGATCTTAAAAATAGACATAACTTGTATGTAAATAGTGCCTATTTTAGCTTAGATTTGTGGTCACAATGTCCTCCAAGTTCAAACAATCCTCTGGAGATAGCAGGCCAAGCCTGGGGGTCTCCTGCTTGGTCACTGTTTCTAAATTACAAAGACCAGGCAGGGGTAATGGAACTCTTGTCAGCAGCATTCCTTAGACTACCTGTACTCTCCAGGTGACACTAAATGAGTAACAAAGATATCTCTGTATTGCCAGCTGCATTAGAAAGAAGCTTAGATGATGTCCTATTCTGGGCCTCTGTACAGTAATGGCTTATATTATATTTTAAATAATCTAGGTAACTGTTTCTAGCCTTTTGTTTAAAAAGAAAAACTAACTAATGAAAAACAGAAGTGATCTTTCCATGCCACAATTTTTTTTTTAAGATAATTAAATGATATATATTGTTGCACATAAAGAATCCAAATATAATTTAGGGATATACTTCTGCAATTAAAAACAAATGCAGGAGTGCCAGTAAAAAGTTTACATAGAAAAGACCATAAGATTTCTTTTACTTGGCAAATTAAACAGCTACTTGTTATACACAACTACCTACAGTTCTTCACTACCTATTTAATTACCTACAGTTTTTAAGAAATATTTGGTATGATTCAGATTAAATATTAGACCAGTAATGGTCCCCATTTAAATGTACACCCTATATGTAACTTTAGAAACATACTATTGATTTCTTGCTAAAACATATAAAGCTAACATACATAGCTATTAAACAATCCTAACAGTACTAAACATTTTACAAGCTAAATATTAAATGATTTCATGCAAAAACATTTAGGAAAATTAATTAAAAAATTTTAATTATGTATTACTATTATCTAAAGGTATCACACTGATTTTGAAAATATTCAGCACATCAGATAAATATTTGACAAAGGATATTTACAAAGTATTTCATGATTTTAAATATTAACTTATAGTAAATCAGTTTTAATTTTTTCTGCTTGTTTAAATGTTGCATTTTAATTATATAAAATTGTTAAATATTTCTACAGATAATAAAATTCACTGAAAAGATTTTTTTTTCTTTCTTAAAATATGTGTAATTCTTTGAATATTTATAGATAAAGAAACCCCAAATTTTCTTATTGTCTTTTCTCTCTTACAGAAGAATCAGGTATCGAGTGCATGGAGATAATGTGAAGATGAATGAGATCATTTTATACTAGTAATTTTGTATTAAAATGCAGCATTAAAATTGTGTTTATACTAGTCAATGTCCTGTAAATAAAGAATGTTTTGATGAACTGACTAAATACTCTTATTTTTGACTGGTTATCTTATTTTCCATTCTGTGTATGTTTTGATATTTATTCTGGAGCGTACATATCTATTATTGCTAAAGCTTGCCACTTTTTCATTCTCCTTGCTAGTATATTTTATTTCCTCATAAATTTAACTAGAGAACACTTTCTTGTAGAAACTGTGGCCTCCATTCAGAACCAGATTATTACATGAAATAGTTGATAATTTGGTGAATTAAAGACAGGAAAACAGAATTTTAAAATAAAGTTATTCATATTTATGTACATACTTTTGTTAGTTAAGTTTTAATTTTTTTAATTTGTAAACAAACTGTTGAATTTTTCTAAAAAATAAAATTTATTGTTTTATGTTAAACAATTTTTATTACTAAAAATTTAATATTTGTTTCAGTTTTTCACATAGTTTAGTTTTTTATTTATTCTTTTGTATTTTTTCTGTGGAATTACTAGGAACTTGGTAAGAAGTCTAGGTCCCCAAAGCGATCTAATTCGGCCCTGCCTCAGTTCTCCCTAAACCTGTATGATGGGTAAGATATGTATTTGCAAAACTATTGATTTGTATAAAATATTATGCAAATAAATACATTTCAGTCCTGCCTCCATTTTTACTAAAATATATATTAACGAACATATTTATTTGTATAAAATATTATACAAATACATACCTTTATAAATTTGAATTTACCCAAAAGAATATAAAAAAAAAAAATCAAATACCATTGCTATTTAGACAAAAGATTATTTTTTACGTATAATTGTTACATTGGTATAAAATTTCTCCCTTTTGACACCATCATTTGTTAAAGATTAATTTATAGGTAATCTGTAACAAATAACTAAGCAGAAGTAATAATTATATGAGGATGATTTTCTTCTACTACTGATCATGAGTGCATATGTAATAGTTAGAACAAAAGAATAACAACAGTCCAGTGATTTCAATTTTTTAAAGAAATTATTAATCTTTGTTTATAAGCTAATTATTTTTATTTATACAATTAAAACTTCAATTATATAAATGTAGGTAATCATCATAACATGAGTTGTGTAATCTTTTATAATGAAAATATAATAGCTAAAATGTATTGTAAAGGAAGAGGTGAAGATGGGGGAAATCTGTTTGGAATCGAATCTGGGGAGAGGATAGTGTCCATTTTATCTCTGAACAACTAAATCGCAGATGCAGAAGCGAGACAAGCAGATAAAATAAAGAAAGAGGGAGAAATCTTTTTAGATGTATTTCATAATTTGCCTGTTCTTATTTGGCATTCTATAGAATGTCTAGGAAATGTGAGAAACATGAATTGTTTCATACATTGCCGGCTAGTTTTAGGCCTTATATATAATGCCTAGGCATTCTATAGAATAGGGAACTTTGCTGGCAACTTCTACATGTTCTCTTGGACTAGGGACAAACTGTTAGATGACAACTATATAAGAGGGAGATGGTGCGACTCCCACTTCTGGCATGAATGTTATGAATTAGCTTTAAAAAGTAAATTGCAATAGCACAAAACCCTTGTGTAACAAAAAGTAAACCATCATGACTGTATGATAATAGCAGTAGACAATAAGGGGTCTATTTAATGAAATCAAATCGGTGGTACTACTAAGCAGACTAATCCTATATGAATTGGGTCAAATTTTGAATTGAAATTGATAGTAGACGTCCAAATGATTCTTGCACACAGGCAACTAACAGTTCAAAATTAGACTGAATTTAGGTATGTATATATATTAAGTTAAAACTATAGAAACCTTTTGTGCAGTAAAAATTACAGTTGTAATATGCATATATTATAAACACATATATATATATATATATGCGTGTGTATATAATGGGTGTTTTTTATCCACTACAAATATAGAGTTGCATCCATGCTGCATAAAGAACAGACGTTATACCATAAAAGAAAACAGCAAAATTTGAAAATAAAATTGTAGGATTTATCCGGGCAACCCATCGTTAGCAGTTTAGTCGGCTCAGTCATTAGCCACAGAGACCAACAGAGAGGTTTTCATAGCCTGAACTTCCTGGGCCAAGTTGTCTAGCCCAGAAATGACTGATGTTTCTTACACAAAAAGATATACTGAAAAGAAATGACATGACTTAGGTTGGGAAAGTCTAGATTTAATTTAAGTACACTAATGATCTGTCCAACACAAACTTTGGAGAAGTGTTAAGTGTGAGATAGTGTTTCGCTTGTTAACGTCCCACGTGTGGGACATTAACAAACGAAACCAAGTTAAGTAAAGTAGTTACATAAAATTAGTTAAGCTAAGTAGAAAATAACTTTGTGTTCTCATGGTCACCAAAAGGTTACCAGAATTAAAGTAAAACAAAGTCTTTTTCCAAAGGCTGTCTTTTATAGTATAAAATCATCAGAAATTTATTTTAGAATATAACTACAATTAAATTGGTTAGTTTCATTAAAATATCTCTACACACACATATATTTATGTATATATATATAAATATATGTATATATATGTGTGGATATATATATATATGTATGTATATATACGTACAAACATTGCCTTTGTTTATTTAATTATAGTAGAAACATGGTAATTCGTTGCCTTGAAAAGGAGAGAAGACCATGCTTCTCCCCTGTTCGCAAGATGCTCAGTTACTGTGTAAATCAGATTTATATATAGTGCCGCACGTAATTTATCACCCAGTTCTTACTGTATGAAGATAATTATTAATAAATATTTATTTGTAGACAAACTTCAAATTTATGTTACAGTTTAAAAATATGTATGACAATTAAGTAATTTAAATCCATGATGTCTCTGCATATACGTAATTTGAAGAGAATGTTGGTAAGAACATTGCATGAAAATCAGTACACGGCCCCGTTTCAACTAGTGGCTATTGTAAGCCTGGAACATTGTTAGTTTATGCTACTTTTTTTTATTAGATTTAACTCATGCTAACATACAACTCATGCAAGTAAAACAGTTTAACTCTCTTGGCTATTAAACATCAATTGGTTGAACAAATTTTAAACATCCCATCAGAAACTTACAAAACTGAGTCAGAAAAAAATAATCTCTCACAATTTTTTTTTGTCCATTTTGTTATTTGTTTTCAATTTAATTATTTTACTTTATTTTTTTAGGTTTTTTTATGGTTTAAATACTTTTAGGAAAGTATGTACTGCTCTTTATTTTCTCTCTTTTTTAGAATTTTATTTCTATTAAATATCAAGTTGTCTAAAATATTATTATTTTGTATTACTTCTTTATTTGATTTCATTGAAATTCTAACAAAAGCAAGTAAAATAATTGATTTATATTGTCTATTGAGTGTAAATTAGCTGAACAAATTAATTTTTAAGAAATTAATCACAAAGTTTGCAGAACCAAAAACCATAAAAAAGCGTACTTTTAGATATTTTGTTTATTCTGTTATTTGTTTTGAATTTAATTATTCTCATTTTTAGTTCATTTTATGGGTTATAATATATATATATATATATATATGCCTTTTTTAAAATTTTGTTTAAAAGTAATTTAAAGGAGCATATTTTAGGGTGTATTAAAATTTCATACGTAATCGCAAATTGCATTTTATCGAAAGTGAATATTCATTTAAAACAATCATGAATAGAGAAATATTGATTATATTTTGGGAAACTTATGCAATATTACCTTCTTGGCGAATGTACTAATTAAAGCTTCTCATTGATTTTTCAACAGTTAACTATTGCCTGTGATTTTACAATTTTGGTACATTTTTATACATATTATATATTTAAGGGTTTTTTAAAACTATTGTTCTGCTCTCTGTAGGATAATTAGTCTTTTCCCAGGGATCGACAAAGACATTTTTGTTGTCCAGGGCAAATCTAATTTTTGTGTTCCCTTCCCTACATTTAGGTACAATGATTTGCCTTATGGTATATTCCTTATATAGGGGTGCTACATTATCCCTCTTATGAATATAATATGAGGTAGTCCTTCTATAATATATTATACCTACTTCCCAATTTATAATGAATAGCTATTAGTATAATCACTGTCACATATGAATTATAACATTAAGTTATAAAAAAAAGATTTAAATATTATTTTCTTTATTAATTACAAGTATATAACTATTTATTATATTAGAATATGAATAAATACAAAATCTGATATAAGTAACAAATACATTTTTATTTTATCCTAAAGGAATGAAAACATCAACAAAATTACCATCCATCCCTTCTTCCCTTTACAAATATGATTTGATTTCTTTTGTTTTCTTTTTAATTAATAGATGGCGACACTACACAGTTGGATTTCAAATTCTGTTTCAGAAAAGTTGCTGCAGGATACGAAATTTAAAACATCTGATGACACGTTAATTATAGTTCGCTGAATTTATTTCTGGTTTTATGAACAGGAAGAGAATATTAGTGGTTTTGGAAAATACCAAAAGCTTTTAATCTTTAGAACTTTAGTTTCTTTTGCCTTGTGGTTCTAGGTAGAATATTTTTCTATCGAATTCTAAATTTTCTTTACTTGTCTTACTCATTTCGATGGACAGATCGGGATTTAAAAGGTGCTGGGCCCGATTGTATTTTTATTTATTTTTTCTTTCAAGATCCAAATTATCTATGATTTCTTTCATTGGAAGTTCGTTGTCGTTCGGAATCGGCTGTAAGCAGTTGATGAACACGGTCACATTAGCACTCATGTAGCAAAACAGTAAACCGTAGCTCTCCAAACTCAAACCAAATCTCTTATTAAAAATATCTTTAGTTACCGTATTTACTCGTGTATAACGGGTAACCAATTTTCTCTGGAATAATTTCGTAAAATATTATCTCGTATATAGCACGCGCTTGACATACAAGTTTGACATACAAATAATGACTTCAAGAAATTGGTCCCATCAGTATTTCAGCTCTACTCATTGTTGAATGAATATTATATAAATTTTTTATGTCGATGAATTCTCATATTTAGCAATTGTGTAACTGTCCATTTTGTTAAAGAATTGGAGGTTCGTATCTCACAATCAAATAAAATAAGTTTAATCGAAGTGGAAGAAAAAATTTAGTCGTGTATATTTTAATAGGCGTACTAGAAAGTTATGATTTTGATCTTTGTATGTATGTGTATATGTTTGTATATATAAATATATATATGTGTGTGTGTGTGTGTGTGTGTGTGAGAGAGAGAGAGAGAGAGAGAGAGTGTGTGTATATATATAAATATCCGGTTTACTTTTAATCGTTATCATTTACACGACCTTTTTTCCAAAGTGACCACAGTGAGAATGCATTTGCACAAGCGTTCTGACCACTTCTTAATCACATGTGAAAGTCCTTTTTTTCAGAGGTGTTCCGATATCACCTCTGCAGTTTTTGTACATGTTTTGTTGCTTCACAAATGGCGACCTCTTAGTGGTTCCAGTTGAGGAAGCATTCAAAAATCGCACAGGGTGAGATTAGCACTATTTGGAAGATGTGGTATTATCTTATGTTCTTCTTTTGTAAAACGCCCAGTAGGTAGCTAGCAATATGGGGCATTGCATTATAGTAGTGCAATAATTGGCCCATATTCAGCAATGTACGCTTTTTCTTACCTGTAATTCGGTCTTCCTACTTGATAACAGTAGCTGGTTCGTTCATCATTAACTCTGCGATGAACGTTGAAATCATGTGAAAATTTTCCTGTGGTGATTTTTACAAACGGACACAAAATTTAATCGCATTACGGTGTTCAAAGGTGGCTTTCATTTCAACGACTGAACGAGGGTGGTAAGAGCCTAAACACAAGCTTAAGTTTAGTCATGTGACACTGGCATATTAACTCGTATACATCATCCATAAACTTAAAAAATGATTACAAACATTAACATTTCTTTTATTCCACAGTAACTAATATTGCGGGTAGTGGTTTCTCGACAATAAAAAGAGTCTCATAACTTTTTGAACAGCCTGCGTACTTGTTTCTGTACTACGGGGATTCCTTTTATTTCTACATTTTAATGAAATAGTGAGTTAAATTATATCAAAATGACTTTGTAATACGTTGTAGGGAGTCTGAAAACCTTTTGAATTTTATTAGTTGTGATAAGTTATGTATTGCATATTAACTGAACGAAGAACAATGGTCGAATGGCCAGGGTTCTGCTCTTCGGGCCTGGAGTTCGTTGGTTTTAACCCCACTGCTAGCATGGATTCTCGTAGACGTTCGGAATCAGCCTAAAACTGTAGGTCCCGGTCTCATTAGCCTTCGTGTAACAAAACAGTAGACTCAGTAGACCCTACCGTTCCAAACCAAACTTGCGGAAGCAGTTAGAAACACCCCTCGTTGGATTATCCACTCATTCTTTGCAGAGGCGAAAATGTTTGCAAAATAGGTTTAGAAATTGTTGATAATTATAAGTAAAACTCTCTTTTCTTACTTCAACCTCGGCAATATTTCCTTATCAGTCTATCAATATTTCAACTGTTAATGCCTCAATGAAACATCTATTTATACTTATTTCAAATCAGGTTCTCCCTAAAATTTTTAAAATGTAATGAGGTCCGATTTAGATCTCAAAATTTTAGTTTTCGTAATTTAATTAAAAATTTACTTATTTTTGAAGAGATTTAAATCGCTTCATTACACCGCTGTCAATTTGTTAAATATACCTCTAATTAAATTATTGTTATCACCAATTAGGATGGTAGCAGAAACAAAATTCAAGCTGTTTCAAAACCTTTTGAAAAATTATAGATTTTTTTAAAAAATGGAAAATGTAATTTTGGGCTAAAAAACTCATTTTTTAGGTGGTTATCTCATTTAAGTGTGTAGTTTTTGTAATCTGTTGGCGATTAATGGTTTCAAATGTTTTTAATTTCTATTCGTTTCAACTTTAAGAAAAAGTTACATGTATGTCATTCATGGGAACACATAACCTTTCCACATGTTGCCTCTTCTATCGAAGAAAATTTTCCTAATGTAATTAAAGAGTAAATATATAAAATTGTCTACTTGTCTTCAATATTTATTATATTCTTTTTGTGACTACATATAGACCTATAGTTTTAGGTCTTATGTCAAATATTGATATATTAAGTTAATTTATTATTTAGTACTCTATACAATATGAAGTGTATATTTTAGTTTGCAACAAAATCCTTTGAGAGGTATAACGTCTCATTCTTTGAAGTATTTGGTAATTTCAAAGTTGGTTCAAGTAGTAAAAAAGACGGGAACTCTTTTATATTAAAGAATATAACTCATTTTTAACCTCCAGTGACTTATTTTTTTCGTTGTACATAAATAAAATCATAAATTTTTATCTGGAAGATTTAATAAACATGTCTTTGAATATGACTTAATCATCTGCTAACAACTTAGTTCTTGCAAAATTAATGGATTGTCTTTTTTTCCCCTTATAGGTTAACCTGTCTTTGTATTCACTGTTCTTGATTGCATACTATCGCAATCTGATATTTAGTGTTATGAAGCAATACATTTGCTCTTAACATGAATTTTGCTTGACTGTCGTCAGTTGAAAAAAAAAAAAAAAAAAAAAAAAAAAGAATTTTTGAAAGTTTAATCCTATAAGGTTTTTGTTCATTGATTTTGCTTTTTACTTAACTTTCGTATGTCTTTTATGTGGACAAATTCACTTTCTGTACATCTTTCAATGTATTCTCTCTTTTATAGAAAATGTTGTCCCTAATTTTACCTGTATTCCGTCCGCGTATACGATAATCACCAGCGTAACATCATATGCACTAACATAACTCGTCCAGACGCAGTTGAAAATGGCGTGTGAAGGTAACAGGATGTGTTTACAAGTTACTGGCAAACAGCAGAAGTCTACCTTTGCACAGTTACCTGTGTCCTTTCTCGATTTTTGGATTTTTCTAAACCAATGGTCTTCAAACTTTATGAATTCGTGAATCCCACCCTTTGAGAAATATATATCTTAAAATAATATCTGGAGTAGGTCTATTTGTTATTAGTGCTTAATGTAAAGACAGCTAAAGAAACATATTGCACTTTATATTAAAGTTTTATCATAAAATTAATACAATTTACTCATTAATAGCATTAACTCGTGCTTTAAGTCTCATCTACGATTACATTACATTTGATGACTGACATACTTCTTGGCTGATAGAGCAAACATCATACAAGGTAACTTTCCACAGTTGTTGAAAGGTTGGGTATACGGTGAGAGCACAATACTACTTCTATACCATCCGGGTGGCTGTCTTCGCTATAGTGCAGAAATTTGAGGATAGTACTAAGACAACGGAAGAAATTTTCCAAGAAATAATATGGGTGTACAAGCTCGAATTTTTGTGTTGAATGAAGCTATTTCTAAATTTGTGTATGTATGTGTTCTCTACTTCTTTAATTCTAGCTGATGAAATCCTTCTAAAATTTCGAATAAACTTATATTTTTTAATCTTTTAGTATTGAAATTTGAAACTTTACACTTGGGAAATGGCTATGATTTGACGTGTACTTTAATTATCAAAATTTGGAACAGAAAGTCCTGTATGATTAGGAATTGGAAAGTTTTTCTTTAACGACTGTTCTTTATTTCCTTAGTTTGTGATGAGATCCGTAAAATAAGAAGATCCTACCTAGATTGTAGGTATTAGATGTCTACATTTTTTAAAAAATTTTATTTGATCGTAACGTTGCAACTTCATTTTCATATAGTCTCTTTTAAGCAAAAATACACCTTTTTATTTATTGTTTTCAAAATTTTTCTGGTCTCAAATATTATTATTCAGTACTCAAATACGACTTGACTAAAATATATCACATTAATATATACCTACTAATATATATACTAATATATATACCTACTTTAAACATATAATTTTTTGCATTCTATCCCTAACTTAATATTCGTATTTATAAAAACAAAAATCTTTATCAAAACCAGTTATTTCTATAATGAACAAAGTATCTCTTATCAGTTGGAGTAAAATTGAAATTTCAACATTAATACCATTTTTGGGTGCCGACCGATTTCCGAATGGTAAGGGGGCTGATCTACGGTACCGGAGTGTGTGGATTTGAATCCCACTATGGCATGGATGTTCGTAGCTGTTCGGAATCCGCTTTAAGCAGTAGGTCCCGATCTCATTAGCTCTCGTGTTGCAAAAAAGTAGACCGTAGCATTCCAAACCAAACCAAACAACTTTTTTTTTTTTGTTACCAGATGATGCAAAAAAAATTATTACACAAAAACTTTCAAACAACCAAAATTAAACTAAGTAAGAGTTGTAAAACAAAAAGGAAGCGAGGACCTTTTAAGCTGAATGAGAATCAAAAGAAAAAAATTATGGTTCCACTTATTAAAAAATTTAGTGCCGGTCTCACCAAAGTCGTTTAACGGCAAACCGAGATTAACCCATGGCTCCAACCAATGGTGGAAGGCAATTATCCATTTAAACAGAGATTAATAGCGGTTAGTCGTTAAAGGAATTTGGTGAGACTACCCTCTATTCTTTGTTTAAACCTAAGAATTCCACCTCAAAGTGCGTATGCCAAATGAAGGCTGCATTGCTTAATTAGCAATTAGAGCACATCGTAGATTAAACGCTTTGAAATTGAACTAGAGAGTTTGAGCAGATCACACCAAACTCGTTTAACGGCTAACCGCGATTAATCTCTGTTTAAACTGAGAAATGCGTCCCACCATTGGTTGGCGCCATGAGTTAATCTTGGTTAGTCGTTAAACGACTTTTGTGAGATCGTTCATAATTCACTATGATTAAAAGCATAGTTAATCTCTGATTAGTTATAATGGTAAGACCAGGCCTTTGTTCTATTTATTTATAAAGTGAAAATGGTTTTTATAAAGTGCTTTGCACTTTTGTTAATTTTGGTTATCTCTAAATTTTGTTAAAAAGGAGAATATACTTTGTGCAAATTCAAAACAACTAATTTGTTGCCACGCCTCTCAACTTTTGAAATCTGTTCTCATCCTTGCAGCAATGAACTGAAAATGGTACAGAAAAGTGGAGTATTAACAGTTTTAACACTAGGGCTGTTACTCACGGCGATCATCTATACCACCAGATTATCTAATGATGTCATTAGAAGTGCATTTCGCACGTTGGGTTATGTCGAAGATTGGAGCTTTTGCTATTCTGCAGGGGATTTTAATCATAATGACGTAGCCAGTCGAAAAAATCGACTATTCCGATCGTTTTGAGTCCCTGTGAGTAGCAGCCTAGATTTACCAAACCAGTCAAAATGATTGGTTTTGCAATTGTTGTTCAATGTATATTTAAATTACTGGTAAATCTATTGTTAAGTAAATTTTAACAGTTGTAAGAAGATCTAACTTGATGTTTTATTATCTAATGGTAATGTGGTCTGTTGATGCCTGTGGCACCAAGTCCCTACTGCATTCAGCAGTTCGTCGAGTGTCATTTAGAGCTACGAGGTTCTTTTATACTTTGACACACGAGGTTTCTGATGGCCATTTATCAAACGAGCATCTAAGGTAAATACACACTTTTTCTTTTTAAAAAGTTGATAAATTCTTGCACCGTTTCCTCCCTGTTTCGCACGACTGAGTCAATTTTAGAGAATGTTAAATTTAAAGGTATAGAATTGATTAAATTGGCTCATATTATAAACATGAATAAATAGTTTGATATCTATATCCTCAATGTTTCTAAATTTATGCATATAATTTCATTTATATTGACCTTTTTTAAATTAATAAACAATATAAATGGCTTTTTTGTCCATTTTTGTTTTCTTCCATATTCTGTGCATTCATAATTCTACACGTTAAGTTTTGTACAGAACTATTTTATAATATATAGGAAAACACTGTGAATAAGCAAAACGTTGCTTCATTATGCTATACACTGATATAAACTTTTTAAAAAACTGTCAAAATGCTTGGTTTCACAGTATCAGTAATATTTTTATAAAATATAAATCTAGAGATATCTAAAAATTCATTTACACACTTATGTAGGGAGATTTGATAGAATTCGAAGAGGATTTTGGATCAAAAATATTAATACTTGATTCCAATATCTGTCTGTAATACGTAGAATAAATTTTTCTTTTAAAAGATTATAATGTTCCCTTAAAATTAAACGGGTGTTGGGTTCATAAAATTTTATGCGCGACTGCATGTCTATTTTTTTTTTTTTTCTGAATTAGTTTAACTGAACAGTTCGTACACCAGTGTCTATAAATGATATATTCGTAGTAGTTTTTCTTGCTCTACAGTTTGTCCCGTTCATTTGTAATGGCTTTATTTTAATGAGCTCAATTGACCTAAAGCATAAGACATTATGCAGCTAAGCAATGTTGTCAATGAGGGATCGGGAACACTCATTTATTGCATTCTTACCTTTTATTAATGCAGTAATAATTTGTTAACTGAAAAAATTAAAGTGTAGATTTTTTTAATACGGAAGTGATTTCCTTAAATCCCCCCAAGAGATGGGAAACGTATATTCTTCATGTAATTCACTTTTCCCTTAAGTTTTAAAATATTCTGTATGTGTTGGAATTTTTTTTCAAATATTTCCAGCTATGCATAAATGTTCCTAGCTGCATATTAATAAGCATTTCAAATTTACAAGATGCATTTCAGCTTTATTAACACTTTGACTGCCATGGCTATCATATGTGATATCCAGTGATATTTCCGTTGAGACACTGGCTATCCGATATGATAGCCATGGTGTTTTAACACTTCAGGCCATGGCTATCAAAGATGTTATCAGTTACATGAAAATCGTATTGGAGTTTGATTGTTGGGCTCCCTACGATGTGTTAGGCATACGTGGTTTGCGCAAATTGGTATATGTGACGATTTTATGAGCTAAGTTTTATGAAAAATTAAATATTTGGAACATGCAACAAAAAAGGGAATATATATAAATAGAGAGAGTTTGTTTTAAAATATTGTTTGTTTTGAAATATAGTTTTTATATATAGTTTTATGTTGAAAAAAATACAAATTACACAAAAAAAAAGTTTGGCCCCGTTGTGAACATTTGCAATTTTGGCTTGGCAGTCAAAGTGTTAAAAGGTTAAATGTTTGTATTCTGTTGATAAATGTATATTAATGGGTTTTCAATTTGAAATTATCAAGTATTTATGTGTATAAATACTATTAACAAGACTTGTTAGGTTTATATTTGTGTTAACAAAGGTAATCTGAATAAATTGTGTATTTTAGCCATTTGTTTTCAATGATCATTATAAGACGAACAGTAACCATTCAAAATTTAAAGAACGCTCCAGATTTTATTTCCAGCATGGAGCCAAAAATGAATTACAAAATTTAACAAAAGTTGATAACTCTTTGATCAATTTTTTAATAATCGGATCGACACTTGCTGCTTATAAAGGCACAGATGACATCTCAACAGTGTTCGCCATCATATTTATCCTCATAGAATTTGGTAATAAATAACGCATTGCACATTTTCAAAAAAGTGTCTTCATATACATTACGTTTTGTTTAGCAATTTATCTTTCTATTTTAATAACATTTTTTGCACGTTTGTAAAAAGATATCTGTAGAAATATTAATGATCGTTGAATTTCCTTTATCAACTGATAGAATTCTTTGTATCGTTATTTTGAAGTACATTTTTATTTATTAGTAAAGATAACCGTTGGTGGTTACATATTTGCTTTCTGTATGATTTTTTGAACTGATTGGCTATCTGAAAGCTTCCATATCCTTAATATGTGTGGGTCAAAATTGCTTTTAATAGAAAATTAAAGTTTTCGAGTGTATTTCACTTGCTGGAATAATCGTAAGTTTTAATACGTTTAGAAATTCGATGTTATTTGTCGGTCAACTGCATGTTTGGAGGAACTAACACTAAAAATATTTCTTTTATAATTGAGTTCTATGATTTATTCTGATGCTTTTCAGACCATTTCGCGTCCAATGGTACCCAATGGAGATTTATTAGTATATGTGACTATTCCAAATGCACATATCTAACAAATCTCTTTTCGGTTGGATCACTTTCAGAACTGTTCTATGCTTCGAAAGGTAAGTATTAGATACTTTAACACTAGCCTTAAGGGACGCGTCATTTTGACGCATTTCGGATTTTATAAGGTAAATTACAAAGACCTTTTGCATTTTTATTCTATCTTGTACTGACTTTTGTCCATTGAAAGAAGTAAATTTATATTGAAATCTATGTTCTTTAAAAGTGTTGAAATATTGAAATTTTCTATGTGGTATACCTATCTCTACGGATATGCGTCAATTTGACGCTATCGTAATGTAGACAAAACTTTTAGTAAATTAGTTCTACTCATGCAAACATTACAACAATAATAAATAGGAATGTACTGACAATACTTCAATCTGTTTTCCGATATTGTATCAAAGGAAACAAGCAATAAATAACAGATCAAAACGCAGAGAGTGAAGAGATGTTGAAGGTTTTAGTTGCTTGGTTCGAGTATTTAAAAATAAAATACTAGAATATATTTTGAATTAGCTATATTATTGTAAACCTCAATGTTATCTCATATTTTCATTTCTTACTTAGTGTTTAATTACATTGTTTTCTGAGTGTTACATGTATTCGTTCATGCGTCAAATTGACGCATGTTCGTAGAGATAGGTATAAAAGGCATATCCGTAAACCTAGTGTTAATACTGATTTCTTCACTAACATTTGTTTTATATATGCTTTATTACAAATGTCGACCATTTTTGGAAAGAGTACCGAACTCTCCTATCGACTTCATACTTTAAGAATTCGACGTAAACGTCCTGCCGACTGCAATAAAGTACTACCCTTAAGCTAATATTTATCCATTAACGATAGTATTTAAAGTCTCACAGTTGTCCGATATAGCAGAGTATGAATCAAACAATATTTAAGACCCATAAAAATCGGTGTAAGAATGTTTCGCGTGCTAGGATACTTATTTTATACTTTCAACCACCCAGTTTGTGTAGTAGTTAGCATATTGGTCTCGAGTTTGATTCCCTAGCAAGGATTTGTATTTATGTTGTCCCATCACATAATAAAATGGTAAAAAAAAATATCTTTTTGAATATTATCCTCTAAGCTTTGTAGAGGATAATATTAAAAAAAGACTAAATTGCAAATAAAATTTTATATTTTTTGATGGCTATTATTTTATCACTTTTCTTCCACTGCAGCTGGTAATGTAGACATATCTTAATGTCAAACACGACTGGAAAGATGTTTCTCATTTATTCCCACCCGGCAAACACGTGTAGCTTAAGGAATGACCCCCAACTCCAGAGGACATCAGGACCAGAAACCTATTTTACGTTTCATTAATGAGCATGGTGGATCTTTGGTTCGAACTAGCAGCCCTCCGGTTCTAAGATCGGCACCTTTTTCGACTTAGCTTCGCTATCAATTTAACTAATAGGAAAACTAACGGAAAGCGCATTACTATAGTGAGTTTCACTGTCGACCGCTAGGGGCAAGAAACTATAGAAATGAGCTGCTATGGTAGGTATATGAGATTACGACGATTGTTAGATTTTTTCCAGGATCTTAGTTGATAAAGTAAGCTTTGCTGAAATGGGAGAAAGCCGCACTGCTTAGTCACCCCATTCTCTAAGTGTAATCATTCCTACGAATTGTTTAATATAAGACCGATAGGGGGCGTTGTCATCCAATTTGTTTCCGACCGCTAGATGGCTTTTAACACAGAAAAACTATAAAGGACACTACACCTAGAAAGGTGGGTGGGTTGGGAACTCTCTTCCATGGCTATCATTTAGAAGTTATGCAAGACACTTCAACCAAATAGATTATTTAAAACGCCACCAGGTGGCGCTGTTATGAATTTTTTTAGCCGCTAGAGGGCTTTTAACACCGAAAAACTATAAAAGAAACTACACCTAGAAGGGAGGGCGGGTTGGGTACTCTTTTCCACATCATTTAGAAGTTATGCAAGACACTTCAACCTAATAGATTATTTAAAACGCCACCAGGTGGCGCTGTTATGAATTTTTTTTGGCCGCTAGAGGGCTTTTAACACCGAAAAACTATAAAAGAAACTACACCTAGAAGGGCGGGCGGGTTAGGTACTCTTTTCCATGGCTATCATTTCAGAACTCATGCAAGACACTTCAACCAACTAGATTATTTAAAACGCCACCAGGTGGCGCTGTTATGAATTTTTTTTTGGCCGCTAGAGGGCTTTTAACACCGAAAAACTATAAAAGAAACTACACCTAGAAGGGAGGGCGGGTTGGGTACTCTTTTCCACATCATTTAGAAGTTATGCAAGACACTTCAACCTAATAGATTATTTAAAACGCCACCAGGTGGCGCTGTTATGAATTTTTTTTTGGCCGCTAGAGGGCTTTTAACACCGAAAAACTATAAAAGAAACTACACCTAGAAGGGAGGGCGGGTTGGGTACTCTTTTCCACATCATTTAGAAGTTATGCAAGACACTTCAACCTAATAGATTATTTAAAACGCCACCAGGTGGCGCTGTTATGATTTTTTTTGGCCGCTAGAGGGCTTTTAACACCGAAAAACTATAAAAGAAACTACACCTAGAAGGGAGGGCGGGTTGGGTACTCTTTTCCATGGCTATCATTTCAGAACTCATGCAAGACACTTCAACCAACTAGATTATTTAAAACGCCACCAGGTGGCGCTGTTATGATTTTTTTTGGCCGCTAGAGGGCTTTTAGCACCGAAAAACTATAAAAGAAACTACACCTAGAAGGGAGGGAGGGCGGGGTGGGTACTCTTTTCCACATCATTTAGAAGTTATGCAAGACACTTCAACCTAATAGATTATTTAAAACGCCACCAGGTGGCGCTGTTATGATTTTTTTTGGCCGCTAGAGGGCTTTTAACACCGAAAAACTATAAAAGAAACTACACCTAGAAGGGAGGGCGGGCTGGGCACTCATTTTCACATCCAAAAATGTATCAAGTATTTTAGTGGCTGATAGAGGGCTTAATGACATAGAAAATGTATAAAAGTAACTATACCTGGAAGGGTTGGGGACTCGCCCGGTACTCTGTCGCCTCAGCATTTAAAGCCAACACTTGTAGATTGAGAACAATTTAAAGGTTGTTAATAATATTTGTAGTTCTTATTGTGACTTAAGCTGGCAATCTATGTGACCATATTTGTATTTTGTCATTTCAACAATCAGGAAGTAATACACGTACAATGAAATATGCATTAAAATCTAAATTGAAAATTTATTTCAAAAGTACTACAGATTTATTTCCCAATATAAAAGCTGAAGATTTACCACAGTTCCAGATATCGAATACAATCCTTGTTTTCTAGCTGTTAAATTAAAATTCTAAAATTAAAGGTCAATAACATGGCACACAACGTTCATTTTACACAATATGATGGCCTTTCGCGTGATCGAAACCTTTGTCTTAATTAAGCCCAGAAGTAAACTGTAGAGTTCGAAACAGGCTCCATCATTCGTTGAGGAACTGAACTTATTGGATAGAACCTATTAACATAAAGAAAAAAAATAAGGAACTGAACAGAAGCAATAGGATATTTGGAACGCCATAGTCTACTGTTTTGTTACACGAGACCTATTACTCTTGGAGAAGGGGGTAACAAGAAGTGTGACATTACATACTTAAAAACATTTAAAACCATTTTTAAATTACCAAAATTCGAAGGCATTTTTCTTAATCGTAGATATTTATTAGATTTTAGAAAGTAAAAATGAAGAGCATTTCTCCCTTTGATATAGAAACTTTTCAACAAATCAGTTTTGGATATACCGAAGCTAACAAAATCTTTTCAAATATTCCGAAGTATATCTTAAAAGTTTAATAATATGAACTTGTAATAATAAGTGGGAGAGAAATAATCAAGAATTTTGTAAAGAGATCAAAATGTTTCATACTTACCTTTCGATATATTAGAGAAGCAATCCAACCGAAAAGAGATTTGTTAGATATGTGCATTTGGAGCAGACACATATACTAATAAATCTCCATTGGGTACATTTGGACAAGAAATGTATTAAACATCAGCTCAATTACAATTATGACTATAGGAAATTTCTAACTATTCTTTCACCCATTAATAAACTAGCCGACAGAAAAATTCAACACACATTTTAAATAGCAATAAAAGATTTCTAAAAAATGATTAAAAAAGGATCTTCAAACTAAATTTATACAAAAGGAAAAAAATTCTAACTTTTTAGTGTTGTTCATGAAATTAACAGACAAATAACCAAATTGGGTAGACCCAATGAGTAAAATACACTCAAAAATTATTGAAATTTGTACTAAAAAAAAATGACAACCAGTTAAGGATATGGAGACTTTCGGATGGCCAATCAGTTCTAAAAATCACACAGTAAACAATAAGTCACTATCAACGTTTATCATTACTAATAAATATTTCAAAATAATGATACAATGGATTCAGTCAGTTGATTAAGAAAATTGAATGAACATTAATATTTCTACAGTTATTTTTTTTTACAAACGCGCATGTAATTAACCAAGTAAAAAGGTAAATCGCCAAATGAAACAATGTATATGAAGAAAACTTTTCAAAAATGCGGAATTATTTATAACCAAATTCGATGAGGTAAATAGTATGCTTCATTCCACTGTCTTCTGATTAGTAAATGATGGATCAAAGCCTTAACGACTAAATCTGTTAGATCGTAGTTTTAACGTGCTCTTAAAACATTTCTTTAAAAAATTGAAATTGTAATATGTTGACAAAATCTGCAATGTTCTTCCATTTTTGAATGGCTATTGGTTTATAGATTAATGGTCATTAAAAAATTGCTAAAATGTAACAAGACTTCTTTAAATCACGTTTAACACAAATATAAAACACAATTTGTCTTTAATCTGCTAAAAGCATAATATTAACAAAAAAAAATCTTAAAAGTATTTATACCATATAAATGCTTAAAAAAAATCAGACTAAACGTACTGATATATACTTATATATAGAATACAAACATTTAACCTCGTAATTAAACTACAATGCATACTTAAAGCAATTTAATATATTTCTTAAAGTAAACTCGTTTGAAAAACAGCAAAATGAACCCAAACACCGTTCAATTTTAAGGGGACATGATACGCATTAAAAAGAAAACAATTTTTACAGTCAATATTGAAATTTATTTGTAAATTGGAATCCAATTTAGAGCAGTTAAAATAAAGTCCAAGATTGTCATTTAATTTTTTTTTAAACCTGTAAAAGGATTTTATAAATCTTTCCACCACAAATCTACTTCAAATTTGTTCTATAAATGCTCTCTACGTAAATCTGTGCAGGAATTTTTAGATACCTCTAGAACTAAATTAAAAAAAAAAAAACACTGGCATAGCTAAATGCAATACATTTTGACACTTTAATATATTATGTATAACAAAATAATGAGTCACTTTTTGTTTATTCCATTCATAGTTTTATCCTATACATGACAGAAATTTCTCAAATATTAAATGCTTTCATGTTCAATAAAAAAAAGACTTGGACACAGTTTGTATTGCATAGAATTTGAAGGAAAGCAAACCACAGGAAAAAAAGACATTTACAGTTTTCATCAGCTAAGAAATGCTATAAAGTATATTATACCCACGAGTAACTTTCAAAATAGTAAAAATATAGTTATTTTCCATACATGTTTGTAAATGTGAGAATGCTATGACCCAATTGCAATAATTCGGTATTGTTAAGGTTAAAGCCCCCCCCCCCTTCAATTGACTTCGTCGGGTTAAATTGTAAAACACTATAAGAATTCTTAAACTTTAGAAAGAGAATTATTTACCTTAAGTGTCCGTCTGATAGATGACCATTGAAAACGCCGTGTTTCAAAGAGAACCCCGTAGCTGTCACTCGGAACGAGCTATCGACGATGTAGTAAGTTATTATGGCCCTTACTCTGGATGTTACGGTTCGGTTCGAACGTTCGTTGTAACGTCACTTTGACGTCAGCTTGCGAACATTATGCGAGCAAACTATAGAGCTGACGTCAAAGTGATGTCACAACGAACGTTCGAATAGACTCCAGAGTTCAGAGTAAGTCCCTGAGACAAAAAATCATGAAGCCATAGATTATCAAGAAACACTAACTCATTCAACCCTTAAAAGTCAAATTTAGGGCCGGTCTCGTCAAAGTCGTTTAACGGCTAACCGCGATTAATCCCTGTTTAAACGAAGAATTGCTTCTCACCATTGGTTGGCGCCACGGGTTAATCGTGGTTAGCCGTTAAACGACTTTCGTGAGACTGGTCCTTAATCTTTTTCAACTGTTAATGCTACCAAATTTATATTTTTCTGTACCATTTTCAGTTCACTGATGAGTCGAGAACAAGTCAAGAGGTGTGGCAACAAATGAATTGTTTAGAGCTTGCACACAGGTATATTTTCCTTTTAAAAAAAATTTAGCGATAGCCAATATCAACAAAAGTACAAAGCACTTTCAAAAGCATTTCCTTCTTATAAAAAATAGAACTAAAACCTGATCTTACCGAGATTAACTACTCATTTAATTATAGTGAATAGGAGGTTATCGTAAAATCAATGTTAAGGTCTCACGGAGTTCAAGTGCATAGCGTTTAATCTACTGTTATTTCTAATCAACTGTCATGCAATGCATCTTTCATTTGTCACACGCACTTTGTTATTTTAAGAAGAGATGGCATCATTAGGATGAAAATTAATTTAGAAATTTTTGAGTAGACCCATTCTCGCGTTTGTAGTCCTCTAAAAAGGTACACGTTTCCATTTTGTTTTTAATGTTCTTACGTTTGCTGATGACAAGCAAAAAATGTGACAATTACATGACATACTTTCACCCAAAATTAAACTATTTAGCTATTTTTTGCTTTCTTATTATAAATTGTGTCACTCATAACTTTTTTCTCGCACTGAATCTTTCGCTGTATGGAAAGTGTTTAAATAAGTCTTTCAATACAAATCTCCCAGATGTACAACGATTTCACAGATAAATTAACACGACAGTTTGGTTCGAGGTACTACAGTCTAATGTTTTGCTACACGAGATCATTATCTACTGCCTAAAGTCGATTCCGAACATCCATGCCAGCAGCGGTATTCGAACCCACGAACTCCGGTATCGAATAGCAGCACCCTACCATTCGTCCACCATTCAGCATAGATTAATACGAAGCTAGAGAATCCAACATAGTCAAACACTTTAACGTAAACACATATTTAATGAGGTACAAGATGACTTTATGTTTCTATGTGGGAAATTTTTTTAATAAACTGAAGAGCCCAAATTTTATGCTCCTAAAAATGACTTGTTCACTAACTGAGACGAGTAAAGTTTTAAGAATTTAAGAAATTAATACTGTTATATCTGAAAGAAAATTTGCTAAAATTGTACATAACCTTTTCTTTTTTATAAGCTAGCATTTTAATGAAATGTGTGTATTGATTAAAGTGAAGCAGTAGATGCTGGTCCTCTTAATTTACGAATTAACAATATTATCAGTCACAATGTAACAAATAAATCAAGATAAACTGAAACTATTTATCGCAAAATATTATTTATATTACATAGAAACGGGAAAAAAAATGTTAGTGCGAAAATTTGCTATTTTAAATGAAATATTGCTTCCTAATTTAATATGTATAAATAGCTGTTCAGTGTGAAACCAGAATTTCTAATAAATCAATGTAGTCAATAATAACCTGATTATTTCACGATAGATGCAAAATATATAAATTATCTAAATAGTCATTTATTGCATAAAATGTAAAACTTTTATAAATAGTCGAAATATACACGAAAATTCTTATCTGATACTTAATTTTCCTCTGGTTATAATAAATATCGATTTGGTTGTGTATATATTTCTTTTTACTGAATTTACTGAGAAAGCTTTTATGATTTTTACTCATTTTTATGATTTTCCAATAGCAAATATAGATAGTAAAGTATATTTTCTTCAGGAAATGAATGATTTATAATGGATGCAAAATACACAAAAAAAATCTAAAAAGTTATTTCTTGCAGTATAAAATGTAAGAACTTTTATAAATAGTCGAAAGATACTCGAAAATTCTTATCTGATACTTAATTTTCCTGTGGTTATAATAAATATCTATTATCTTATGTAGATATAATTTCTTTTTACTGAATTTACTGAGAAAGCTTTTATGATTTTTACTCGTTTTTTTTTTTGTTTTATTATTATTATTATTGTTATCCAATAGCAAATAGATAGTAAAATATATTTTCTACAAGAAATGAATGATTTATAATGGATGCAAAATACATAAAATATCTAAAAAAGCTATTTCTTGCAGTATAAAATGTAAGAAATTTTATAAATAGTCGAAAGATACGGGAAAATTCTTATTTGATACTTAATTTCCCCCTGGTTATAATAAATATCGATTTGCTTATGTAGATATAATTTATTTTTACTAAATTTACTGAGAATGTTTTTATTATTTTTACTCGTTTTTATGATTTTCCAATAGCGAATAGATAATAAAATATATTTTCTACAGGAAATTAAAGATTTATAATGGATGCAAAATACATAAAATATCTAAAAAGCTATTTCTTGCAGTATAAAATGTAAGAACTTTTATAAATAGTCGAAAGTTACGAGAAAATTCTTATCTGATACTTAATTTTCCTCTGTTTTATAATAAATATCGATTTGGTTGTGCAGATATAATATACTGGAAATGTTAGTTTTTATGATGTTGCAACAGGAAATATATATTGAAATATATTTTCTATTATTGGAAATGAAGGATTCATAATGGATACAAAATACATAAAATGTCTAAGATGCTATTTATTGCAGCATAAAAGGTAAGAACATTTATAAATAGTGGAAATATACGCGAAAATCTTATCTGACACTTAATTTTCCTCTGGTTATAACAAATGTCGATTTGGTTGTGAAGATATAATATACTGGAAATGTTAGTTTTTATGATGTTGCAACAGTAAATATATATTGAAATATATTTTCTATTATTGGAAATGAATGATTCATAATGGATGCAAAATACATAAAATGTCTAAAACGCTATTTATTGCAGCATAAAATGTAAGAACATTTATAAATAGTGGAAAGATACGCGGAAATTCTTATCTGACACTTAATTTTCCTCTGGTTATAACAAATATCGATTTGGTTGTGCAGATATAATATACTAGAAATGTTAGTTTTTATGGTTTTGCAATAGTAAATATATATTGAAATATAATTTCTATTGTTGAAATGAAAGATTCATAATGGATACAAACTACAAAAAATGTCTAAGATGCTATTTATTGCAGCATAAAAGGTAAGAACATTTATAAATAGTGGAAATATACGCGAAAATCTTATCTGACACTTAATTTTCCTCTGGTTATAACAAATGTCGATTTGGTTGTGCAAATATAATATACTGGAAATATTAGTTTTTATTATATTGCAATAGTAAGTATATATTGAAATATATTTTCTATTGTTGGAAATGAAGGATTCATAATGGATGCAAAATACATAAAATGTCTAAGATGCTATTTATTGCAGCATAAAAGGTAAGAATATTTATAAATAGTCGAAAGATAAGCGAAAATATTATCTGACACTTAATTTTCCTCTGGTTATAACAAATGTCGATTTGGTTGTGAAGATATAATATACTGGAAATGTTAGTTTTTATGATTTTTCAACAGTAAATATATATTGAAATATGATTTCTATTATTGGAAATGAAGGATTCATAATGGATGCAAAATACATAAAATATCTAAAACGCTATTTATTGCCGTATAAAATGTAAGAACTTTTATAAATAGTCGAAAGATACACGAAAATTCTTATATGACACTTAATTTTCCTCTGGGGTTATAACAAATGTCGATTTGGTTGTGAAGATATAATATACTGAAAGTTAGTATACAGAAATACTATTGAAATATGTATTCTATTATTGGAAATGAAGGATTTGGATATACATATATCTAGCTATTTATTGCCGTATAAAATGTAAGATTTATAAAGGAAAGATACTGAAAATTTTAAAGACACTTAATTTTCCTCTGGGGTTATAACAAACATCGATTTAGTTGTGCATACATAATAAACTACAAAAGTACATTTCTACTAGAAAATATACGGTGCTATATATTTATTTAATAAATCTCGCATATTGAGAAATAATCGTTAAAAAACATTCTGTCTACTTTACATGCACTGATGAATACGGAAAGTAATATTTGAATGTTGTAAAATAAGCTTGAAAGAGAAAATTTTGTGAAAAGGTTGAAATTTAGAGCACACCAGACAAAGAAATGGTTTGCACGAGTCTCCACAGCAACGGAGAGAATACATGATTGGATTAGGAGCTGAATTCATTAGCCTCAGTTGGTTGGATTTTTAAAAGGAAACTTACTCCTCTGAAAATTCTTCTTTTACCACAAGTATTATATTTGTGTTTGGTAAGTAATAAGCGTGTAAAGTTCAGATAAGTATTTAAGAAGGACAATGAAAATTAAGAAGGACCTTAGAAGGACATTGTATCCTTTAAAAAAAAATGGTTTGCACGAGTCTCCACAGCAACGGAAAGAATACATGATTGGATTAGGAGCTGAATTCATTAGCCTGAGTTGGTTGGATTTTTAAAAGGAAACTTACTCTTCTGAAAATTGTTCTTTTACCACAAGTATTATATTTGTGTTTGGTAAGTAATAAGCGTGTAAAGTTCAGATAAGTATTTAAGAAGGACAATGAAAATTAAGAAGGACCTTAGAAAGACGTTGTATCCTTAAAAAAAACCCATATTTTAAGTGCAACAGTAAACATGGTAAATTTTTTTAAATTTTAAAATCGAATTTAAAGCATATTTAGGCTTTTTGACTTTGATTAAATTTTAAATAACACTTTTTTAATTTTTATGAATCCTTATAACTTATTAAAATATTAACATTTATTCTCCAAATTTTTAAAAATCTAACCTGTTACACAAGAGTGTACATAAATTTTCAAACATATCTTAAATTAAATTATATTTTATAAAAATATTTTTGTTGATACTTAAAATGAAAAATAATGAAATTTGACAGTTTCTAGCATATATGTGTATATAAGAAAGAAATAAGGAACTTATTGCTGTTCCGTGCACAGATATATTATAAAACACCTGCATAAACATTTAATACGTGTATTTAAAAAAATAAAAGACGAAAAAGAAGAAGAAAGAAAGACAAGAAGGTTTAGCATTTTTCATGCATTGAATTTGAGGAAAAACAAGCATGTAGAAAAAGCCGTTTAAAAGTAATATTCAAAAACTGGATGAATTTTTCAACATTATCTTTTTAATTACGTATGAGAAGACATGTATTTTTATAGGGATACTAATCCATTTACATCTGGGTGATTTCTGCTAAATTAAGATGTTCATCAGATATATCCCCTATATAATAATAGCCTAAGTTGTCTGTCCTCGAATTTATGAAGCGGTTGTACCTGGAAGGGATACAGGCATCCATATTGGATTTTTTATGAGTTAGGGTTAGCAAAATTCAAAGCGAGTTCAAAATACACCCCCTTTTCGAGCGTTTAATGCAATTTTTCAAGCCTTATTCTCCCTCTTATTCTATACTAAACTCATTCTTGATAGGATGGCGAGGGCAGAGAGTAATATTTAAACTGGACTGTTTTTACTCGACACTGATATACTCTAATTAGTTCCTTCGCCGTGTGTAGGTGTGGTACATTCAGTAGAGTGACTGCCCCTTTGATCGTCATATTTCTCGAGTTGACGGTTCTGTCCCCGATGCAGCAAACTGCTTCTACATGTCTAATTAATTTAATATTTTCTGCTTTTTTCTTTTAAATTCTTATTCCTAAAGTTGTTTTATTATTTTTAAAATAAAATTTTACTATTTTTTCAGCTTTTTAGGATTTTTATTTTATTAAATTCACCTATTGTTGTACGGATGTCCCTGGCCACATAAGCATTTCATGTTTTGTATCCTTAAACTTTCTTTTCGTCATATAATAATAGCTTAAGTCATTTGTCCGCCAGGCCTCGAATTTATGTAGCGGTTGGACCTGGAATGGATAGATGCAACCATATTGGATTTTTGATGAGTTAGGGTTAGCAAAATTCAAATCGAGTAATGTTTATCTTTTCCTTAACTCTAGATCCGATTCTAAAATAAATTGGTATGAATAAGCTTCGGATCACAGGTAAAAATACTGTCATCTTTAAAATGTTTGAAATCCACCCCGTCTCTCTTTGAGCGTTTAATGCCTTAATATCAAGCCCCATTTCAAGAGCAGGCAATTAAATTTAACAATTTATCACATAATAAATAGGTAAAAATAAATTTTTTTTCCTAGTATTATGACGTCATTCCGTTAACCATTTCATTTAATCATTTATTTTAGATTATTTAAATATTGTTTGCATTATTTCATACATTTTATCACTAAACTTAGATATTACGTAAATAATTTTCTTTTATATTTAGGTTAAATAATAGATTAGGTACATATGTGATAATTTCAATCGATTATTTTTGTTGAAAGATAATTCTCAGACAAAACACAAACCATTTTTTTTACCTGATTCATAGGGTACTTTATAATTTTGGAAAACTAAAAATTTTACTTATCCCGTCATATGACGGGCTATATGCTGGTATATATATATATATATATATATATATATATATATATATATATATATATATATATATGTAATATTAAAATCCCTTATTTACGTATTTTAATATTAATTTAATATTAATTTAACTTTTGTTCACAAAGTACATTCGGTGTTTGCGCGGTATTTCTGATTTTTCCCTCCAGACACGCTATAGACTTAATTCAGCCTCTGTCTGTACTACTTTAGCCAATAGTTAGCGCGTTCTCTTTAAACATGGGTATTTTTTATCACGTGATCAATTGGGCTTAGGGATTTTTCGTAGTCTTTTTAACTGAGTAATCCCTACTTGAAAAGCGTATGTGCAGGATCACATTGTCTATCTGCACGAGGTTGTAAAAGTTTTTTGCCTGTTGTATGGAATTAATGTTTCTTGCCAGAAATAAACTGTGTTGTGATTTTGAATGAGTCTCGCTCATATTACACACACACACACACACACACACACACACACACACACACACACACATATATATATATATATATGTGTGTGTGTGTGTGTGTGTGTGTGTGTGTGAGGAAAATTCTCAGGGGTTTTCAAAACTTAAATAAAAGGCTAAAAATCCCCTCGTCATTTTGAATTCCCCTTTTTAACTCCTAACCTAAATTGACCACTGGGGCTACAGTTTACATCCCCAGAGAAGGGGCCTGACCAATTATAACTCTACATAGCCCTAGCGGACATTTAAGAAATTTCTAAATAAAAAGGAGATACATGCTGTCGAAGGCAGATATTTTCCCACAGATGTTGACCCAGGTGTTATGGGTCTTGTACATAGAACTTCATGCTAGCTGACCCTTCAGTTTGTCCTGTGTCTATGATGAAGTGCGAACCCGTTCTCCAACGTTATCTTAATAAAGGTCTTTAGCTAAAACGGTATCATTTTTATGGCCATGACTGCACCACCTATCGAGAAGTCCGTCTCAATATAAATACACATACACATACCTTAAATACATGTTATAAATATATATATATATATATATATATATATATATATATATATATATATATATATATATATATCTTAAATATGTTATTACAGATTCATAAGTGAAGAAAAAACAGTATAATAAATTAAAGCAACACTTTTTATTTCTAAAACTGCAGTTCGTTTTCAGATGTGAATGTCGTGTATTTTAAACATTACAGAATCTCATTTATAAAAAGGAAAATGTTGTGTTAAGAGGTATTTTTGATATGTGCAAACACAGTGCTGTAAAGTGAAAATTTAGGAAACATAAATGTCCTTGATTTCAGTTAATGTACATGAGCAAAAATAAGTATTGTGGCGAGGTATGAAAGAAAAAAAAAACTTATCCAAATCAAAAATGTATATTAATGCTAGAAACTTAAAAATTTGTGCGATCGAATTGAGATTAAAGAAAAAAAATTTCATTTACCAAGTTTAGGCTTGTATATAAGTAGGTTTTATTTCCCTTTTATGTAAAGTGTTCTAATGGGTTAGAACACTGTAGATCACATGAGATGTCTGCTTAAAATATATCAAATATTTAATAATTTAATGTATGATGATATGAAATAGCTCTAAATTTAATATATTTCTCAATTTTTTATAAAAATGTGTTATAACCATTTTATATTAACTTTATTTTCATTCTTCAAAATGACAGCATTCAGTCTTTTTAGCTTTTTTAAAACTTCCTGTCTTTTAAATGTCAATAAATACATTCAACAGTTTTTATTTTTTACACAAATTTTAAAAATCATTCCATCAGTCGCCCATTACTGTTTTAAGCGTCTCTCCCATTCAGCCATTGTAATCTTATCAGGTACATTATTTACACTGTCTTCTATCAAGCAGCCTTTAAATGACGAATGTCGTTTACGCCTAATTTTGTGTTGGTGATATATCTGTTTCCTAATTAGATTACTCCAAATTAGAATCTAACTAGATCGGACTAATGAAGCTGTAGAGAAAGAAATATGTCTTGGTGAGAAAAATAATTAGAAGTCCTTCTTATGAATGGTGCATAGGGTAGATGGTATCAAGAGCTTTAACTTAAATTAAGAAGTAAAAAAGAACACGGGTACAAAACTTTAAAGTGAAATAAGTTTTAATTGAATATTTTAGGAGTAATTTTAAGAGTAATTTCACCAGATTTAATATACTTACGCCAACAGTAAGATCTTATTTTACTATTGTTTCAGTGATGTGTTATTATTTAGAAGAAACGGTGCTAAAATTATTAAATATTTTTATGCAATTGATATCAATTTAAATTCATATCGCACTGCATTATCGAAGGTAAAACTGTGAAAAAAAAAAAAAAAAATTAAGGCTTCACACCATGTAACTTCTTTGAAATACAACATATTCTATTTAATTTTTATTAATAAAAAGAACAATATCCTTTCGAAAAAGGCTTCATACTAAATCCTAATTTCAATAAAGTATTAGCTATCTAAGTCGAAGGTCGTGAAACTATATAAAACATAAATTACTTTTATGCGTTCTAAAGATGAATATTTTTTTTTTACTCTTTTTCATGTAGGAAATGACCTTACATCATGAAAAGTTCATTGTGAATAAATAGTTTTAACTAAATTAAGATTACACTTTTATTATCATTATTCTAGATGAAATAATGCTACATTTCCTTTAAAGTTTTTTTAATATTTTTAATATTAAGAACAGAATTTTTCCAGGTTGTTTGATTTGTAACAGTATCAAAAAGATCTCATGCAACAAATTGTTTGTTCCACAGTTTTCATTCTGAATGTGGCTTTTCCTCCATTTCCCGGAAGTTAAAAGAAGAAAAAAAAAAAACTATCAGAAAAAGCGTTCGCAGACGCAATGATTTCAGTCTTACGTCATGCGACCATAGCTCTGGCTTTTCTACTAAACAAACCGGAGAACACTCAATATATTCTCGTATCATAAATTCAGAACTCCGAGTGAGTGGTGATGTGGTAGGAGAGGATTTTTTTGTGGTTCTTAGATTTTTTTTTTTCACTGAAATAGCTTAGACTATGAATTATTTTTTTTTTTCAAAGTAAACTTCTGTCATGGAGTGTTAAAATATGGTTTGCCGTAGTTTTTAAGGAAGTGAAATAAAACTTAAGTTCATCGCAGTGTTAGATGATTTCGTCAGGTTTCAGTTATTAAGGATTTCAAGACTGGGTATTTATTTATAAGTTGCTCATGTAGTCAGGCTTAGACTCTAGAGTTAAATAGTCAGAGGTCTTTAACCGTCTCGTTCACTTATGGTACAAAAATAAAAGGAAAAAACTATTTTGCGCATTGTTATACTTAAAATGGTATGCTAGATGATATAAAAAAAATTGTTCGTCACAATCTAAATAAAGATTTGGTTTGGTTTGCAGCTATACAGGCTACTTTTTGCAACACGAAGGCTAATAAGACCAGGACCTACTACTTAAAGCCGATTCCGAACGGCTAAGAACATCCCTGCCATTGCGGGATTCGAACCCACAGACTCCGGTTCCGAAGGCCAGCACCCTAAACATTCGGCCATCGTTCGGCCGACTTAAATAAAGGAAATTCAAAGGTCTTCTACGAAGCTTAAATGGATACGGGGATGGTTTGGTTTGGTTTGGTTTGGAGCGCTACGGTCTATTGTTTTGCACACGAGGGCTAATGAGACCGGGACCTACTGCTTAAAGCCGATTCCGAACGGCTACGAACATCCATGCCATAGTGGGATTCGAACCCACGAACTCCGGTACCGACAATCAGCACCCTAACCAATCGGCCAGCGTTCGGCTATGGATACGGGGAAGGAGGCTGCAAATGAATGTATGCTTAAAAAATTAAACAAAACAGTTTATTTAGATGGTAAATTACATATTTATTTTAACATATTGCATTGTTAGCAGTTTTTGAAATGTGTTATGTATAAAGAGACAAAAATCAAACACAAGCAGAATATTTTGTTTCTGTGTCCCCTTCTTCAATAAATATGCACGATAAATTTTATATTCATGTGCTACCAATTTTTATCAAGATCTCAATCAAATATGAAACCATATATGAGGCCTATATGTATAAAAGGTATCCCGGAAGATAAAAGTTTGTTGAAAAATTATATGAAGCTATTTTTATCCCTTAAATTAGGAGACTTATATGAGAATCAAGTGAGCGAGAGGCCAGAAGAGAAATGAACCTGGCCGTGATTCTGAAGATTTTTCTCTTCATGATACAGAAAAATTATCTCTAAACACGAAGAAATGTTTAGAGAAGATTTTTCTGCATTTACTTCTTGCCGTCTGTAGGGGAAATGGAAAACTTATATGAAAGTAGCCCATTCTTGATTTTGATATTTATAAGACCCACTTTATAAGACCTTGAATTTATATATTTATAAGACCCATGTTTAATCGTTTCTAAACCACAAATAGAAGAAACAAAGCTCCTGAAGTCTTAAATAAGAAAGTAAGTTTCTAAAAATAATTTACTCTTTTTGCAAGTCATTCGTGTGAGAATCCAGTTAAAGAGTTGATAAAAATAAATATTATATCACATAATTTAAAAAAAAAAAGCTTACTAAGGAAGGATTTAGATGGCTTTTGCTTTAACAAACATCAAATGTGATATTAGCTTTTGTAAGTTTTACCCACAGATATATATGTAAGGTTATTTTTAGCTAAAAAAAAGTGGCCACTTTAGAAACTGGGCTTTATTTCTCAATCCGAATCTAAATTAGTGACAGTCAAAATTAAAACTCATGAACAGTTCTATTTTGTTGCTTTTGTTTTTTAAATCAAACTCAATTCAGAGTTTGACCCTAAAGAATGAAAGTTTATTTTTTTTACACACATCCGTTCTTATAATTCTGAAATTAATCTATTCATCTTCATATGGTTTTTAGTAAGTATGCAGTACTGAGTATAAGTACATGAGTTTACATAGGCAAAAAAAAAAACCTTTTTCATACTCTTTAAATAAAAAACAAATGCATTTGAGCTCAAGGATAAATGTATACTGACTCTTAGGATAGTTGCTCTTTAAATCTGATTTGATATAAGTTAAATAAAGTCACGTTTTAAAAATTCATCACTTAGCCACATTTCGGTAAAAAATGCAACAGCCAACAAGGAAACAGAGAAATTCAAACTAAATTGTCACTATCGAGTTGATATGTGTTTTATTTGTTTATTTGAACATTTCATCAACTCCAACATATTAAATTATGTTATAATAAGATTTTCAATCAGCATTTTGATGTTAGTTTTTAATGGCCAAGAGTGATTGACTAGTCTGAGTATGCTAAATGGTTTGGTATGCACAAATACATGAAAGGACATAATAAAGATCAAGATCTCGAATAGACCTTGAATCAATTTGACAAACACACACACACACACACACACACACACACACAGAAAAAAAAAAGTTTGAAAATTACAATTACAATTGTTGTTTAAATTATTTTTTTGTCTGTGTGCATGTTTTTCGTGTTTATAAGTATTGTTAAGAAATAAAACCTTAAAAAGCGTGACTTCATCCTTCCCCAGAAGGGAATTTGTGAAAAAAAAAAACTTAAATCCTCATTCAACGTTCAGGTTGATATTTTTCCCTCATTTAGGATCTCTATAAAAGAAAAGAAATCACTCTTTGGGATTTCAGATTTATATATCATTTTCGTGACTTTTGTTGAGCAAGTTCTGTTTACATGAGTTTTTTTTATGATTATCCTATGCTACATCTGCTACTACTGTAAGCTGAAATCTGTAACTGATTTGGCTCGTGAAGCTAAATGATGACTTCAGTGTTCCACACCTGATTTATTGAATACGGTGTCGTGCTCATTTTCTATTTTGAATAATTACTTTGAGAGGGAAAGGAAACCACTCATTAGACGTCCCAAATTATCTTCGATATTTTGCTAAGCAAACCTCTCTATTTTTTTTCCCAATGCAGCTGGCAATATAGACAAATATCCTTATGTTCAACACGACTACGAAGCTACTGCTCATTTAGCTGTATGCGAAGAGCATGCGTAGATGAAAGAATGCTACGGACGCGAGTAACAATACACCCATGCCACAGTGGGATTCAAACCCACGAACTGCGGTACCGAAGAATAGCACCCTAACAATTCAGGCATTGTTCCTAAATTACGAGGACTCTTTGTTCGTGCTGTCTTAAAGAGTAATGTTGGCCGCTTATATGGAGCTCCTATAATAAAATTTTTAACAAATTCCAAGGCGTTGTATGGGCAAGTGAGTTATTAACAAAAAAATAAAAACAATTTCTCACAGTTAGGGTTCATACAGCAGGAGTCATCTCTCACACTGGATTCGAACTCTGCAGGAGCACTCAAGAGGAATTTAACACATGTGAAGGAACCTTTGACATACATCCCTTTATCATAAAGTTAGTAAGCCAAAAACCTTAAGATTCAAATATTCTTGTATAAAAATAGTAGGTTTTCAAGATCGATAAAGTGGCTCTTTACTTTTGATAAAACGACAGGATCCTTGTCTAAGACAAGAGAAAACAAAAACGGGTAGTTCAGAGTAAGATTTTCTACCAGCAAATTTGAAAATGAGATGCTTTCAGAGACCGTTTAACCTCTAAAACATTAGAAATGCGTAAATTTTAAAAGTAAAACATAATGGGATTTCTCTCTCTTTTATAAGTAAGATTTATATAACCATTTAAAGAACGGTAGTAGTGCAGTGCCTCCCTATCGTACGGGATTTTTAGAAACTTTTCATAAATCAATAAAGCAACCTACAGGATTACATTAAACTCAAGCAGCAATCAAGTAAAGAGCTAATAGGAATGTTAAAAATGCTAAAAACATTTTACGGCTTTAAAAAATGAAAACTACAAAGGTTTATGAAGCTAAAATAAACACACTAAAATAATATATATGACTGTTAAATCATTCTCATTAGCTCTCTAATATCCCAATAGTTCATCGTTATATAACAGTTTTTAAGAATTGGACATGATAGAGCAAATGCATTCATAGAGACACAGCCTCGAGAGGTATCACAGAGACAACTATATGAACTACGAGATAAGCAAACTATGTAAATACGTTTTCCTCAGTGGCGTATACAAAGGGAGGTTAGAGATTCAACCCCCCCCCCACCCACATAGGACGACAGATTAATGATCGAAAAGTCCATAAATTTATAGTTTTTAACATAAGATTTCGAATCGTTTTATTCTTATTATATTTTCACACTTGGGCTATAATTTTGTCAAATAACATAATACGCTGCTGTTATAATTTCATGTGCTATGTTATAATTTGACAAAATGGCGAGAACGTCGCATACAAAAATTTCGCAGCCTCCATGAAAGAAGTCGCCAGTAGTTTTGCCAAATAGTCATGTTCACTAGTTAAACGGAAAACGCAACATCTGTTGTACCTAGAGGGTCCTACAGAATGGCATATCCCTTATCTTGAGTATCCACTGCTATCCAATGAACAGGAAGTGAGTCTGTTGAAATGGCAAATGTAAGGAAGTAAACTCTGCATGTTTACCTCCTTATATTTGCCATTACGATTGCTATATTTTACATCAATCATGTGAAAGGCTAATACGAGTAAATAAGGTCTAAATTTGAAAGGATTGCTAAAAATAAAAATTTCCATTTTTATAAAAAATATAGGGTGTTTTATTAATGCAGTACATTCAAGAAAGAAAGTATAATTTAAAAAAAAAAAAAAAAAAAAAAAAAAAAAAAGATAATACCATGGCGTTTTTTACTTAGAATTTCTTCTCTGTCTTCCTCCTTTCGAGTAAAAATCTTGTCCATTTGTCTCAAAATTGATGTAGGGCTGAATGCGGCCTTGACCGTCAATTACAAAATATCTACAATGATTTTGATCCAATCCGAGAATTAAAAAATTGTGGGCCGCAAAAATATCTGTTATAGGTCGCGAATATAATATCGTTGTATTACGCTTTGTAATCCGAGTACATTTCTTTAAACTTGAATTAAAGTTAGAATATACGAGGAAGTAAAACACGTTAACCAATTCCAATAATCCATAAAACTTTAATTTCGTATCTATAAAATAGGATTTTATTGGTAAGTATCAACGATAGTTTCACTTTTAATAAGTTCCGAGTTCGGAGTCATGACGTAAATCTCACAATAAAGTTATGATTTAAATGACTTTCGCATACTTTAAGATTCTTCAGTTTGAAATAATGGACTATTATAGTAAACTTTGAATACAAAAAGTCATTTTTCAAAGCTGATCTTGACGAAGCAAGAGCAAAATAGTATATTATAGATTATCTTAATACGGTTTGTTTTATTTTACTATGAACCTCGCGATAATGGGAAAGTGAAATTTAGTATCTACAGTTGAAAAAAAGCTTCATGAAAATAACGAATGAATAAACATATGAAAAAATCGAAATATTATAAATGGCAATATTCTAAATCACAGGTGAGCAGGCATTATTTCAACTGTACAAAGCCACTTCGTTTAATAGCATCGACCTCATTCACATTATATCATAAATATAGGCGTTTTTTGGCGGAAAAGAGAAATTTTGATTTTGCTTCGATAAACTATATTCACATCTTGTAAAGATTGAATAAGGCATTTAAAATCAAAAACTTATTTGTTTTTAACATTTATAATTGAGGTTTTTACTCTATACTTTATGATATGAAATGCTACAGATTCTAGATATTGTACTTCCTTTAGTTTATTTGTATACAATTTATGTGTTTATTCCAGACAAATTTTAAGCATTATAAAATATCATGCACAGTCATGCGTGATTTTCCTTTTATAAATGGATAATTTCAAATCATTTGAATCTAGAACGTTTACACCTGGGTTAGGTAACCTTTCAAGCATGGAGGACCACTTCATGTGCTAGCTTACAGACCAGGTTCTCACCCAATATGAGATGAATATTGTCGTGGGATAAAGGAGAAAATATTTTCGCTACCATATAAATCTATATTCCTCAGATGGAACGATTGATTAAGATTTATATAAGATTAAAAACTCATTTATTTGAACAATTTGCGAATAGAAATATTTAAAACGATATGCAGATTATTTTATGTCTTCTTTCAAATAAATAGGGAATTATGTTTTTTCTCTTTGATCGTCCTAACAGTCTAACCGAGTGAAACAAGCTATATTTAATAATGTATGTGGTCGTAACTATACCATAAATGATTAATTAAATTAAATTTAAAAAATGGTGAATTAAAAAGTGAGGAATTAATATATACATTACGTGTGCACATGCAGAACAAAATCATGATTGATAAATCTAATTATACTTTTATAAAAAAGATGGTCAAAATGCAAACTATTTACATTTTCAAAAGGAATCGGCGAGCTATGGGCTACTCAGCTTTGTTCAAAACTATTAGCATTTTAAAAAAGCAATTTTTAAAAAATTTGAATTTCTGCGACAGCTTAGTGTTTGTTGTCAATTGTCGAAAGATTTGTGTGAAAGAATTCAACATCGCCTGTTGGAATTATTAATCAAGGCACAGTTTTTTTTTCTTTTGAGTAAGTGAGTAAAACACCAGACATAGCTTTTACGTAAATTATTTAAAACGTAGAAAAACTAGCCAATCAAACAATGAAATTTGTAAAGTGTCCAGCTGTCAGAATAACAGGAGATACATAATTTGAACAGGAAATAAAAGAATATGCTCTAGTATTTCGAGGAAATGGGTGTAATTTAAAAATTTCTATTTAAACAGCAGTATATATCAAATATTAATGTTAGGATAAGGGAATTGGGCATCGTATATTTCCATTATTAATGAAGGCAAGGTTTTTAACTGAATAAAATAACAGAGATAGCACTTACGCAAATTATTAAAAACATTGAAAAGCTAATAATCAAACAATGAAAATTATTATTCTTCTGCTATCGACTTAAATATAAACTTTTCTGATATCTTAAAAATTATTATAAGTTCGATGAAAAAGTTGTTTAAAGCCCATCTTACGCACTAGCAATTTTTTCATTGCTTACCTTAAACTGTACTAAAATCAGGCATAGCAAATGAGATATTAATACTAAATTATTATTCCCCGGTTATCTTAAACTAAATTTTTAGTAGTACAGTTGTATTTCTGATACCTTAAAAATTATTATTAGTTTGATGGAAAAGTTGTTTAAAATCCTATTTACCCCACCAAAACGGGGTACGTGCATAGCTATTTTTTGAATGCCTTTGTTGTGAATTAATTATTTGATGAGGCAAGTGCAGAAAATAGCAATTCCAAGCATTATTTTGATCATTAATATTTCAAGATTGGAAGAAATGAAAAAAAAAAAAAAAAGACTAGAGCATTCTGGCGAAATAGTGTGGGTAAGCATCTAGCTTCCACCATAATAAATAGGAGGCAGTTGATGCAACAAAATAACAGAAAATATATATATATATATATATATATATATATATGGTTAATGCACTTACCACACTTTACCTTAATTAAAACAATTCCTTAACTCTCAATAGAAAGCTTCATTTTTATTAGTATTTTTAATTATAGGACTATTAAAAATCAGGTCTATTTTTGCAGCAGTTAAATGTTACCAGACTGCTTAATATTTCTTGAAACATACGAGTTCATCAAAAAAAAAATAAATAAAAATGCTTAAGGATAGCTTCATTTCAAAAGTAGATTTATTGTGCTACAACGAGGCATCGCATCAAACAGGAACAGTTACATTAATAGTGAAATGCAGACTCTTCTCCGTCTGTAATATGATAAAACACACCTGCACTGACAGGGTTATTAACAAAGATTACAAATACAGATGTATATCCGTGATACGTCAAATAAAGCCTACTTACCATGAAGGAAACATGGAAATCTTTCGAATGTTTTCGTTAAGGAGTATATCTTAGAAATACTTTGTTATACAAAAACTGCATCTCCCATAGTGTATATAAAAGCAAGGATTAAAACAGATCAATTAACGACATAACGTAATTCTACAGAAAATTTATTCGCTACTTAGGATTTTAAAGCTGCATTATTATAAATTTTAAAATACACAATTCTGTACATCGGAAGTAAAGAACCTATCACCTTTTTTTTTAAATGAGATTTTTGCATTTTCACGTGTAATTTGCTCTTCCCTATGATGTGATAAATAGCATTACCTCCGTAAACTTAAGGAATTTAGTGAATCCTAAATAAGGTTTTGAAGTAAGGACTCCATTTGGACATAAAATTTATTTGTTCTATTATTTTATTATTTTAGTATGTTTAGAGGCATTACCTCAAAAAAGTTTATAAAATTGTTCTCTAAAAACGTTTTAAATCAAACTAGGAGAAAAAATTATGATCTCTTGCAAAATTTTGTGGCATAATGACCTTTACCTCCTATGTGCAGATTTAGCAATAAGAATATGTTAGCTTCCCTACCAGTAACGCAGAGTGCAGTTATCTAAATAATAGCAGCGGAATTGATGTATGACTGGTGCAATATAAAAAATACGATAAGTCCAAAAGGCTTCGTTAAAAACATTTTATTTATTACTTAAACAAAAACATACTTCAGTAACTTACAAGTTAAAGTACTGCTGTGAGCAACACCTGCTACAGCTACCAAACTATTAGCGTGCTTACATTACATCACCCACTTCATCCTACATTATGTGAGCAGTGAAACTCAAAATTTGCATTAAATACATTTGCATAAACACACCATTTCATCTTGCTACATTTCAAATCGAATTAAATCGAATGCACTCTTGGAGGGAAAGAAAAATAAAATAGGGCCAGACACTTCATCTTGCTAACAGAATATATATATTATTTAGGATTTTTAAAAACATTATGAAAATTTAGACTACAAAAATATACCTATTTTATACATCATATTTGAATTAAATATCACTGAAATAAATATTATTAAAATATAGTTTTTATTATTAAAGTGTTGTAAGTTTAGATTTTCTTTGTGAATTTCTTAAATATAGTTACATATTTTTACTCCTCAGAAAAAGCTTTTATCGGCTTTGGTTTCTTTTGATATTTTACATTACTTAATAACATCATTTAAAAATTTTCTTAAAACTCCCTAGAATTTAAAAAAATTATATATTTATGTGTGTATACATATATATAATTTCAAAGATGAATAGAATAGAACTTGATCTTCTTTTTTCCAGACGTATGTGCTTGGACATACACAGAATTGATGTTAAAGTAAATAAGAATTCTTACGTTGACTATTTTTAATTTTCATAGAGTGTTATTTTAATTGCATAAAGTTTATTCAAAATACAAAAATAGTAAACACAAATAAAGATAAGTGGAAATTAAAACTATCAAAATAATATATGAAATATAATAATAAAGTTCTAAAATTTTATTTGGATATTAAAAACTATCGAAATTAAAATGGATCTTTTACATGAGACATACGAAAGCTATTATATATCTAATTATCTTTCAATAAATTCAGCTTAATCAACAAATTATTATGCATAAAAATCCAGAATTCTTTTAATTTCTTTTCAAGATACAATTTTTTCGTTAATCATGGTTCTTACGAAACAAATATTGTTGTTTTATCAATTCCTTTAAATAAATGTGGTCAGAAAGTAAATACAACATATATTTTTGTCACGAGGGAAAATTAGAACAATACTGTTAATCTAGTTTTCATTTATCAACATTTCATGGTGCTAAAAATTGTTTTATTAATCATTGGGAATCGAATTTTTAAAAGAAAATTGGACTATTCCTCTTTATTTTTTATCTCTTTATAGAAAACGCCTTCTTCCTTTTCTACTTCATATCTTACATTCTTAAAATCAACTTAACAGGCAGATAGTAACATCATTGTCTTTTCTGCTTGTGTGTTGAGAAAGATCTTTATATTTTGTAAGAATAAATCGTTTTAAAAGTAATGATAAGATTCTTTTTTTTTAACCTAAAAATGTTGCAGCATGAAAATGGCGAAACTCGACTGATGTGCTTGTGGCGCAAGGAATGTTTGATTTTCATGCTGAATTTCTTATTTGATTTTTTATTTCTGACATTACTTCAACGTATATATGTGTGTGTGTGTGTGTGTAATAAGAGTCAACGACGGGTCAGAACAAGACACCCTTTTAGTCAAACACCTTTATTAGCTGAACGTTGGGTGGACGGGTGCCCACTTCATTATAGGGATGACATAAACTGAGAGATAAGCTAATAGTAGATATCTAAGTAAAAATCTGACTAAGAATCTATGTTAATATCTGGGTAAAAGCCCTAGGTAGAAATCTGTGTAAAATTCTGTCTCCGATAGTGTGCATCTTTTTTTTCCGAAAAATTTCTAAATTGGCAGCTAGGGCACTATAAAGCTCGGCCTGTTAGACCTCTTCCCGGATGGTGTGAACTGTAGCCCCAGTTGTCAGTTTAGATTAGGGGTTAAAAAAGGAAAAACAAAGAGACGAGGGTTTTTGTCCTTTAGATTTGAAAACCCCTGAGAATAATGAAGGCTTTTGGCTGTAAATTTACATCGATATGTTTAAACTCTCAGATTACGGGAAGTTTCCTGATAGTATATTCCATAAGGGACCATCTTTGGGTTTTATACAAATTCCGTACATTAGTTTAGTGATTAAGTTTATTTTTCCTGACACACACACACCTTTAATATTTATTTATTTATTTATATGTAGGAGTTGTTACAATTTTTTTAATATTAAATTAAATGCTGAAAAAATATTCTTTTCAGTTATAAAGTTTATTATATACAGAGGTAACGTATGCTATATTCCGGCACAAAGGTTTACTTTTAATATTAAGCTTATTTCTTCTAGTACATTTCTTTTCCAATTAGAATAATTACATTCTATCCCCGATGTAAGTTTATAATAAAATTTCGTGCAAAATTAAATGCTATGGTCTTTGTTAGCTTCTTTGAAAACTGTAAATGCTATTTTATTAGCATTTTTGTGGCGTAAAAAACATATCTTTTTGTATATAAAAAATTACACACTTTATTAACCGATACTTTATAAGCCGATGTATGTATATTTTACATCAAAGGTTCACAAGTACAGCCTTAATATATGGTTTAAAAACTATGCATTATACAAGTACACAAAAAAGTTATGTTTACATTAACATTAGTCTTGTTTCTACAATTTCATTTGAAGATAAATTTCTTTTTTAAATTTTTTTTAATTAAAAAAGGACACTAGTGGCGGAAGAAACCTTTCTCCGAAAATTGAAAAATATGCTTTTAGTTTGTTTGTGAATACACAAAATGACGTTTGTATTTGTACCATGATCGTTAAAAATGGTGTTTTATATTTTCAAAAAATTAAAAAAAAAACATACTTATTTCAATTTTCCAAAAATGTTTCAGCTGTCATGAAGCAAAATATAGATTGCAGCGCTCTAACTGTATGAAACCAACAAATGTATCGTTCAGTGTCGAATGCTTGTTTAACATATACGGATTCACTTCTAGAAAATGTCACTGTCCACTAAAATGGGGATAAAGCTGAGTAGAATATTAAACAACTTCTATTTAAATCAAAAAGATAATTAGAAAGAAAACACCATCAAATTGAATATTCAACGACTTTTTAAAAGATATTTTATTTCTAATTCAATTGCAGATAGTTAACTTATTATTAGTCTGAAGCCGTCTAGCGGGTGTTTTGTTCTTAATTCTCACGTCTTACGGTTTCGGGACGTGACTTAGCCGTGTCCGGAACTAACACTTTCAAAATTACTCTTTCGGTGCAAATTAAGGACGTTAATATTCAAGCTAAAAGAGGGGAAAGCACTAGCTGTTTTCTTCGTACTCTGTTTAATTCATTTCCTGGAGCAGGAACTGTTGATGGAAGCATGAAACGAGGGGGAAACGCAAAATACAATTGAGTGAATAATATCTAAAGTATTGCTTCATTGTAAGCTCTGGCATACAATCGCCATGCCAGTTGTGTTTTAGCATGTTTACTAAGCATTTATAAAGTGTCTTCCTTTTCATTGAAAGGATTCACGCTTTATGTATTTATTTTGACGAGTCTATAGTGTCAGCCACAGTGTTATAAAATTTGTGGAACCTAACCATAAAGTTAGATTTTCCGGTGATGTTTTAATATTTATTCAGCAGTAGACGTGTAGGAAGCGCAGATTGCCTGTGATAAAGCAGTTCTGAAAGGAAGGCTGCTGAAAAGAATTCTCTCAAATAAATCAGTAACCTTTCTACAGGTTTAGTAAATAAGAGAGACCAAAGTATGAAATACACAAATAAAATAAAGTGAAACAAATTTTTGTCCCTACTTATATTTACTCATATTAGGCTTACACAATTTAAAAAAAAGGAGTCAAATTGTTTTTGGCTAACGTTTGACTTGCTTTTTATTTCGTTTTAACGTTTTACACTGCAAGATACGGTGGATCGTTTTTATATAATTTAAGTTGAAAATTTAATAATTCTAATGTCTTAAGTTTATCTTTCCAGTAAGGAGGAACCGATAATAAAACTTACTGATAAAAAATTTATATTGGTATTATTAAAATGTGATATGACGTAAAAATAAATATCATCAAAATAAAACAAATATAAATTATTTCGTAATTTCTAAAGCATTTATTTGACCCTGAAACTCAAGTTAATAAACATTTCGTGCCTTTAGCCACTGACTATTTAAGTTAGTTCCAACAGAAAGTAATACATACTCATGAAAAAAAAGTCACATTATTTTGTCTTAGGAAATATTAACTATTATGTGAAATTGGCAGACTATTGCGAGACTGGACTAAAAAATCCCTAATACTTAACCACATTGATGTTCTCTTGATTAAATGTATAAGCTAAGGATATTGATAAGGACAGAAGTCAATGGCAGCGACAGCACAAAATTAAAGAAGGAAAGTGTGGAAATTAGAATCAGTGAGAGATACAGAAAGACGTGTTGTGCATATGTACCGCTGTGGCAAATAATCAATTCACGGACTTGCAATTTTCGGAATGTCTTCCGGACATTACTTAAATTATTTTAAGCGTAGTAGTATTATTAACAATATTAAAGAGGGGTGAAAATAACAGATGTTGCCAAGGAGTTCGACGTCAGCCATAACGTTGTTTCAAGGCTGTGGAAATCATTTCTAACAAATAAAATGTGTAGCAATCACCTCAATATGACTCTTACAGAAAATAGGTATATAGTGCTATCGCAAAAGGGAACTGGCACAGAACAGCTCCCGAAGTAGCAAATCAGTTTCTTGCTGCTACTGCAAGCAAATCTCCCGAAATACTAAAGCCAAACATTTGTGTCAAGGAGGACTATCCGCCAGCCGTCCTGCTATGTACATTTCACTGTCTAGATGTCATCGCTCTAGCCCGTTTAAATGTTATCGTCAGCACTTCAGTTGGAGGAAAGACGAATGGACTTGTGTAATTTTCTCAGATGAAAGTCGATTTAGTCTCTCGTCTGATTGTGGACAACAACTAATCTTGTGTGAGAGTGGTATTGCATATAAGACCAGCTAACATAGAGGAAAGACACCGATATTTTATATTTAGTGTAGTGGTATAGGCTGAGATGATCAGAGGCAGTACATCGTTCTATGTACTTCCATCTGAGACAAAAATGGACAACAATACATTAATGATGTACTACTGCCCCATGTTCACATGTTCTGTAGTGCTGTCAGTGATAAATTTATTTTCATGGATGACAACGCAGCATGTCATCGAAAAGTCACTGTCCAGGAGTGGCTAAAGAACAATGATATTCAACGCCTCAAATGGCCATCCCATTCTTCAGACTTGCTTCCTACTGAAAATGTTCGGGATGCTTTGGGAAATACTTTTGGTCCCTCCAATAAACAAGGACACCCTCATCGGTATCCTGACAATAGGAATGGGATACATTACTTCAACAGCTGCTTGATAATGTTGTGTAAAGTATGAAACGACTCTGGAATCGTGCATCGCTCTCTAAGGTAGCCATATCTCAGAAAGCTTGCGGACGGTAATTGCAGTTTTTTCACTTTTATGTGTTCTGCACAAAATGACCATTTTGTTTTTTGAACATTTTTAAAAGCCTGGATTTCAGAGCAAAATAAATTATCCTAGCATTATGGCCCTATTTCTCTTGGCATCCAACCACACTTAATTTTTATCCCAGTATATAGCCGTTTGTGATGCCTCCTTAACAAATGTTCAACCGTGTCTCAATAAAGAAATTATTCAATCAAAATATTTAAAACTGAACAAGATCATTTAATTAGCTAACAATGATTCATCCATATAAAGTTATACAAGTACCGTATAATAATAAGATTTTTTTCCTTTATTAATAAAATATAAGCATTAATTTGGAATAAGTTTATTCAGTCAATCATTTTGCCTCATAAATTAAGTTAAATATAGAGTAATTTCTATTCACGTAAAAAACTGTACTGATGTAAAAAAATACGATGACGACCAGTTTCCCAATGTTAGAATAGGGTTGAATAAGAAGAACGGGGCTTTTCTGCACAGTTTGATGTAATTAGTTTTAGAGCTCTACTGTCCTTTACTTTTTTTTTCTACACGAGGGCTAATTAGACTGGGACCTACTACATAAAGCCAATTCCAAATGGTTACGAATAACCATACCATGCTGCAGCGGGATTCGAGCTCATGAACTCTGGTATCGAACAGCAACACCCTACCAATTCCTTTTTCTGGCTTAAGGACAGATCTGAGACATCAACTTTTCTCTTTTATACTACCAACTGATATCAAATAATAATTTAAACTTGAAGAGAAATAATAATTTAAACTTACGAGATTTAGATTCATAAAAGGTGTCAATGAATACAATTTTTGATGAAAAAAAATTTTTTTAACTAATTTTTTATTATTTAAATTGAGAGTTTCAGGTCAGTTTCAGGTAAAGGAGAGGGTTTAGGCCACTCCAAAAAAAAAGACAATATGTGAATAAAATTCCAGAGTAAACAAATACTAAGCAACAAGAAATAAAATGTATAAAGTATCAAGAAATTGCTATGAAAAAACAATTTGTAAGTGTTTCTAAAAAGATAATTTTATTGATTTCGGATAATTTTATTTGGCTGTAACTTCTTTATGAACCATAAAATGCTCTAAAATTTATCGATGCAATCCCCATATATAGTGTGTTATAAAAGATTTTTTATTATAAATTATTCTGTAATGTATCCTTTAGAAATTATCTTTCAGTTTCATAAAAGAGATATTGCTAGTTTTATTATTTATATTCCTTTTTTATATATAATTTATGTTTTTATATTCACTTTTATAACACACAATTAAATTCTCTAAGAAGAATCTCGTAATAGTCTGTACAAAATGAGTGAGTTCTAATTCCCCGAAGTGACTCACTCTTAAGAAATTGGCTAGCAATTCTGACACAACATTGGGAGATGTCTGTAATCCAAAGGAAAATTATCCCTGACACTCTAGACAATTGTGCCATATTTAGACTGTGGCAGTACTACGAAATTGACGACTTTTTTTAGTACAGAATGTCAATGCACTGTGTTACAAAGGTGCAGCTGTTATACAGTTGTACGAAGACTTGCATGGAAAACAATTGTGGGTCGTTCAGAATTTTGATCTTTAACCAACCGAACATTTGAGAAGGCAACTAAAATCGAGACAGTAAGAATTCAGTATCTCGGCTTGATTTAGTTACGGAAAGAACTCAAAAGAAAATTATACTTGAAGGTATCTACACAATGACTGAAACATTTTCTGTTAAGAATATTTATCACTTTAAATGTGAACTTTTTTTTATGTACCCAGTTTATAAATGTAGACTTGCATTAATCATTCAGCATTCCATTCTACGAGTGATTCTACAATTCAGGGTTTATTTAGCTAGAGAGCTAGTAGCAAATAAAGAGTACCTTTCTTGTACCAGAAGAGAGGATATTTTACGTTATACATTTAACCCAAATTGCTTTAGAGAAATTATGAGTTAAAGACTAACTTGATGAACAGAGAAAATAACTTGATTTGTAGTTCCCTGTTCTCTCTCTCTCTCTCTTTCTCCCTCTTTCACTCATTCTCTTTTCCGCTGTCCCTCTCTTTTTCTCTCATTCCCATCTTTCTCATTCTCTCTCTCCCTCTCTCTCTCTCTCTCTCTATATATATATATATATATATATATATATATATATATACACTCACACACACACATATATATATATACATGCATACATACATACACATACATATACATATACCCGGGAAAGTACGGCTGGTTCAGGTAGATTATACTAAAAAGGGCTGAGTATCAGAGAAATAAATTGCTTCTTGGGATTTTTTATTTCTGTTTTTTTTTTTTTAACATTTAAGGCAAAAAATCTCTTTATGTCCAAATTCGGATCTAAAAACTTATTATTTCAAAATAATATTTAGATATTTTAATACGCGTTTTTCAATATTTTAATAATTCCCTATGTTAAAAGCACGCTTTTCAACACAGAATATATATATATATATATATATATATATATATATATATATATATATATATGTGTGTGTGTGTATGTGTGTGTGTGTGTGTGCGTGTGTGTGTATGTGTGTAATAGTAAATAATTAGCATGATAGATTATTAAATTCAAACAATTCTTTTTTATATTAATTCGGTGTAGAAATTTATTCATAGTCAAGAAGAGAAACGTGAAATACTAACTTTTACCTGCGAGTTTACCCACGTGAATACTGTAGAGGTATATAATGACATATTATTACTTTTTGGATGTCTATATTAGACACTGAGGTCGTGAGAAACTCCCATCTTACTTGTACATGGTTGTGTGTGAGACGCGAATTCGAACGTTTAGCGTTTCTGTTACTAAAAATGTAAAATGACTCATTTTTATGTTTCCTGAAAAATAAAGATTCTTTGGCGTAGACTGTTCTAATTTGATCAACTTATGCCTGTGGATTTATTTCACCTTTTATTGGATTTATATCATGTATAAAATATAAAAATAATCCATTGGATTTTTTTATATTCATTTCATTTCCTATCAGGACATGTGTGTGTGTGTGTGATGATAAAGAATGAGTGTGGAGTGGGCCCGTAATGGGCAAAACCGTGGTCTCACACACTTTAAAATGGCTAAGTGGTACTGTTTCTAACAAGTCCAATTATTCATGTCATCACAAAACGCTCACAGAAAGTGTTGAGAACAGAACTTCCTGGGTCAAGCCCTCTAGATTAGAATTTACTGGGAAATAAGCTTAAGGATATTGAGTTGAGGCATAATATTAAGAAGTTTTAAGTAATAAAATTGAATCCATCATATCCATCTGGTAGAAACCCGATTTAGCCCCAAAACAGAATGATTTTAATAAGAACAGGCGTTTTATTTATTTTCCTGCAGATTTCATATCTTTCTAGGAAAAGATTTTTGGATACACGTATTTAATCATTAACGTACTTCACGTGAATAGGGAGAAGTCATAGGGTGCCTGCCATGCTTGAATTCTGGGATTCCAGTTCAGTAAGCCTGCTAACCAGTCATATCGCTCCTACACAAAAAGTACTATATCGACTCGTGTATAAAGTGCAATCTATTTTTTAAAAGAAAAATAGGAAAAATTTATAGCTCATATATAATCCGCACCTAAAGTTTAGAATACAAGTTACATTAACCCTTTGCCTATCTTATACATCGCATATGATATACACATCAAATGCTTTATATGCTTGTATATCACATGTGATATACAATGAAATATATTTTAAGCGAAAAGTAATTTGCTGTACCATCTTAAAATTAGTTATATTTTTCAATTAGATGTATGAAATTTAAAGCTTTATATATAATGTACATATAAATATTCTAGGCAACCAAAGGCTTAAAGATTGTAAACCAACTGCTAGGCGTACCATATGAAGGAAGTTCTAAGGCCCTACTATTTTCATACTAAAGATGATTCCATCCTTAACTCCTTCGTGTTTGTCATCGGTCATCTTAGATCACTTGGGTGTGACTATAATATGATCGTGGAGGCAGAAACTGAAAACTCCGCACACCACCCCCGCAGGGTGTTATAACAATGATTATAATTTATTTATTCGGCTTCATTCTATATGAAAAGGGTGTCTAGGGACAAGGTGCGATGAAGATCTAATTATACTTTAGCATTTAGAAAGTAACTGCTTGGCTGGATGGTACTGTGGCTTTCTAGAAGTCGCATGACTTCACATGGAAAGATGCGATCTGCCTTGCCTCTATAGGTTAGGCTTGTAATAGTGGGTTCTTCTGAATTGGAAGCAGAACAACCCCCCCCCTCCCAGATTTCACCTCCCAGAGGTATCTTTTGAACTTGGGAAACATTTTAGTAAGTAGTGCAAAGAGCAAAAGAAAATGGGAGTCCTGCTTTCAAAAAGAAAAAAATTCGGCCTTTAAAATTCGTAATTAATGTTGCTGGCAATGTTTCATAAAAAAAAGCTCAATCGTAATGAAATATAGAAGCATCAATAATTCTATTGAGTAAGATTTTTTAATTTCCTCCCTTGAACACCTGTCTTTATTCATACGTATATCGAATAATTACAGGAAATCGTAAAAATCCTTCTCTGTATAAAGAGCATCTTGAGTTTTGCCCTAAATTTGGTAGAAGAAAAAAACTCGTTATATACGAGTAAATGTGATGTCTTTATACATTCGCATATATGTCTGTCAAGAGAGGAAATTCCCATTTCATCTTTCGAAAGCTTCACTACTCATATACAATTTAATTGCAAAATTGATAGGCAGGAAGCTCTGTCACATCTTTTTCATTTTCGTTTTAAAAGACCTTAGTTCATAATGGACCTTAAAAGACCTTAGTTCATTGTTACACTTGTGAAACAATGGTGCTTTAAGGCTACATGAAAATTAGTTTTTGAAAATTTCCCAACATCACATAAAAGTAATATATTTGTTGCGAAATGAATTTACAGTATGCTCTTCTAATATATTTGAAAAGTTTTTATGAAGATTAATTTCAAGAGCGTTGTTCTTGTCCAACTTTCCCTCCAAGAACTTTGTCATATGACCCATATATTGCCACACAGTCAATTTGCATTGACCGAAGGAAAGAACTATCTTTGTTCTTTATTTGGTTTTCTAAATTCGCAAGTCATAAGGAAATGTTACGTTTAGTTTATCTTCCATCTGTTTTACCTTGTCTATAGCATTTGGTGCAGATCTTTGATTAAGTTTACACTACTTTAGTAATTTAGTATAATATTTAATATTATTTAATATTAACTATTTTTATGATCCATTTTGTTTCAACAAAATTAATAAATACTCCTAGAATAATTTACAATAATTCTTTACTATATATAAAAGTAATTAAGTACAAAAACTACTGAATTTGGAGATATGCGGAACGTCTGAAATTTCAATGTTGTCGTGGACTCTAAATTTGTTTAGAAATTGACAAATATTTGGTACGACAATTTTTTATAGGTAAAGGAACATTTTCAGATTCGAGACAAAGTGATTTGTTTATAGGAAGGTATTTGATATACTGTACCGTGCATACAAGGAAACTTTAAAAATCCATTTCAACTACCCCTTCATGCGTTTCACAGTGAAGCCCAGACGTGTGTACATATCTGACATAAATCTGAAAAACTAATGGACTTAGAATGTTGAAATTTTGTATGTGGGGTTGTTTCATCTAGTTGAGCCCCTCTACTTTTGATTAAAATTTTCACTGTAACGAATATTAAAGCTGCTTCGCATGACTCAAATGCGTTTAGGTGTAGAATGTTGAAATTTTGTATTTAGGAATGTTGTAACATGCATTTATACACCTACATTTTTTTTTATTGCAATTTGCTCGCTATGAAAAGAAACTCTCATTATAACACATATTAAAATGCTACCCTTCGTCAGGGGAAGTACTTGAGCTGTACTCATTGTTGTATTAAAATTGTATCAATTTTTCACATTATTAAAATCTAATATTTTATCAGTTATGCAGCTCTCTCTCTCTCTCTCTCTCTCTCTCTATATATATATATATATATATATATATATATATATATATATATATATATATATATATATATATATATATATATATATATATATATATATATATATATATATATATATATATATATATATATATATATATATATATATATATATGTATATATATATATATATATATATATATATTTATATATATATATATATACACACATATATATATATATATATAATAAGACGGACTTCACGATGGGTGGTTGCAGTCATGACCCATAAAAATGACACCGTTTTAGTTAAAGACGTTTATTAACAAAACGTTGGAGGACGGGTTCCCACTTCATTATAGGAACAGGACAAACTGAGGGGTCAGCTAACATGAAGTTGTAAGTGACAGGCCTCCAACACTTGGGTCAACATCTCAGTTAAAATCTGACTGCGACAGCGTGCATCTTCTTTTTGTTTGGAAATGCCCTAGCGGACAATTTAGAAAATTATATATATATATATATATATATATATATATATATATATATATATATATATATATATATATATATATATATATGTATGTATGTATATATATGTATATATATATATATATATATATATATGTATATATATATGTATGTATATATATATATATATATATATGTATATATATGTATATATATATGTATATATATATGTATATATATATATATATATGTATATATATATATATATATATATATATATAATATATATATATATAATATATATATATATATATATATATATATTAGGAGTGTTTTGTAAAGTTTTGTAGAAATCTAGAAAAATTATTTCGCAAGGAGCATTTTAAAAATATAAAAATATTTGTTAAATAATTAAAAAAATTATCTGATTTTTTTTTAAACTTTTCATGTGATTGATTTACTTATAATTCAATTTATAATCGTGCAACAATTATAAATTAATAATTTACAAACGAAGACCTTTGTAACGTTCACTGTCGTATCAAACTGACCTAAAACGTCGATATTTGTCAAATTCTGGATATTTAATTTTTTATTCTTTTTTTTCGCGATCACAGCACTTTTACTTTAAATATTATACGAGAAAGTAAAAAAAGAAGGGAAAAATCATAAAATCAAACTAGGTTTGTAGCTAGTGAAGAAGTACACATTTTTCAAAACACAATCGGTGGTTTGAAAATTCCTGCTCGGATCTCGGTCATTCACCCGGGTTTAAACGACAATTAGCATAATAATTCGAATATTTTCTTAAAGTCTCTATATTTTGAGACAAGTGACATTCGATGCTCGAAAGAGAACTTGGAACAATAGCACATAAATCTGTTCTTGAAGAAAAGGTTCTTCTTTCTCGAGATTTCTTTAAAAATCAGCGTCAAGTGTCACTGCCTAACCGGCACAACTAGACAAAGGACATGTCATGAAAGCGTTTTACTACAGTCTGGGACAGGTGTGGCTACTATTGCGTAAACTGTAATTCCGGTTGAGCAATAGTCCTCCTTTTTTTTTTACATAAATACGGAGTAATCATATTTCACTTTTATATCTTTTGAGTTAGATATGTAAAAAAGAAATCCAAATTATGTGTTCGTAATATCGCGCTTAATATGCAGATGTTTCTTTAATGAAAAGATGAGTATTATTAAGTATTACTTATATTATGAATAATATGTCTTATTTCTCTATGGAAATTTTCAGTCTTCGTTAAATTTACAATAGTCCTCCTTTTTTTACATAAATACGGAGTAATCATATTTCACTTTTATATCTTTTGAGTTAGATATGTAAAAAAGAAATCCAAATTATGTGTTCGTAATATCGCGCTTAATATGCAGATGTTTCTTTAATGAAAAGATGAGTATTATTAAGTATTACAGTACTTATATTATAAATATTACGTCTTGTTTCTCTACAGTAATTTTCAGTCTTCGTTAAATCTACAACAGTCCTCCTTTTTTTGTACAAAAATACGGAGTAATCATATTTCATTTTCATATCTTGTAAATTAGATATGCAAAAATGAAATCCGTATTATGTGTCCGTAATATCGCGCTTAATATGCAGATGTTTCTTTAATGAAATAATGAGTATTATTAGGTATTACTTAAATTATTAATATTATGTCTTGTTCCTCTATGGAAATTTTCAGTCTTCGTTAAATCTACATAAATACGGAGTAACTATACTTCACTTTTATATCCTATGAATTAGATATGCAAAAAATAAATCCGTAATATCGTGCTTAATATGCAGAGGTTTCTTTAATGCAAGATGAGTATTATTAAGTACTTATATTATAAATATTACGCCTTGTTTCTCTATGGTTCTTTATTCTAATTTTCAGTCTTCGTTAAATCTACAATAGTTCTTTTTTTTTTAACAAAAATACGGAGTAATTATATTATTTTACTTTTATATATTATGAGTTAGATATGCAAAAAAGAAATCCAAATTATGTGTCCGTAATATCCCGCTTAATATGCAGGTGTTTCTTTAATGAAATAATTAGTATTATTTCTTTAGGTATTATAGTACTTATATTATAAATATAATGTCTTGTTTCTCTATGGAAATTTTCAGTCTTCGTTAAATCTACTGATGTTTTACTTTCCAATAAATATGCTAACACTAGAACCACAGAATGATGAATTGAATTTGTATAATAATAACAGAAATTAATGTATGTGATTATACAAAATTAGCGAGTATTAAAAATTCACTACCAGAAAATTTCTCTTTCGAAATGAGGGAAACTTTTGCTTATGATTGATTTTAGGTTAATTTTAATGGATGAACTAAAAAAAATCACATAGTAAATTCGAATTTTTTTCAATGTACTTATACCTTTGTGTCTTATGAGTCATATATAAAATAGAAATTTCGTAAGCAATATTTAGCTTACAGTGTAGGTAGTTCCATGGTTGTTTTTAATAAAATCATAAACTATTATTAGGTTTTACTGATTATTCCTTGCTATTCAATTTCTTACACTTTTTAACTTTAGCGATGTCTTTTTTAAAGTTAAATGTGCACAGAAATCACAGAGTATTGAATTATATTGGAATAATAAGAGTAGATGCTTCTGTATGCAACTATATCGTTTAAACATGCATTAAAAATGCACTACAAAAAAAATTCTTAATTCAAAATGAAGAAAATTTTTATTTTTTATTAATTTTAGATTTATTTTAATGGGCGAATTTTTAAAAATCACCCCGAAATTTTGTATTTTTAAAAATTTATTTGTAGGTTTGTTTAGAAGGATTTTTATATAAAAAAGGAATTTTGTCTGCAATATATTGCTTAATACACAAAAAGATTCGTGAATATAAGTTTTTAATGAAATAATAAGCATTATTAGATTTTATCAGTCTTTCTTTGCTAATGAATTTTTCCCTCTTAGTTAATTGCAGTGACCTTTCCTTTCACAATTAAATATGCTCTAACGGAAACCACATAATATTAAGCTAAATTCGTATAATAAAAATATAAGCAATTGTAAGTAATTGTATAAAATTAATATGAATTTAAATTCCCTACAAAAATAATCTATAATTTCAAATTTAAGAGAAGTTTTAGTTTTGGGTTAATTTTAAGTAAATTTTAATAAGTGAACTTTTAAAAAATCACCCAGTAAATTGAGATTTTATTCCAATTTACTTACAGTATTTTAAATATAGTGAGTTATTATATTTCTTTAATGCAATGATAAAAATGCATAGGTTTTATTAGTTAATATTATCTTGCTATTGAAAATTTCACTCTTCATTAAGAATAAGAAGTGTTTCTTTTACTTTAAAATTTAAGAACAAGAAAATTACATAATGCTGAATTTAATACAAAAAATAAAAATGGAAACATCTGATATGTTACACAATGTTATTATATAGTATTAGCATGTATTAAAAATCCTCTACAAATGAAATTTATTTCTCAAAAAGAGTGAATTTTTTTATTAAAAGGAAAATTTCATTTTCGATTAATTTTAAAAGAATTTTTTTAATCAGTCAGCTGTTTCTTTGAATTTACGTGCAGATTAAAAAAAATCAGATGAATAAGATCAAATAACTGATTAACCGGACGACGATTGAATGTCAGAAGAGGGGCTTTACTATCTTACGATTCTGGAGTCCATGGGTTCGAATCCCATTGTTAGCATGGATATACATGGTCGTTTGGAATCAGAAAGCTCATATGTTGCAAAATACTGATCATACTGCTCTAAACGGTAAGAAAAAAAGTGTAATATAAAATTTTAAATTGTTCTCTTGTTAACGTACTAAAATAATTTTAGAACCATTAGCATAAGCCAATTGGTATTATTAACTTATTACTGATATTAGCATCAGGTACAATGAATTAGTGCATAAATACTAGATATTTTCTAATGAGTTATTTTAACATCATTATTATTAGATTGTCATAACAATATTTACTATAAGTTATTTTAATCTTCTTTTGAAACATCCATTAATTACTCCATTTCCTAATAAAGTAAACATTGTTTTACTTTCATCAGAGTTAAAAACAGTAGCAGAGTGGAAAAATTTACTTCAGGGATTTACACACTGATCAAATTCTTCTTCAAACTAGTCAAATATTCCCAATTTGGAAAGAATCTCAATTACATTAACTTTTTTCTATATCAGTTGTTGCGTGACTAGATACGGGCACGGTAAACCGGTTAGTTAGAAATGTTACAGCATCAAAACATAAAAATACAGTGTCAAAGGTTTTACTTTCAAAATGGAAATAAATAATAACTACGTTTATTTGTAGAAGAAAATAAAAAAGGATTTATAAGAGCATTTTAATCTAACTGATATAGTAACATCATACGTCCAAACAGAGAAATAAAAATAAGTAAATTATTCAGTGTGTGTAAAAAGTTAACTGCTTGTTTCTTCACGTATAGGACATTTCACTTAAAAGAAAGCTTAATTTATATAGCTTTCTTTATCCTACATGTAACAAAGGACAAAAATCCCCCTTTGTATTTCTTTTACCAATATTTATTGCAATTAAGAATTATTCCTTACTATAAATTAAACTATTAAAGGATTTTTTTAAAGTGAATTATTCTGACTGATATCACAGCATTTCACATCGTAATATTAAAGTATGTACAGTAAAATTTCTCTATAGCAACTGTATAAATTCTAAAAAATACTTTTATAGATAAGTTATCGTCATACACAAATTGATCATTTGTGCTTGCAAATTTTATATACATAGTGTGCATATAATGAGTTATTTTTAGATATCTTACTTAACTTTATTTAAATAAAATGGGAAATGTAAATATTTATGACACAATTACTTACCTTTTGGAGGTATTACATTGAGTAAATAAGTAATATATCGAGTTAATAAGGAATTTGTGAGACCTAAGAAGGTTGTCATAAAAGTTTACTATGATAGACAGTATTTTTAAACACAGGTTTCACTGTATAAATAAATATTTCTTTATGAATAGATACTTTAAGAAACGGCTTGTTTCTTAAGAGAAAGGACGTTTGACTTTAAGAAACGTTAATCTACATATTGATCTTTATATTCTCAGAAAGAAAGAACAACAGTTCATAAGCTTATTTCGGCTTTTGTATCTTATTAATTATTCTAAAGAATTTCCAGCAGCTAAGTAATAATAGACTTGTAAAAAAATACAATCATTGAATATCTTGTTCATAAAATCGTTTAAAAAATAGAGATCGTCTAATTTCTAAATTTTACAAGAAATGAAAGTTTTGAATCCTTGTGTTTAATAAAAGAAATTTTCTTCTTTAGATTTTCATTAATGATGTTCATCCACACTTTCTTTTAATTATTCAAATTTTTTTAACATTACAACTTTCAGAGAAAATAAAAGGCGTAAAATAATAAAATTCAGTTTTGGGATTCACTGTTGAACAGTAAAGATCAGAGGTTGGTAATAAACGCCTCGCGGAATTTTTGAGAAATTTTTGCAATTTTATCCTCTTTTTGTAAGGGTATAAGCAGAGATACCAGTGGTGGGGAACAAAATTTCAAGACAAGATTTTTTTTCAAAAAATTTCATGATATTTTCAAGACATTACCGAAGAAATAAACAATTAATTAAACAATGATTAGTTATTTGATAAATAAAAGAGAGCTACATGTCTTTCTACAGTGTTTTATAATGAATTTAACTATATTTAGTAAGATTCCCTACTCATAAATGTAATACTTTAATGCATGAAATTTACCATATTTTTTTAGTTTGCCACTTGGAGCACAAACCCTTATACTCCTTTTAAGCCTTTACAGTCAATCTTGTTTATTTAAAGAAATAATATAGCTCTTTAATTGCATGATATAAAAGAAATTATTCTGCATGGCATACTTTCAAACCAAGAACTGCTAAAAGTCTAGGTATTTTCACAAAGTTTTGGGAATTCAAGAAAAGCATGTAAAAATAAAGGACATTTCCGAACAAATCTTTGATTAATTTGAGGATTACTACCACCCATGCATTGCATATGTTTAACAATCAGGATTTTATTATGCAGGTGTATGTTTGAAGAATAGATAAATTTGGAAAAAACTTTAATTTAATAAATCCTTTAATGCACAGTATGTGCAGATATATTAATAAATGTTTCTTTTGTATAATTCAATAATTTGAAGGAATTGGGACAATCTATTAAAATTGAAATAGGTTATAAATTTTATTTATTAATTATTTTTAAAAAGAAATTAAAAGACAAACACAATACTATATAGATTGTTTTAGATATTTCTGATCGCATACTGTTAAAACAATTTTTAGAGTAAGTTTTTGATTATAAGTACGTCTTATTCTGTCTTTGCATGTTGTAGATATATTTTTATATAAAAACGAATTGTACTAATTGTAAATTAAATAGCGTTAAAATAAATGTACATTCTGTCACTTCTGTGTTAATTAATTATTAATGTCTTCCTGCATGATAATTTTATATTTTCTATAGTTTCTTTTTCAAACATTTTCAACAAAATTTGTGTAAATTTGATTACCTGGAACGAGTCATTTCTCAAACATTCCTGGTCAAGTGAAACTAAATCATCCGATTTAACTTTTTCTGATTTTAAACATTCTTTTTAACTGAAAATGACTCGAATTGACTCAGCTATCATTGAAGTTTCTCGATGTACGGATTCAAGGCGCCTCAGTTTTTTTCCTTTTTGTATATGGGAGATGGGCATTATAACTGTAAACTGTCGCAACAAAGGAAACGACGGGAATCGATAATAAGCAGTTTTGTATTACTGTATACGTGGAGCTGACTCAAGCAATTTTCGTAAAATGCGTAATATATACAGAATGTTATATTATTAATGAAACACGTTCCCTACTTTTTTTTCTTTTTAATTTTCGGTGAAGTGGCTCTCGAGTTAAAAGCATTCGTGCTCTATCTAATCTGCGGGGAACCAGAAATCTCTCCCTGACTCCCGTGATCTGGAAAAATGATGAAACAAGATTATCATCAAGAACTTGCGCTCTATGAATACTGTGCGTCTGCATCTAAAGTTCTTGTTTTAACTGCGGATTTTGCGTGTCACTCCATTCATTAATAACATTTCATTGTTTCTTTTACATTATATTTTTTACTCCGAATACCGGAAAATATAACAATGAACGCGATGAATTTTTCATAATATATTATTCACTTCATCAGTTAGATATACGTTTGAAATCTATTTAAATTTTAAAGAAATAGAACGGAATAAATTATTACTTATTCAGTTATGCGTATGAAGCATATTAACCCCTTGACTGTGACGCCCGAATGGAGTTCGGGTGACGCAAATGCGCCCATTTTAGAATGCCCGACCTGAATTCGGGCAAGAAAAAAAAATGGTATTTCAATTCCGTGAAACCCGAAATCGATTGGTCCAATGCATAATATTTAATTTGCCATTTTTCCAATAGATAAAGAGCCGAACGCTGGCCGATTGGTTAGGGCGCTGATCGTCGGTACCGGAGTTCGTGGGTTCGAATCCCATTATGGCATGGATGTTCGTAGCCGTTCGGAATCGGCTTTAAGCAGTAGGTCCCGGTCTCATTAGCCCTCGTGTGCAAAACAGTAGACCGTAGCGCTCCAAACCAAACCAAACCAAACCCAATAGATAAAGATACTTTCCTGCGAAAAATTGGGCAGTTCCGTGGCCTTTGTCGCTATTTCTTGGATACTTGAAGGATTTTTTGAAATTCCAAGGAATCTCAGGAACATGGAATTTATGACAGTTGATATTGATAATAATATCGTTGTATTACTTTATTATATTTATCCAGAAAGATCTGTCATTTGATTTATTTTGCTGTAATTTCAGGAAAAATTTCTGCAATTCATTAACATTTCCCATATATATATGAAAATAGTAGTAATTTCGTTTAAATAATTTTTCAAAAAATAATCTGCTTTTTTTAACACTTTGATGAAAATAACGAACAAAATTAAAGAGAAGTTTTCTTTTACATTTTGGCTCATTATCCTGAAATATATTCCACAGGCAAGAGGTTAAATTCAATATTCAGTTTTGAAAAATAGGAAGATCAGACTTTATTCCTTTTTGTGATAAATCAATTAACTTATACTCTAAGATCTAAAAAAGGATAAATGCGTTAGTCCTTGTTTTAGCTGCAAATTATGCGTGTCATCCAATTCATTGTTTCTTACACAAATAATTTTTAATTCAACCTTCCTTTTCTTCTAATACTAGAAAATATAAGAAAGAGTACAATGTAGTTTTCTTAATATATTATTCACTTCGTGTATCGGTGTGATAATCGATTTAAATTTTTTTAATTTTAACACATTGTGTGCGGGTATATTTCGCAGCGTAATTGTTAAGCAGTGGAATTGGCGATTTGAGCTTACATTTAGTTATTCAGTTAAATCTAAATAGATCGAAAATTATTTAATTTTTTAACCAACTTTTCGTATTTTATATTGAAATCTATAAATAAATATATAAATAGAAATATATAAATAACATCCATAAGATTTTTGTAAACAAAAACTATATTTTTTAGTGGATAAATTTATAATAGTATCGTAAATATGAAAAATCAAATAGAAATAGTAGTATATAGTTTAAATTTTTTCCCGTTCTGTGGTTCCGCATCGACTGCTGTAAAAATTAGTTTTTATTTGTCTAAATTTTTCCAGAATCTATGTAGTAGAGAAGGACATTCGTCTTCGTTTTCCTGTATATACCATTATTTTTGTACCCACAAACAAACCATGTGGTTACACTAACCCGTACTAGTACTTGACCCGTGCTCAAGTGTCAATCGTCAGAAAACGTACTAGTACGTGATCCGCGTACAATGTGTTAAAGAAATTATGAATGTTAGTTTATTAATTATTCAGTTATGGGATGAAGCACATTCAATTTAATATTCAGGTAAAAAAAAAGTAAGAATTCATTCATTTTAGTGATAAATCAACTAACTTTTATGAAAGAATTTTAAAATTGTAAAAATGTATTGGTCTATGTTTTTGCAACTCACTATTCAAACATAAATCTACATGCATAAACATAATCTATTTTCGAGAAGTTTCCGTCGTAATTTAGTTTAAAATAAATCAATTTTAGTAAGCATTTATAAGGATGCAGGAGTTATCCATAGTGACAGATATCGCTTTTTCTTTCTTAAAACAGTGATATACACTTGACTCTTTTTAATGAAGCAGGAAATTGCTTTGATCAATAAAATTTTGGTGTTTCTTCAAAAACCAGCACATAGCCTATCATATGAAGGGATTAGTAATTTAATTTTGCAGAATTGTAAAGTACCCTTTGAGGCAGGTAAAAAAAAAGGTTTGATTTTTGAATGAGAATTATCTGGTACATGCTCAATAATTTGCTTATCTTCATACTCCTCTAAAGCTCCTGATACTACAAATGCAGTTTAGAATGACATTGAATTCATTTAGTCAAACCGTCTGGTTATATATCGAAAACAAACACACAAACGAACAAACTTCTTAATTTTCAAAGATGCCTAACTTAAATGCTAGATATTTATTAGTCCGTGAAACAGACTCCTAGACTTTTATGAAAAGAATTTGTTGTTAATAACGGTGCTAAAATTTGCATTGCAACAAAAATTAACAGATGTTTAAATTTAAAATTATCCCATATGTATCTAATCTATTATTTAAGCCAAATATGAAAGAAAATTATTTACGCAATATCTAAGTTCAGTGATAAAACGTACGAAAATAATGCAGATGATATTTAAATAATTTAAATTAAGAAATGATTAAACGAGATAGTTAAAAGAATGAAATCATAATGCGAGAAAAAATGTTATTTTAACTATTTATTATGTGATAAATCGATAAATTTAATCGCCTGCTCTTAACCGAGGAAAATACGGCTGGAAATAATGGCATTAAACTCACAAAAGGGGGAGAAGGGGTGGATTTCGATCGTTTTAAAGATGACAGTATTTTTAACTGTGATATGAAGCATACTTATACCAATTTATTTTAGAATCGGATCAATAGTTTAGGAGAAAATAAACGTTACTCGCTTTGAATTTTGCTAACCCTAACTCATTAAGAATCCAATATGGATGCCTCTATCCATTCCGGGTCCAACCGCTTCATAAATTAGACGACAGACGGACAGATAACTTAGGCTATTATTATATAGCGGATTAAAACCGGAAGGTGTTAATTATATTTTAATCAGCCTTTTTAACTTCAATATTAGAAGCGATAGAAAGCCACTTTTTGTTAAATTTTTTTGTTGAATGAAAACATCAAAGTTTTAGGGAGAAAAATTCTTGACTGAATTTGAAGCTTAAAATTAGAAAAAAGTATTAAATCCAAAAGAACAAGTGTGCGGATATTCATAATATGATGACCCTAATTTTCATAACTGCACTAAATAAGGATGTTCAAATAAAAATCTTTATCCTGTGCACACGTTTTCAATTAGAAGGGATGTAGTCAAGTGGCATAAGGGCTGCTCAAGTATTCTCCTGATAATTTCGTCTAGTTTACACAAGGATATCTACTAGTCTTTTGGATTGAGTGATTAATGAATACTTGAATTCTCTAGGGATAATTTTCCAATTTGTTTGACACATTTTTTTTTTCTTTCCATTCGAAATTTTGATTGTATGACATGATATGTCCTCTGAATTCGTTATCATATGAGGCGAAATTTCAGATGATTTTACTTTATATTAAAGTTTTTTCTCAAAAATAAGTTATATCAAATAAGTGATATTAATATCTTAACGGATGAATCCAAATCTGTATTAAGAACATATTTTAAATACGGGTGGTTCTAAACATTTTCCACGACACGTTTACAATTTCCCAAAATTTTCGAGGAACACAGTCGTTAAATAAAACAGTACACATACACACTATATATATATATATATATATATATATATATATATATATATATATATATATATGTGTGTGTGTGTGTGTGTGTGTATGTATGTATGTATGTATATATATATATATATATATATATATATATATATATATATATATATTATATATATATATATATATGTGTGTATCTATATATAAATATGAATATATATGTATATATATGTATATATATATGTATGTATATGTATATATATGTATATATATGTATATATGTATATGTATATATATGTATATATATATATGTATATATGTATATATATATATATATATATATATATATATATATATAATATTTTTAACCTAAAAAATTAGCAAACGTAATTATAAAGTGTATCTTAAATATTTTTTAGGTGAGTCTATCCTTTTATGACAAAACTTGGGGACTAATGAGGTTTGTTCTTTCTATCAAGTTGGCGAGCACGAAAACACCAAAATTAATTCCTGCTGACTTAGAACTTCTTATATAACATTAAAGTATTTAGTTTCGCTTCTTCCCCGTCATCAAGCAGACCCCATGGGATTAATCATTCGTAACCTTAATAACCCTGATTGGCTGGCTCACGCACCTATAAATCGTAATGTACGGGTTTTTCACCCCAGTAGTCTCCGGAAGATGATGCTATAATAAATTTAATTTTTTTCCCAAAATTCTTTGTTTTCTCTTTTGTATGAGGACTTTTAAAAAGTTAGTATCACTCAAAAAAATTGCTTTAATTAGTCCAGGATAACTTAAAGGAATTAGGTATTATCTATTTGAAAAGAGAAAAAGTCATAGAATTGTTAAAAATAATTTGGTATTAATTAATTAGCGTGTAATCTGGGTCTCATCTGGGATATCTATAAAATTAATGGATTAAGTAACCCCTTAAATGCGAAATATGTTTGTGCATTCCTTAAATAATTGAATTCGGATTACAGTCGAACCCTGTTATAACGAACTTCAAAAGACCAAAGATTTCTCCCGCTATATCCGGTTGATCGTTATATCGGCACCAGTAGAAGATATGTTAAAATCACAAGATGTGTAACTCATTGGTTTTAAGTGTACTCAATAATGATGTAATTAAAAAAAATCTATTCAAAATTATGTTTAATGATAAAATTGGTTAAATAAAATTGTTCAGTTGCATATAAAAATAAAAGTATAAAATATACAAAAGTATTAAATTGACTAAAAGTGAAAAGAAAGGAAAAAATAATTTTACTTTTGATTTGCATTATATTGGTACAGGACTAATCTCTAATTTTCTACTGACGGGATTCCAATTCTAAGAAAATTTTATAAATTTCTTTGTCCAATACAACAAAAGACTCCACTTTTTCTTCCATTGTTTGCGTAAACTAAAAATGTATTAATATCACGTATTTTGTTATGAAATTACAAAACTATGAAAGACAAAATACTGTTTACAACACAACTGCGGAAAAGTTTAAAAAATTTAATGGATTGCTGAAAAAAGGATTCGTTATATTCATGTTAACAAATACACTGATCCCATTCCTTGTAATTCGTTAAACTTTTAATCATAATTTAATCTTTTTGACACTAAGCAAGTATGTTTTCGGATTACAGTCGAACCCTGTTATAACGAACTTCAAAGGACCAAAGATTTCTCCCGCTATATCCGGTTAATCGTTATATCCGCACCAGTAGAAGATATGTTAAAATCACAAGATGTGTAACTCATTGGTTTTAAGTGTACTCAATAATGATGTAATTGAAAAAAAATCAATTGAAAAGTGGGTTACGTTGATTTCTATTAAATTTCAATCTGATAAAGGTTAACATAAATCACGGGAATTTAACTCTATTTTTAATCTTGGTTACTTGATCTCGTTTTATTTTTCATGTCTGAAGCCCATGAGAGAGCAGTTTAGTTAGTAATTTGGAAATCGTTTTTTGTATGCTCCGTGGTCTTTTTTTTCTTCAGCATATTAATAATTGTAAAATTTACGAAATCAAAGAGTATAAAAGGGGCCCCCTTTACGTACAGCTTTTCCCTGTTGTTGCCTGATGCTCGTGTTTTTTCTTCGTCGATATAGTTTTTTTCCATCGGGAAGTTACATAAATTAGTCACTTGCCAGAATGTTTAATTTGCAACTTAGTTTTGTATTATCGGCCAACTGTTTTAGATGTTCTGTTTAACTGTTTTTATTTACGTTATTTTGAGAAAGAAAAAAATAAACTTTGATGTTTTTCAACTCCTCTTCTTAGCCCACTCTCCTGTTTCTAATCATGGATCTTGTTGGTGCTTCAACCACATTTGGCGAAATTGACGTGCTTGCAGCTTGCGTGCGTGGCGTGCTTGCAGCGTGGCGTTTGAAATCTGGCGAGGGGATCGTAACTCAACAAATTGATACATAAACAAAAACAACATTTTGAGGAAAAATTTTACAAAAATTGAATATTTAAAATCTAATTGAATTAACAAAGAAAACACAAAGGAAACACATAACATTCATACTAAATAGACTGAAACATTCACTTAATCACAAATTAAATAAACTGAGTGTGAATTTCATCACAAATTTGTGATTTAGTGTAAATTGTAAAATTAATTTAAATTCTTTGACTTAAAAGAAACTGTATTTTGAGTGGAAGTTGAAGAGGAGTTGTAAAATTGAAATTTTTTTTCCAAATCTCTTATTATATTTTTGTGTAACTTCTTTAAAGAAACTCAGTCTTCAGTTAGGCCATGCTACTGTGCTAAACATTAGTGGAAACTTGCTGATCGTTACTGTCCAACCAATTCAACTTTTAATATTTTTGAGGCTGCTGATAAAAGGATAAGTTAGGATTGGAAACAATGGGAACGGCGGAGGCAAAAGTTTTGTTCGGTATATGCTGGGTTACCTTTAACGTGGTTCAACTGTATTAGACATTATAATGATTTGTTTTAAATTACATAATAAAAATTACGTAATAAAATCTCGCAAGAACAAATATTCGAACAATGCACTTGTAATACATTGCAACAAAAGTCTTATCAGTTGATAAAAGCGCATTGGAGTCACTGTTAGAAGAAATGCGTCACTTTCTTGATATATCCGGTAAAACACAAAGACTAATAACACCCAACCAGTATCAATCAACAATAGGAGCAGTTCAGATTCTAGATGACTTTAAGGCGACAGCGGACTTTCAAATATATTTCATTTTGTCTTTAATCAATTTGTTTGAAAATTAAATATGTCGATAGCAATACATTTGTGTAAATGTAATTCAAATTTCAGGGTTAAGTATTAATTATTTTAAAATTTATTAGTTATATGTGTTAAAAGCTTCTTAATTTAAAATGCTCACTGGCATCACTGTTATACATAATATACAGCCATTTATTAGTTATGGTTTAACGTTTAAAGTTTTGAATAAAAGTTAGTCATTATGTTAAGCTTTTACAAGAAAAATTAAAAGCAGTAATATTATTGAAAATATCCATTTTTTTCTGTATAAAATGTAGCTGATAATTTTTAAGTACACAGTTATCATATTATTCTTTCCAAAACATTCGTTTTCATTAACTTTTTTGTTAAGTATAGGTACTTTTACTTCACTTTTACTTAACTTTTTAACTTTTTTGTTAACTTTTAGGTAAGTCAATAAATTTAGGAGGTGTGTGATAGTAGAAAATTTACCTGGAATGTTATTAATATTTATAATAGACAAAACTATTGTTTTGAAAAAGATTTATACTTATTATTCTAAAACATGTTGTGAGTTTTGGTAATAGTTAAAAGCATTGTAGGATGATGGTAGGAAAGAAATTATTTCTGTAGCATAATCTTAATTATATTTCATTACTCAAGGAGGGAAATTTCAAAATTTCCCTACATCTAAACACGTGTTTCCCTAAAGTACTCGGGAATTTAATGATATCAAGAAATTCACGAATGAATGATGACCAACACGAATAAAACTGATTTATGAAAGTATTTTGTGCACAACTGGCGTAGTTCCTATTTTGAAGTGAAATTCTCCTTATCAGATTGAATTTTTTTCACAGTGTGAAATATGGAAATACTTTCTATCGAAGCCAAAATTTCTTTTCTATGAGGGACTAGAGAAATTCTCGTTATCCCGACTAAAGTTTTTTCCCAGTGTGGGATATAGAAATACCTTCTATTAAAGCAGTAGCTAAAAATTCCTTTCGATGTGGAACCGGCGAAGATTATGCTGGCTGTTGTTCAAGGAGTATCAGTAAACAGTTCAAGCAGTTCAAATTCTAGATAACGTTAAAATGCATGGGAGTTTATTGACACCAAACAGACCAGAGACGAGGGATGACCAACACACGAATAAAACTGATTTATAGATGTATTTTCTGTGCAATTAGCTGAGCTCTTATTCTGAAGTGAAATTCTCATTATCACGAGGGGGCATTTTGCACAATGTAAAATAGGGAAATACCTTCTATCAAAACCATAGCCAAAAGTTCCTTTATATGTAAAATCAGCTGCGATTGTACTTAAGGTGATACTCAAGGAGTATCAGTAAACAATAGGAGCAGTTCGAACTCTTAAATTGCTTGGGAACTTAATGATACCAAGAAAACCACAAATGAGTGATGACCAACGCACGAATAAAACTGGTTTACAGAAGTATTTAATGCACAACTGGCGTAGCTCCTGTTTTGAAGTGAAATTCTCGCTATCACGAATTGGACTTATTTTCGCAGTTTGAAATATGAAAACACTTTTTATCGAAGCAGTAGTCAAAAATTATTTTCGATGAGGAGCCAGCAGTGATTCTGCTGTTATTTGTAATAAAATATTTAAACATAATTACAGCTACTTACACAACGAAAGAGTATTGTAAGGCAATTTATATTACTGTATTAAATATTTAATCTAAGATTCAATACAGCTGATTGATGAACGACGGGTAGAGTGCTGCCTACCTACACCGGAGTTGGTAGATTTAAACCCTATTGTAGGCATAGATCAGAGTTTCCCAACCTGTGGTACGCGTACCATTGGTGCTACGGCGAAAAAAAAAATCAATAATGGCGGACATAAAAAAATTAAATCAAAAAATATCATAGGAAAGTTTTTTCTATAATTCATAAAAATTATTTTACTTAATAATATTATACAGTAAAATTGTTAATATGTACAGTCTTTGATCCAAAATCCAGCAATTGATATCTTTTTATTAATATTATTGTTATTATTATTAACCTTTTGAGCCCCGAGCAGCGTGATCGCGCTGTTCAGTTTTTACGTCGAGAAAACCCAGCATATTCCAAGTGTTATGGACCACGAATGGTACGCCATCGACTGTCGAAGTAACGCGTGCTCAGATTTACTAACTTAAGCACATCACACAGCTTCTCTTCTTATGTAAATAATACATTTCACAATAGGCCCAATACTATAATAATAGTGCAACATTGAATATATATTTAGAACATAAAATAGAAGAAGTGCTATCGCGCCGCCTGGGAAATATCGAAATAAAATAAAAGAAGCGCTATAGCGCTACTTTTCGTGTCATTGTAGTTAAAGCTCTGTTGCGCTGGATTCTTCGACAGTGTTTTTTCACAACTCTCTGGGGCTCAAACGGCAAATACCATTCATTAGTAAGCGAAATATGACATAATAGTATATATATATATATATATATATATATATATATATATATATATATATATATATATATATATATATATATATATATGTCAGGTTTAAAAATGGGGGTAAAGATATGAACGAGTTATAATTAAAAATAGTTAGAACTCATAAACGATAACGTAATAGGAGAAAGACACACCCTCGAGCGGAACTATACAGAGTAAAAAAACTAACACGGAAGTAGACATAGGAATTTTGCTTAGTTATCAACGCCAAAAGAGACAGTTCTGAGCGGGAACTCGGGCTGATAACATACTTCACGCTTCTCGTGGCAAATTATGAGAACAAAGGATATCGAAATGGCATAGCTATGGACAGAAGTATTACAATAAAGAAATTTTTATACATGAAATGAAATGTATCTTCCATCATGCCTTAACCACTCGTCCATGTCATATATATATATATATATATATATATATATATATATATATATATATATATGTGTGTGTGTGTGTGTGTGTGTGTGTGTGTGTGTGTGTGTGTTATAGTTAGTTTATAATTTCGGTGAGTTTATGATCCGGTATGACGTTTAGGCGTGTTTCAATATTATTTGTGTCTTTATGTGTGAATTCCTGGTCACCCTATAAAATGGATAATGCAAATAAATAAACACACTCGTAATAACAAATTTCGAGAAATAGAATCATTTTTACAAATTGGTACAATTTAGCATGATGTACAACTAAGTGGTACGTGAGCCAAAAATGGTTAGAAATGCTGGCATAGATGAGCCTAAACGTTCAGAAACATATTTAAGCAGTTGGTTCCGGTTTAGTTATCCTTCGTGTTCCAAAAATTTCTCCGCAGCAATCCGAACTAAACAGGATTTAATACAAAAAGTAAATTTTTTTCGTGGAAATACTTTTTCTAAAAAATTATCAATCTATATTATCTATATTATTACTTCTAACAGGATGTACAAGACCTTTAGTAACTTCGGGTGAAAGCGAAGGGTTTAACCATAAATCTTTCGTTAAGAAATGCGAGAAATGTTGAAATGCGAGATACATCAATTAGACAGATTAATACAATAAGCCGAGAATTTCAAACTAACTCACAATGGATATTTTTTCGGCCCACCCAATATAGCAGCAAATATCATAAGTAATAATAAAAAAATTTCATAATAATATGTTGTATATGCACATATGTTTTCATAAACTATACATGAAATTCTTTAACGAAGCATTAATCTGCCGAATGGTGAGGTGCTGTTTTTCGATACCGAAGTTCGCTGTGGTACGAATCCCGCTGCTGGCATGGTTGTTCGTAGCCGTTCGGAATCGGCTTTAAGCAATAGGTATGGTCTCATTAGCCCTCTTGAACAAAACAGTAGAACCAAACCATCCTTAATTCATAATGTTACTTATGTAATATGAGAATGTATCTCTCTCTCCCCCGCCCCGTGTAATTGGAATTTTTTTATTGTCCAGTTGAGTCAGAAATCATAGGAGGTATTTTGTTATGGATTATCAAGGCAACTTTATTGATCCTTACTTTAGTTTGGAGGAAAATAACTGCTGACAAAATGTGTCTTGGGGTTAGAAAAATGGTGGCAGAGAAGAGATGATATGTTTTAGGAAAACACATTATTGAGTTATTTTGTTATAACAAGACTTAATTTTAAAAACTTTTAACTATTTACTATGGTATACTGTACTACTTGAAAAAAAACTTACGATTATATAAAAATAAAAGTTTTTATCTTTTGCAGCGCTGTTGAACTTAGACTTTGTTTATCTGGCCCGTGTTAGTATTTGATTTTGACATGCTTGGAATAAGTAATGAAGATACGCAGAGAATGTCCACATTTAAGTACAAATAAAAAAGAAGGTGGTAAGAAGACTCTTAGATCCCCTTCCTCCTGGCCTATGACCCTACCTTCTAATCTCATATGGGGGTTAAATATTAAAATATACATTTCTATAGAAATCAATTAAATTCATCCATGCCTTGGGACTTGATAAAATTTTGATAAATCATGCTCCTTTTAACAACGTTTCGATACATTATGCAAGCATGTTTTATATGTTTTTATATTTGTACACATGTTTTATTAAAACGCATTCATTGCTCAAGGGCAATTTGATATCCATTAGTAGTTTCAGTGATAAAGTAAGGAATGATAAATTTATCTCAGTCAGTAGTTACAGTTTTTAATAAAAACATACAAAAGCAAATATCTCCAGATGATAGTACAACATAATTTTTATTAAGCATATTTTTATCAGGATATTTGATAAAGACATGTTGCATTGTGTTTTGCATCGAGTATTCCTGTTAATAAAAATCAGTGTAAGTTTTTAAAATCTTTGTAATTATAGATAGTCAAGTGACTAAATAATCAGTGTATTTACATTTTTTCTACTTAATAATCGAGATAAAAATACGAAGCAGATATAATTATTTATATCTGATAATTATAAGATAATTAATATTGTTTCCATATGCCGTATATCTAAATCCCGTTATTTTACTAAAAGGCTCTTTTTAGGCATCGCACAAAAACTAATTTAGTACACGCGTTTCCATTTTAATCCATACATACGACGGAACAACATACAGCTTCACTTACTACCTTAAAGTATCACCAGATTATAGCTCATTTTCTTAAATTTTAATCAAGATATTTGATAAAGTCATATTGCATTATGTGCGTTATATTTCGTAGAGATTATATGAATTAATAAAAATCTTTATAACAGGCAAGAGTTAGACTCTTTGGTTAGTGAATCTGGGCTGGTGGCACCTCCATGCTGTTGTCTGCTAATGGAACAAAGAAAATGAAACTGATAGCGTTGCCATTGTCTTTCTCTATATAGATCCTGAAATAAAGAATTTTTGAGTGTATTAGAGTGTTGACTTTCCATGAAGAGACTTGCCATATATACATATATATATATATATATATATATATATATATATATATATATATATATATATATATATATATATATATATATATATATATATATATATATGTATATGTGTGTGTGTGTGAGTGTGTAAAGAAAAAGTAAACTAAAATGCAAACGAACGTAGAATATTAGTATAAAACCCCAAAGACGCGCTTTAGAGAATATACTGTCGAAACGCATTCTGTAATCTGATACATCAGAAGTACCATAGTAAATTTATTTCCCAAAATCCTTCTTCACTACCTTAAAAAATTCTCAGTGGTTTTTAAATCTACGATCAAGCCGAATGATGGCCGAATGGTTAGGGTGCTGGCCTTCGGAACCGGAGTTCGTGGGTTCGAATCCCACTATGGCATGGATGTTCGTAGCCGTTCGGAATCGGCTTTAAGCAATAGGTCCCGGTCTCATTAGCCCTCGTGTGCAAAACAGTAGACCGTAACTCTCCAAACCAAACTAAATCTACGATCAAGGAAGAAAATACCACGTATCTCTGCTTTCCACCTTTTATCCCCTACTATAAAGAGACTACCGAGACTACAGTTCATGCCCCCGGTCAAAGGGTCTAACCAGTAAACTTTTATAATAGCTTTGCAGCCAATTTCAGAAATTCTGAACAAAAAGGGTAATTTGTCTTTATTTTCTGATTTCTAAAAAGTTTCTGTCAGAGACAAATTTTTTCAGAATTTTTTTAGAGATTTCTTCAAATTCTTAAACTGTCCGTGAGATCGCAGAATGAAGAGAATGAAGTGGAAGTGGAAATCTATCCAACCGATACTGTGGCAAAAAATATCTTTCCAGACTGAATCAGTCTCTTGCTTTATCACACCAACTGGCCAGGATTGCAACCCCACCGCCGTACCCTTCGCTTGGTTTTACTATATATATATATATATATATATATATATATATATATATATATATATATATATATATATATATATATATATATATATATATATATTATTCAATCATAAAGATAATTAATATCGTTTTCCCCTAAATGTGTTATTTATATAATCAAAGCATTCTTTCAATAATTTGCAGCACAATTTTAAGAAAACTACAAAAGTTTTTAACACTAAAACTAACTGAGAACTAACTTCAGAAATGAGAAGAGTATAAATATTTAAATGTGTGATAGTTACAGCCTGTCAAATCGAATAATGAAGTTGTCAGGTTTGGTTCCTGGTATAGACAGTTTTACATGAAGAAAAAATAAATAAAATTCTTTGAATAGTTCTATTCTCTAAGTATATACTTCTATATACCCTTTCCCCTTATTCTTGCATTTTTAACTATCGTTTCATCCTTCTAATTCTATAAGAATAAAACGCGTGGGTTTTACACATGCGTGCCTTGTACATCCGTCTACACCCCCCCCCCAATTATATGGATGTGTGCAGTGGCTTATATAGACTTGGTTCGTAGGTGGGGTTTTAGACTAAAGTGCCGCAGGTAGATTAATTTTTGTATGCAACTCACCTGCCGTTTTGTCATATTACAATATAATACAATATAATACAATATAGTAAAGTACGTAAGCCAAGGTGTAAAAATTAAAAATTTACGGTCATTTTGTGTCAATGTATTAGTCTATGGGAGCAGTCTGAATTCCCAAAATATTTTGTCATATTACAATATAATACATGTGCGTATTATAGTTGCCCAAAAATATAATAAAGTGTCAAAATATAGTAAAATACGTAAGCCAAGGGTTAAAAATTAAAAATTTAAGATCATTTTTTATCAGTATATTAGTCTATGGAAGCAGTCTGAATTCACAAATATCTCCTTTGCAAACGTCACTAAATGTGTGTGCGTCCACAAAATTTTAAGAAAATATTTAGTGTATCTATGTTTTAAAATGTTATTTAATTTTTTTAATAATTTATAATGTTTAACCTGTAAAATAATTTGATCAATGTTATAAATATAAAAAACACATTTTATTATTATTTTTTTTAAATTTCGCTCACATTTCTGAAAAATAACACTTTTTTTCAACAAACTTTTAGACTTTGTGGGGTGAGAGGGAATCTGGGCAGTTCAGTTCTGCCACAATTAAACTAGGCTCTGTATAAAGAAGAGGAAAACAGAATTGTTTATAATATAGAAAAATGAATTATTATTGTTATTATTATTATTATTATTATTATTATTATAAATTTTTTCCTCATAAAATGGTAAACTTGTGTTCATTGTTGCATGGTTGAACACGTATGTTACTGCGAATAGTCTCAACACAGCATTGTTGAACAAAAGCCTCGAATCGGGGGAACATGAAATAAATTTGAAGAGAGAGGAATGGAATTCGAAAATACCCGTAACGGGAAAATGATGTTTGGAGGATGATGAATCAGTGCGTCACAATGACCTGACCCGTACTTGACAAACGGCGGAAATTAACGTCCCAGATGCTAGTCGTATCCGGCAGGAGCCACAAAATACGCCATTCTTTAGGAAATTATTATATTTAATGAGTACCATTGTATTAGGCAGTAGGTGACAATTAATGCCGAAGTTAAGTTTAGTACATTCACTCTTACCAGATAGGTAAAAAAGTTTTCGAATAGGTATAATTAACCTGTTAGAGACAAAAAAAAAGTGATACCGTGTACATATGGGCATAGGAATATACCGATTCCCAAGACAGACATGCTTTGAAGTTATATTATCCAAGGCAGGTGATATATATCAGGCACGTGCGACAATAATTGGTTAAGGTAGGAAGACAGCGAGAATGCTTGAACTGGCTAACTGACCCCAAAATAAACAAAGGCATACAAGAAAAAAGCTGTACACGAACAGTAAACCCTCTAAGAATAAATGTAGTTTTTTATTACTCCGTAATGATGGCTTTACTTTCCTAGAAAAACACTTTCTCGGAAACGGAAGCTTATTTTTCCAATATCACCTTAATAAAATCCCTTTCTCATTGTAGAAGCAGAATATTTTATGCCTCCACCACTCATACCCCACAATCTTGGAGGGCTTTTATTTATTTATTTATTTTTCTTTCTTTATTTATTTTTTGCCTTAAAGGGGATAAATGAAAGGAATGTTCATAAGCTGTGCCACGACCAAAGGAAATACAAAATAAATAAAATATGATGAATATTATGGAGAAATGTAAAAATCAACAACAAAAGGACAAAAAACAAAATGACATGACACAAAATGAAAACAAAATGACTGCATTTTCTCTTCATATATGAAAAAGATAAAGGAAACCTCATAAAATATACTGTGATCCACAAAAATACAAAATTATTAGTAACTGACTGTTGAATGTTAAACAATATAAAAGCAAACAAAACACAATTCTCCATTCTTATAATTATAATTCAGCAGCAAGTACTCTATGGCATATTTAACATTAAATATATGAAAACACGTACGTCTCCCCAATAATTTCAACAGCGCACACAATTCGTAACCATTGATAAAACAATAAAACAAGGCAGGAAATTTCATGCCAAAAAAAAAAATCTTCTTTTCAAGATTTTTTTTTCCAATTTTACGATATCAGAATGTTCAACCGAAACCAGGATTGAAATTATCTCACAGTGTCTTTTAGGAAAACTTCAAATCAAGTAAAAACGAAACTTCAAAATCAGTTACACCTCTGTTGTCACAAATCAAAAATGGAGCATTGTTTTGTATACATGCTGTGTTATCGTCCATTTTTTATCCTTCTTTATAAATCCAGATCCGACAAGAGCGTAATTTCAAACATTTCAGATGTATCCTGGTCAGTGTAAGAAAGGTTCAATGACCATTCGTCTGAAAAACTATCACCACTCTCTCATATTTTCCTCTTTTTTTTTTTTTTTTTTTAAGAAAAAGTTTTTTCCTTCTCTACAGATTTGTTGAGTTCAAAGAACGTAAACAAGAGGAAATACTTACAAAAAATCTATTTTAAAATCACTTTAAGTGAGAATAATTTTGACATAAATATTTAAAACTTGATATTTCATCTCAGGAAATAACTTAATAAGACGATTTTGTATTGAACGGAAAATTTTATTATAAAGGAATCAAATAAAGTATAGAGTTAGTATTGAATAATTACCGTCATAATCCGTTAGCTCATATTAATATCATATTGTTTTAATACGCAGCACTTTTATTTACAGTCTTTAAGAACTAAATTAAAGGAGGATATTTTACTATGATAGTCAGTAAAACATACAAGAAACCTTTTTACAAGTTCTAGTTGATTTTCGAATAGTTAAATCATTCGAAATAGTCTTTAAACTGTAGCTCCAATTTCAAATAGTTCTTGTTTAGTAACGCATCGATAATAACTCTTATAACCAGCTGTCTTGGTACAAGAATGTGAAGCACATAAGTAATTTCAGTTAAATCCCAAAGCTAAAAAAAAAGGTATGGGTTTTGTCTCACTTATTCTGAAACCACCTGCAAATATTTTGAATTTAATACTAAATAAACAACTCGTTGAGTTTGCGGAAAATATTTCTGCTACCTTTGTTCTCCAGTAACAATGGTTCTTACTGAATACATGTACGGTATAATCGATACTGAAATGATCGATAGTACCTTACCGAAGTTAGTGTCAGGACTAGCTCTAGCAGTTTTTCCGCTCCATACAAAACTGTAAAATGCCGCCTCTGTTACCCTGACGATAAAAGTTATTATTAAAAGCGATAAACAGTTCTTAAATATAAATTTGTAAAATTTAAAAAACTCTTGCAAACAAAAAAAGTCAAAACAAAGAAAAAACAATTATTAAAAACCGTAAAATTAAATGAAAAACAGAAAGTAAGACGAAATGAATCCCCCTCTAATCCCCCAGATCCCTGAATTTTTAAATTGTTGGGAAATCAGTCTAACAAAATTGATGATGAGATTTTATGTTCTCCCATGAAACATATATAATACACAGGTGTAGTATTTTTGGTTATTCAATTAAACATGCCGTTTTTTAACGACTGTTTTTTTTTATTATTATTATTTTAGAACTCAGTTTTGTAAATATTTTTAGCTTTTAGATTTAAACAATATAAATAAGAACTGTAAGTTTTTAGCGAAAGAAGAAATAGATATATCTAAATTTCAACTAACTCGGTAATTAATATAACAATATTACCCTCCCAACCAAAATGCCGCTCCCAAATTTTGCCTCCTTTACAAATATCTGGATTTTCCGCCCCTAGAGCAGAATTCCGACCCCGTTATTGTGCAGGGTAAAATATAACACAATTTCTATATAGATAATATTTGTACACCTTGGACCGTCATTTTATTGTTCCTTTAGGGATAATTTGAATACAGTAGAAGCTGCTGTACCTTACCGTGGACAGTTTTTAGATTTCATTGCATTTTATTACCATTTTGCAAAGAAAAAACTGTCTGTTGCATTATTTTGATACTATAGAATGTTATTATAATTTTCGTACAATCTGTTTCTATATTTCTGAACATTTAACAATTAAAGTTCATTTAGAACCGAAGTACAACTCCATGATGTTCCTTGGACCTATTGATTCATTTTGTAATCTTTAACTCAAAACACAAAGATATAGCACATAAATACATAGGTACTTAGCTCTAACAGTGAATCAGGATGTTTAAAAAAATGCGATTTAGCTACAAGGATATTTAACTACAATCAAATTGTATTGCAATACAAAAAAAAGTTATGACACATACGATGATTTTACGCCTGATGTGTTCTGAGGAATGATGTTTAGCAAATGGGAATAATAAATAAGAAATAATGTTATAAAAATTCAAGCGCTTTCTCGAATAACATTTTAAAAGGAAAAAAATCAATATGGAAGAAGTATCTTGCACCTAAGCTATGATAAAACAAAGAAACCGGTCCCAGGAACAACGTATCGTTCGAGCATTTGTCATTTACACTCAATGAGATATAAAATAAATGTCACGTTGGATGTAATATTAATACGTTTGCAAATTTTATCCGATTTACTGATGAAAATCATTGGAATTTCACCTGAAAGGGGAAAAACCAAATAGTAAATCCCTCAAATATTGGTTGATTCCTGGACTGGCTGGAATTTAACTGAACTGAATTGTCATTGATGTCATTAATGCAAACACAAGGTGCGATTATAAATGGAATTAGAATAAAAGAGAAACTATAGTAAAATGTAATACAGAATAAACAGTTGATAAAAATATTTTTCTTTACAATACTTACTGATACATTTTTATATAAACTAACACTTAAAAACCATGTTAAAGTGGGGCAGATGTAATATGTAATGATAAGATGTGACGTGTAAACATTGTATATTAACTCTTTGCGCACCGAGTCGCAATACAAGCAAATGCGAACTTCACTCTTTAGCATACCCATATCGTTCAAAATGATGCACGATATGCAAGCCGTTTCATAATCCGTCGCCACTGATGTAAACTAAACTGAGCATCTATACGCCGACGGTAAAAAAAAGGCTTGGGTGTCTGTTTACCGATACTCGACAGCAAAGGGTTAAAGATGTAATTGGTTTCAAATAAAATTCACATTTAGATAGTTTTTTAGATGCTTGGCAAATAGTATAAATATACAAATGATCATTTTATTGTATAAATATACAAATGATCGTTTTATTGATATTACTTAAATTTCCTACTCTTATGTTGTTAATCTCTAAATTTAAGCTATTCTTAATATATATAACAGTCAGCAACATAAATAACAGTAAGGCATTTAGAATTTTCAATGATAGTCTGCCATGCATCGTATACAAATATTTTGTGACATATTTCGATAAATATTTCTCGGGGAAGACAGTAGAGTAATATATTCGAAAGTAAATCTTATTCCAAGGTTATTCTAAGACGTGTCGTTATTTCACACGCGTTTTCTTAAGTATACGTAAACAGTGGCAGTTGATTCCGCAGCTGTTATGAAAGTATGTCTTTGAACACAACCACCTGTTTCATTTATATTACACATCTTCTATTCCCAAGTTCCAACACAACGATTATTGCCATCTCTGTCAATAACTGTATTGAGTTGCAAGAAATAACGGGAAAGCTGAAGAATATTTCATCACACATAAAAAAAAATATATATTAAGCTAGCAAACTGAGATTTGAGAAAAAAATACTTTAAAATTATTAAAAAATAAAAAGAGGATAAATAACATATATTAAATTTGAACAGCATAAAACTATAAATATTGGAGATAAAGTATGACACTTAAAACTAACTGTAAAGACACTTTCCTATTAGAAAAATAGAATAAATAAATTACATCTTACTAGTTCTATGAATATTTTTTCTTTAACAAACCTTTAAAACTAATTCTAGGTCAACGAAATTTCTTGTGATGTATTATTTTAACCAACTAATTAAGGTAGTCAAAATATAATTTATCCTAAACTTTACCACCGATTTAGTGATTCTTTAGATGAATCATCGCAAATTTGTCACAAGTATTTTTAGCTTCTGTTTCTCCCCAATACTTATGTTACCGTTAAAGTAATAATGCTGCAACACCTCCAGCAGACCGTAACAGACACACTTCTTCCCTTGAAAGTATTAATATCTTAGCTAATCCGTGCTGAAGGAAATAAGTTCATTTTTCTCTTTCATGTTTCACAACATTTTTAGAAAGGAGTGAAAACTTCGTATATAATCACTCCGTCTCCAATAATTGTAGTCTATATTCAAAAGCTCTATGCAGAATTTAAGGTTGTAGATTTCGAGCATGAAATCTGCATTAATAAAGGATATTTTTCGATTCACGATAGCATAAAAAATTTTACTCGTTTTAGAATAAAACTTTTACAAGTTCTTAAATTATATTCTAAATTTGAAAAAATTATCTAGTTTATTACATTTTAAGTAAGATATATATTTTATTAAAATAAATATACCAAAAAAAACTTTTTTATTCACAAGATAATCTTATATACGTAGTGCATAGTTAAGGTCGTAACAGGCCGTTTTAACCTTTGGCCTTATACATATATTTCTATCACTAAAATGTTTAAAAATATCCTTCCTTTTATGGTAGCTTAAATTTAAAATTTCAATTTTTTCGAAAATTATAAAATATAAATTTTTATACGTTCTCTCGTTCCCTGTTCTTATATTCAGCAAAAATTGAAACTCGTCCCTAGAACCATAATACAAATAGTTGCACTTCCTGTGACAAAAATGGACTGAGATATTTAAATTCAAAATTTTCGAAAGTTTAAACATTTTTCTCCTTCTTTGGGGGATCTTTGAAAGATTAATTACTGTAATACGAAAAGTTTGTAATCAGGCTTCAATGACCCTTTTGCAAAAAATGAGGAAATAGGATTGAGAACTTATTTCACTGGGAAATACATTGCATTTCCCCTTTACTATGGATATGATCTCCAATTAGAATCAGGGTACCTTCCCCCTCTTTATACGTAACAGGTTAACTTGATTTCAACGTTGAAATATTTTAATTAATTAATAAAATTAATTTTTTTAACCAATCCTGAATAAAAGAAAAAATTCTGAAAATTTGAATTAAATATATCTGTCAGTTTTCGTCACAGAGGACTGGAACTTTTCTGTGCTACGGTTCTTAAAACAAGCTTCAGTTTTTACTAAACATAATGCTATGAAACGGAAAAGCTTTTAAAATTCAAGCTTTATAATTTTTCTGAAATTTAAATTTTTTATTAAAAAAACGTAAAATAAATGCTTATTTAAAAAAAAATTCTTAAAATTAAAAGCATATATCTACTACCAACCGTTTAGAAGAAAAAAGCTGGTTAAAGACTTTAATGGGCAACTTGTATATTAGACACTTTGATTTTATATCAAATTTGCTGGGAAAATAGAAGTAAAAAATTGAGAAGGGGAAAAAAAGAAATTTTAAGTATATCAATTTTGATATTATACATACATACATATATATATGTGTGTGTGTGTGTGTGTGTGTGTGTGTGTGTGTGTAATGGACGGGGGACTAGCCACCTTAAATTTTACACTTGAAGAGTTCTTTTGAAATTGCCCCTATAATTTTCCTCAGCCAGGGCATGCTGGGCTACCAAGAGTCCCGCTAAACGTCTGTCTAGAAACACATCAGTCGTCGTGGCCGAACATAATCTTTATCTCATCCGATCAAAATAGCACAAAATCCAGAGGCATCCGAACCGGACGGTGTCAGAACACACTCTCTCTCTAATGCCAACCTTTTGCGAGAGACGACCAAAACCCGTGTGTTTTAGTGTCGTGGGAAAATACTGAGGCAACAGTTAATTGCTTCGCGAGAGTAACCTTTGATTAGAGACATCTGCCAAAGTGTGGCGTTCCAGATGACTATTATTGCTGATCATTACAGATTTTTCCTTGGAGAGTTATAACTTCCTAATTAAAATGACAGTTATATCATACTTTTGCTTTGAGAATCAAAGAAAAAATTTCGGGGTTATGCTGAAGGAATGAAAACATCCTCGTTTAAATTGGATGGCTGGGGAATATGGTTAATATAAAGAGGAGAAATTAAAATTTAGAATAATGAATGGGAAAAAGGGATAATTTTGGATAGACTTCAGGGCTTAGATATTGATATTATTACACACACACACACACACACACACACACATATATATATATATATATATATACATGTATATATCTATATCTGTATATAATGGATGTTATTTATATGTTTGTGTGCATACACATTCATACACATACCCAATTTAAGGTGCTGGTGACAAATCAGAAAAATAACAATTTTAGCTTGATAAAGCAGCATTAGAAATTTCCAGTGACTAGTATCAAGGTCAAATTGGAGAGCAAACGGTAGTTTCTTTCTCGGAAATACTTCAGATAGCTTATGATAACTGCTAATGAGAAATCTGAAAATGATAAATAACGCCACTAAAAAGGGGTGACTTCAGTGGAGAAAAATATCACATTATCATTCACACCTTATCGAGTGTGGTAGTCATCGTAAACGAGAGAATGTACCTCACAACAAAACTCTGAGGTTCAATATCATTTATAAATTCATTTCAATTGTTCCAAAAATGAAGCGATAATAACAATGTGATATGACATTGTCTACTGTGGTGATTATCTGACCTTATTGGTGAGATAAAGTTCGGCCTCTACACTTTATATTAACGGTAGGATTGAAGATAAGACACACACTCTTTGTTTAACCAAAAATGTGAATATTTGTGAAAAAATACGACGTATATGGTCACGATATCAGCTTGCAGAGATATGTTGGTCACGATCTTTATTTGATAAAAAAATGGCTATTTAAAACTATTTTATAAAAATAAATAGTGTATATTCAAATAGTAAACTTCTTGGAAGATATTATAAATTTAAATTCCTTAAAATAATGGTTTTTGTATCGCCATCAAGAACGTTTCCAGGCTTTCCACCTCAAGAAATTTATTTTGTATATTATATTCGTTACTATAATCGAATCAAAACGCATATTACGAACAGTAAATAACAGTAAAGTTCAGGGAGGTTTTTGGAAATGATTATTATAAAATGATTCTTTCCTGGGTTGTTAGTTAAAAAAAATGATTTAATCTGAACGACGATCGAATGGTAGAACTCTGCTCTTCGGTACCGGAGTCCGCTGGTTTAATCCCACTGCTGGCATGTATGTTCGTAGCCGTTAGGAATCGGCTTTAAGCATTAGGTCCCAGTCTCATTAGCTCTCATGTAACTAAAAAGTTAACCGTAGCGCTCCAAACCATACCAAAAAAGAATTCGTTGGATGAGTACATATATGTCATTACAGCAAAAACCAATAGTAATTTCATTTTAGTTTTAATCATATACATATAATCATATAATCATATACGTATGTGATATTATTTTCTACCATTTTCATGAATTATTTTAGCTTTAGTTAGTAAAAGTTTTTAAAGTTATTAAACTAAAAACCTTATTATATTTTAAAGTGATATTGTGAATAGATCAATGATACTTTAAAGCAATTTATTTATCAATTTCAAACATTGTATTATACATTAGACAGATGTATGAATTATTTTGATAGCTTTTTAGTTATTTGTGGTATATATAAATGTTATTAAACTGTATGTGTATGCATAGTTATAGAACAGTGCTTCTCAACCTTTTTTGGACCTTGCGCTACCAAGTCGATTTTAAATATCTGATCTTGCCTCGAACAGCTACGCTGCACTTCTGGCTCTATTGTTATAAATTTTTAAGAAAATTAAAAATAATAATAATAAGTAGGTTTTAAATATGATAAACAGATAAAATTTTGAGTAATAAAAAGCAGACAGTTTTATTTTATTATATAAGCAGTTTATGTTATGTACTATCGCACATTAACTGAACATACTCAAGTAGTACATATTTCAAACCACCTAGCTTGAAAGGATCGAAAACTTAAGAGCCCTCATAAAAGTCAATTACCCACATGAAATACTGGAGAACCGTGGTTCGATATCACAACCCAAAGATTGTGAGTTCGAGGCTCGGGCAGGCAAAAGATCCGCCGTGTTTATTAATGGCGGCTGGGGCACTTAAGATAGGTTCGTGGTCTCCTCCAAGTTTTCAAATGATACCAATGAAAGCAGCAGGCCAAGCTTTGGGGTTTTCTGATTGTTCACTACTTCTAAATTACGAGGGACACTTTCTTTGTTTGTGTTGTCAATAGGAGTAATGCTGGCCGCCTATGGTGCTCCCATAATAAAATGACCAACAAATATCTGCAGCTTGGAAGGGAGTATGCCCCCGAATTGGAAATAACAATAATAATTATTATTATATAATGTTGCCTTTATCCTACTTGCAGAAAATTATGAATATTGGTCAGTTAGGAAAGTGATGCATGCATAATGTTTCGAATGCCGTCCTATAGCCCTTACAAGTTGGTTATAAGTTCCGAACACTATGCTTCATGTTGATTTTAGATTATTAATCTTCTGTTTTTTTGTAAAAGGAGAGAACTGTAACAGCGTAACTTATACTACGTAACTCGTGCTTAATTTGTAGAGGAGTGAATGTATAAAAATATCTCTATATACAACTATCAATACTGCATAGACGATGCAACTATGAATAATACAACGTTTAACTTTGAATACTCATGGGTCATTTCTTTTCATTAATTTCTTATTTATCTTTTCATTAATTTCTTATTAATGTTGGTTACAAGTTCTGAACCCTTTGTTTTAAACCAAGAGTAAGTAATTTAGGGCAGCTTGCCACGCTCGAAGACATTTTGTCAACATGCCTCTTCAGAGCAGAAATGTGAATATTTTGCATTTTGAATATTTTTCTATAAAAAAATGCATATACATATTTACTATTCACGTTTTTTCCGTGTACGCACAAATAATAAATGAGTTAAAATTCAATTTAACAATTCATTTAATGCAATGTTAACCACAGCAATATATTAAATATAAATTGTTTCAGACGAATTTATTGTTTTAAAGAAAGAGATTATCAATCAAGATTCAAATTGATCATACATTATCTCTTATTGATTTAGAAAAAGGCTATGGCATGGATTTATTAAAAGTTATGCTGAAAACTTTTTGCAACACGAAGGCTAATTTATGAACATCCAAGTCAACCCAACCGGCAGAACTGGATAGAAACATGATGCTTCAGATTATTATACTAATGAACTAATTTAATTAGATTTCAGTGTGAAATATTAGCTGTCCCTTATGAGAATTAAAGTTACTTGAAAAGAAAGCAAAAAGCCAATACTTCAAATATACTTGATTTGATTCTCTGAAGTTTGGTCTGTAAGGTCATAGATTTTATTTCTACATTGTTATAATAATAATAATAATAATAATAATAATAATGTAATAACATTAATAATAATGTAAGAATAATAAACATGTCATTTTTACAGTATAATCTTTTTTGTAGATAAACAGGGTATTTTTCTGTTTTTTTATCGCTGACATTAAGCTACCATAACCGACATTTTCACCGTTGTACTGTAATGTAAATTATTTGATATCATACTGCTATTTGATATCATTTTCAAATATACTTCGTTGATTTCTGTGATTAATCGTTGAGATTGTTATTCAATCTGCTTAAGAACAGTTTAATTCTAATTTTATTTTCTCACTTCAGTGGATTTTTCATTCATGTTTTCTGTAAATTTTGATTTTATTGCAAAGCAGGCCTGTATTGTTATAAACTTATTGAATAGTATTACACGTGTATTTTATTATTGAAGTTATATAATTTTAATATTAGTGTGTTCAGCTGTGAATTGTGTCCTTATTTTTCTTTATTAATTGAAAGTTATATGTTGCAAGAGTATTACCGAGAGAATAGAAATTTGAATAATTTGGAATTTGCATTTGCTTACAATACATGTTCTCGCAGATTTAAAACGTATTACACTCTTAGATATCATTTACAAAGAGATTAAAGTTTAATATGGATAGGTTTACTAAAATATATACTTTGATAATATGAATATACTTCGATAACATGAATAGAAACATTTATTTTGTGTAAATTCCATATTAAACTTACATACCCAGTGCAATACATATGGCTGTTATAGGATATTTGAGCTTAACAGCTTTGCATAACATACATGTATTAAAGCTACCCTGTCATAAACATGAATATTTACTATTCTATGGTGTGTTAACTAGACTAATATGCGAAGTCTGTGAGTTTAAATCTCGGTGATGGCATGGATTTTTGTAGCCGTTCAAGATGGAATATTAAAAATCCTCCATACGTTGGAGGTTCTAAAAAAAATTCGAACCGAACGATGGCCGATTGGTTAGGGTGCTGGCCTTCGGTACCGGAGTTTGTGGGTTCGAATCCCACTGTGGAATGGATGTTCGTAGCCGTTCGGAATCGGCTTTAAGCTGTAGGTCCCGGTCTCATTAGCCCTCGTGTTGCAAAATAGTAGACCGTAGGACTCCAACCCAAACCCCCCAAAAAATTCGATTTATAGAAACTTTAATGAAAAGAAAAGATCTATAAGTATTCATAGTTATAAGTTGCATTTTTCATAGTTGCATCGTCTATGCAGTATTCATAGTTGTATATAAAGATATTTTTATACATGCACTCTTCTACAAATCAAGCATGAATTACGTAGTATAAGTTACACTGTTACAGTTCCATCCAATTACGAAAAAACAAAAGATTAATAATCTAAAATCAATATGAATTTACATTTTTTTCAAAAGAATTTCCTAATATCTTATTATCTAACAGGTTTATATGATAATTCCACCTGAAAATCTTCATAAATCCTCATATCCGCTGAAAACAACATCAGGGACATTTTCAGGGAAGAAAAAATGGTGAATGTCAAATGTGAAGCAATTTTCATTTTTAGAAGGTCTCCTGCCTATTTCACAATCTTTTGTTTTGGACAGGTTTGTTCTAGTTCAGTTGATTTGATCGTAATTATCTCTTTCTTATCGAGGTGAATCTCAAACAATTATGCTGCCATTGATATTCGAGAATTCCCCAAAAGCAATTTAATCTTGATAAAGCCATTCATTTATTATTTCGGTTGGAAACACATATTTTGAATCTTCAATGTTTTTTTTTTTTTTTTTTTTTTTCTCAAATCTTTGAAATCAACGTTTGAAAAACATTTTCTGAAAATTATTATTGCGACACGGTTGAATTCAGAGATTAGAACAATTACACAATGTCTTAAAAGAAGATAGGAAATTGGCTTCGAAGACTGATAATAATGTTTACATGATCCTGTTGATTAAGAAAACAGGATAAGAGAAAATGAACAACAGAATTTTCTTAAGAACGTATCACAATAGTTGATTGAATTTTTTCGCAACAGGAAGGAAGTTTAATTTAATATCTATAATGTACAATAAGAGAAAATGTGTGTATATATATATATATACACACACATACACATACAGCCGCGCAGAGTGTTGTCTTAGGAGTGACTCAACAAACTTCGTAATCGTCTCACAAATCTCAATATGTCTTACAAAAAAGCTATAAGAAATAAAAATGTACCTGAAGTCGAAATTAGATTTTTATTATTTAATTAATAATTTTTACATTACATTTATTTTGGTTGAAACGCATAAAAAAGAGCTTAAACCAAGAAAAACTACCAAGAAGTTAAAAATTTTACTGTGTGTATATAAATTAAAATTTAATGTTTTTATTTCTTTGCCAACACCTCGATTACACCCATTTATCTTAACTGCAATATTTCCAAAAAATTTAACAAATCCAAAAGGATGTTCTTGCTCTAATGTCTGTTTCAAATAGGTTTTCAACCTTCGTAATGTTGAATATTTCGCTTAGGGGTTTAGGAGGAGGGGACTCAAGTCAACCATCCCTCCCCCTTAACGCAATGTTTGTATGTATGTATGTATGTATGTTTGTATATGCGTGTATGTATGTATCTGTATAGAGAACTGGACAGATACATACACACATACTTGTGTATGTGTATGTGAAGAAAATTTGAGATTGTTCTGATAAAAATATATACAGTAATTCTCAAATACTACATCGCTTGATACACGTAATACAAATTAACATTTAAAAATGTATTTCATAAACACACTTAAATTAGACAATAAAATTTATCCCATTAGAATATTCAGCCCGTAACCATATCACGATACTTAGAAACCCTTCAGAGACATTTTAGATAGGCTTCAATTTATATATAACACAGCAGTATATAATTGCAGTAGAATTCCAAGTATGCAAATTCCAGTAGTCCAATTCATTTTGAGAAGAAAAGAAATCCTCAGAAAAGTCTTCTCAAACCACAAATATGCGGACGCGTCGCCTTGTCACTCCTACTGAGAATCACATAGGGTTGTGGTGAGTCACCGGTCTCAATGTCTCTGGGATCATCGTGTGTTATTCTACGGACCCTGAATTCTAAATTTTAAGCAACAATGAAACCTTGCAAATTGGGAGAGTACTCATTAATGGCTAGAAAAATGACAAGAATTTTTTTTTTTCCCACCAAACCATTTTAAGAAAAGAGTACACTGACTCCCCTTGATTTGCCAATTGTTACGCTCATTTTCCATTTTTCAAACAGTGATTCTATGCTGCCCCTCTTTTTGGACAAAAGTACTATATTAGGCGAATAAATTGCAAAAAAAAAAAAAAAAAAAAAAAAAAAAAAAAAAAAAAAAAAAAAAAGATTTTTTTTAAAGTGTTTATTAAAAGTTATGAACAGTATTAATACAATGCTCAAAGTTTGCTTAACAAATATATATTGTTATAAAAAAAAATATATATAATTACAAAATTTAAAATATTATTGAGATGGCTGAGCTTGACATGTTAGATTTATTTTTTGTTTTGTGTGCAATATTTGTCATCAGAAATCTTTAACACCGTGTTCTACTATTGACAAAAGCATAGAACTATTTTGACTATTAGAAAAATGAGATTAATTTTAGCAATAATCGAATTCTTCGGTACATTGCTATGAGTATTGCTTTGATGAGCGGCAGATCTCCTTAACAGACACCGCTATTGTTAGAAACCACTGATCTACATTAATTCAGCCCGTTAAGAGGATGCGAGATTTGGCTGCGATGAAACGAGTATAGATAATAAAATAACTAGCTTTCACTTGTAAAATGATATAAAAATACAATGTCGAAATAAACAAAATGTAAACATTTTTTCATATTCATTAAACTAATACTTATAAGCAAACTCTTTATTTCTCAGAAATTACATTTCCTGCAATTATCCGAATCCTAATAATAGTCTGATCCTAATTAATCCAGATAATTGAGATTCTACTACATTTCATCCTTTTTGGGCCACCTGTAAGTTTGTATGATCTTTCTTAATTTCGCACTTTTTTCTTTCTATAGCCTACATATTCCTTTACGGTTCAGAATAATCAAGTTTCATTTGGTCTTGCTATCTCAAAATCCATTTGCAAATGCCTCCCTCAGGAAAGAATGACGCTGCCATTAATGTAAATAAAAACATAAACTACTAACACTAGTACTGCAGCAATATAAAAATAGTCAATAAAAATAGTGCATCAAAATTTCTGTCGCAAAATTAAACACTTGTGATAAAATTTAAAATTAAAAATATATGTATGCATTAAAAGTCATATAGCAACTAGTTAACATTTAGAAGATTTCTCCTTCCAAAGAAAATAAAAAATAAGATAAACAAGTATTAAATCACGGAAAAAAAATGAAAACTGAAAAACAGGAATAAATGTTTATTTCTCTACATAACAAAAAAGGCTATTATAAGAAAACCTCTTTTCTATTTAGTAGTTTTTTGTATTAGACTTTTGAAAGGTATTTTATGCGCTATTTTTTTATATTCAACATCATGTAAAATATATGAGATTGAAAATAGCGTTCATTCATGTGATGTTCATTCGAAGAAGAAAGCTTCCTAATAGCATAAACATTAAAAAAATATATTTCTAATCTAAAATAAAGAATTTTAGCAATAAAGTAAATTCAATACTATTTGACTGCATCTTCTTTTTAATTTTTAAAGATAAGCCTTAATGTCCTCAACAAGGTGAATCAAGATTCATAGCAGACATTACTTAATGTTATATGTCACTCGTGTCTTGTGGTGCCAGTAGTTTGAATTTTATTAATCTAGAAAATGAAACTATAGAACAGCAGAGTTAATATTAAGAAAAACAGTTCTTGGTGGCTTTCCAGGGATTTTTTTTTTTTTTTTTTTTTTTTTTGGTAGAAAATTATTTTTCAATATTCTACAGTAGCGTAACAAAGGGAGGATGTAGAAGTTTTAACCAACCCCATGCGGATTTTGTATGTGTGTAGGATATATGTAAGGATTGCTGTGTATCTGTATTGTATATCTAAGAATTGCTGTGTATCTGTATTGTATATCTAAGGATTGCTGTGTATATGTATTGTATATGTAAGGATTTCTGTGTATCTGTATTGTATTTATAAAGATTGCTGTACATATATAAGGATTACTATATATATGTATTATATAAGTAAGGATTGCTGTATATATGTAAGGTAAGGATTGCTGTATATATGTAAGGATTACTATATATATATATATATATATATATATATATATATATATATATATATATATGTATTATATAAGTAAGGATTGCTATATATATGCATAATATATGTAAGGGTTGCTGTATATATGTATTATATAGCTAAAGATTACTGTATTAATTCTATGATATGAATTAAAGGGGACAACCTCTCTCCCATGAAAAATGTTTCATTACAGCCGTAGTGCTTTATATGCGTAATAATTTAAAGGGTTAATCATCATTTTCTGTTTTTCTTATTAACTAGAACCACTTCTAAACGAAATTATACATTTCCTTTTAAATTGTAAATTTGTAAACACTAAAAACCCTCGCCCTTGTCTTCAAGGTAATAGCAAGCAGAATCGTAAAATAAAGAAAAAAAAACTTACTCAATTGGTTGTCGCAAGAGCTGCAACTTAACTCATGTTCTGATACAGGAACTATTCATCTAATGCGGAAAAACCAACCTTTGCGGTTTATTGCGTAATAATTGCACAGTACGTTTTAGATGCCTTAGGAGCTCAGATTGTAAGTGCATCTTCTTGAAAACAGCATCTTTTAATATCTCATTACTTATTTACAACTTGGATTCTAACTATAGTTGATTGAAATTAGATGCAATTTAAATATATTAGTTTTCTGTTTTATAAAAAGGCTACTAGGCACGACATCTCCTCTCTAAGCGTCATTTATCAAGATAATGGACTTATTAAGTAACCTGAGCTCCTAAAGCATCTAAGGATTAATGCTAAAAGAAATATATAAATAAATAATGTGCTCCAAAATAATTATGACCCTAGTTAGTGTTTTCAACTGTGGCACTTTCCGAAGGCGGAAAAGAAAAATCCTATTTACTACTATATTAGTTTTGTTCCCATGCGAAATAAAAAATATTTCCCTATTTTTAGCGATTAAAATTATCACAATTTTTGAAACGTTATACCAAAACTTCGAACCAGAAAAATAACCTATGTTATTTGTCATTCTCGTATGATTAAAAAATATTTTGCTTCTCACTTACTGGATATCACCTTTAAACGTTAAAAGTTCTAACATGAATGTACAATTTCAATTTCGACGTATTATCAGAAAACGTGAAGGATAAATCTGTGGGTCCAAATATTATCTGGCTAAAGATTTGACATGTGGGAAAGAGGTATGGAATCAGAGGCAAAATTCGCTTTCATGAGAATAATCAATATCGTTCGGGAATCTTCGGCGTTGTGCCGAATGATGGCCGAATGGGTAAGTCGCTGCTCTTCGGAAAAGGAGATCGTGGGGTTCGAATCGCATTGCTATCATGGATGGGCATACCGGTTCGGAATTGGCTTCAAGAGGTATATCCCGGTCTCATTCATCCTCAAGCAGTAGATCATACTGCTCCAAATCAAATCACCAACGTTGTACCACAATCACATTTACACCCTTCACGGTTGGTGGTCCGTAATAAATCCAAATGAATTGAAATTAGAACAATTGTTTATATTTTGTGTACAGTAAGGGGCCAAAATGGAAAATCGTTATTTTTCTGAAACTGAGTCCGCGGGTATGAATCTCGCTGCGCGTACGGGTGTTTGGAATCGGCTGTAAGCAGTAAACCCCGGTCTATTAGAATGCGTGTTACAAAAAATTGATCGCAACCCTCCAAACCAAACTCGTATACAAAAGGGGAAAAAGGCTTCATAAAATATCTGCTTTTCTAATCATACAATTTATTTTTTCTTAAAGTATAAGCTTCGGCATTCCGGGAAGCCTCGATTACCTCACAGGATTGCCGTTAGATGTGTTCATAATTTTATTTGCATTTTCTATTCAATTTCACAGGCCGCAGTATTGAGCTTACCTAGGTTTTGTAGGGATTTGAGATCTATGGTCAATTATTTGCAATACGAGGGCTACTTATCGAGACCGAGAGCTACGCGAAATCTGTCACTCACTATCCATTTAATCATCGTCTATCTAAGCTTAGTTCGAACTAATAAGTGGTTTCAGTGAGCTAGATAAATGTCGAATACATTATATTCGTAGATAAATAGATGATTCAAAGCCAAATGTCTGGCAATTGAATACTGCGTAAAACGTATATGTCTAAGAAAATTCCATAGAGCTCTTTGAAAAAAATCTAGACTTAGTTAGGAGAAAAATTTAAAAGTTTGGGGATCACTGTTAACCCCTTAAAGCATTTGCCCGTGTCTGACACGGGCAAAATTCAAAATAAACATGCAATCACATTATTTACACTTTGTTTGAGTAACAATTTTTTTTATAACTTTTAACTCTTTTTCCACTGTAGTCACCCCCTCCCCCAGATCTAAAATTGCAAAAAATAATTTATTCTATACCTATATATTTTTTTCAGTCATAAAATGTATAATTTTTTATCAGTTTTTCCGAAAAAAATTCGTGCTTTAAGGGGTTAAAGTTATCAGTATAGCTGTACACCACAAATGTGAAAAGTAAAGTAAAATAAAAGCTGCTGACAGGTTAGAAGTGCCTTTAAATGTCAATAAATTTTGAATGATTGGAAAGTACCACAAGTGGAGTGTTACTCTATAGTTTAGCTGTTGAAAGACCTGGTTGTAAAACTTTGGTATCTACTTTGAAATGGTTCCCTTCGGTGTACTCCTAGGAAAACAAAAGGTCACTTTAACATTCCAGAGTAGGCAGTCAGTGATGGAGAAGAAATATAAACTCACAAATGTTTCCTACAGTTATATGCTAAATACTTTTGACTGACGTAACACGTTTCTGCTTTGGTTACTTATCTGCAATAAAATAAAGGGATTGTAAAAGATGTCTATCCCAATGCAAACTACTGAAAATATTTTCTAGAACAAGGGGTGGCCAAACCGCTGCATGCCTTGTAAAATTATGCTGCCCGAGGCGGAATACACGAAATTTATAACCGAAAAATATTAAAGTAACTACAGTATTATTCGGTTGTTTAATCGATTATTATTGCTCTAAATATTTATGTATAGTTATAAATGTTGAAATGTTTTTGTGTATAATAATTAGAAGAGCTATAATAATGTGTTATTTCAGATTTTCACCTTAAAAAAAAAAAAAAAATTATACACCAACATATTTAGAGCGGCTCGAATAAAAGGAATTTTTAAAGCGGCCCACAAATTCTATTGGTTTGCAGAGGCTTGTCCCAGAAACTTGCTAAATTTTCTTCACAAGCTAAAAAGGCAAAAAATGTGTTTTTTTCTTTATCTTATAGACTATAAGATAAAAGCACCACGAAGTTCAAATCCCCCTTCGCACTCATCCAATTATTATGAAACAATACAAGGTCATAAAGTAGTTCGGAAAAAAAACTCTTAAAGAACAAACATATGGAAGTATGTATATCACCACGCCTACAATGATGCTTACAAATCTAGCAAATTTTCCTTGAAGAATTGTATCGTGTTTTCGCACTTGTCTGATAATTTACACCCCACCCTACAAGCTTAATTTAAAATAAAATAGAATAATAAAAAAAAACTATTTGCAAGACTTTCACGTTTTGTATTAGGTCAACGCAAGTGCATTGACATTCTTCAAGTACGATATACAATGTTTACAAGAAAGCAAACGTACGCCAAATAATCTTTTTCACTTGATGTAAGTGCTATTGTGCAACAGCATAACATTTGTTAGGAAATATACATTATTTAATCTGCAGTTGTTTAGTACATGACTTTATAGGCAGTTAACTCTGCCTTTATACTCTTTGCAGTCCAATTTGTCATGGATTTATTTTGTTTAATCTTTAGCTTTCTGTGGAAAAACATTTTACTTTCACTTTCAAGTTTATATAAAGCTAAATTTTATTAAATAGGATTTTCCTTTTTTTAATTTTTTACTGTGCATTGGACTAGTAATTTAAAACTCTAGTAAGATTGGTTGGTATGGAGTGCTAAGATCTAGTTTTGCTACAAAACGTCTAAAAAACTTCGTTAAGCTATTTAAAGAAAAAAAAGTTATCTGTATTGACTGACAAAAGCTTAGATGGTTTTTGCATTAATGACATCATGCATAATTTATTATGAATATATCTTATTAATGTTTAGCTTCCATTAAAAACTATTCAACTTGAAGCTGATAACTAAAAGTACGTTACAGGCTAAACGGAAAGATAAAGCTCAAACGTAAAAAAATCTGAAAGATAGCTTTAGATTAACAATAATTACTAATAAGAACCGAGGTGGACAATGGCCCCAGACATAGGACGCTGCTTACCGGACATTCAGGCTCTCGAATCCCGCTGATGGAGGTTTGTAACCATTCGCAATCGCCTTTAAGCAGTGGATACCGGTATCGTTAGCCCTCGCTAAGCAAATCAGTAGACCATAGCCAACCAAAACAAAAGTAAAAATACACCGTAGTTTAGGTTTTGGTTTGGAGTGCTACGGTCTACTTTTTGCAACACGAGGACTAATGAGACCGGGTCCTACAGCTTAAAGCCGATTCCGAACGGCTACGAACATCCATCCCAATGTGGGATTCGAACCCACGAACTCTGATACCGAAGGCCAGCACCCTAACCAATCGGCCATCGTTCGGCTACACCGTAGTTTATCAAAACATGTCAGAAAAAAGTTTAATTTCCTTTTTTTCCTTACGTAAATTTTGTTTCCAGAGTAGCGGAAATTGTGAATTACATCGGAACTTCAATATTCCTCCTTTGCCACTATTTCCCTATAGAGAAAGCATCACGAATATTAGTTCTAATCTTTTTCTTAATCATAGATTTTTAATGATCGCATATGCCATTTCTTGTCGTTACATAAAAAGTAATTTTTTTCCATCGAAAATTTTATAATTTAATTTTAAATTATAAAAAAAAAACTGATAAGATGTAAAATTAACAAGACATTAAAACAGGTTGGTTTTAGGGAGAAAAAAATAAATTTTTGTGTAGATTTAGTTGATGTGCTCTGCGAATAATGCTAGATTATTCTAAAGCTAACGAATTCCAAACCAATTTGGAAAACCAATTCCAAAAAGCCAGCTATTGAAACATCATTCTGAGTTGAAGATATGGAGAGATTATGCTTTTTTACAACTTTTATCAATCATCATCCGTGGATTTCGAAATTAGAATTCAAGTTAACCTTTTTGCTCACCTGAAACTCATGAGTTTCCTAATGCCCGTAATAATTTTAAAAAAACTTTTGAATAAATTTTCAGTGATATTTCTTATATCTAGACTTCATAATATCGCTTCATACTTGATTTAGTTCTCAATAACAATTGGTATCATAAAAGTGAAATATTAATGTCTCAGAGACATGAAGGCAAAATATTTTGTTTGTGTTTGTCTCTTTCCCTAATCATTGTTTGAAGTAAAATTTATAATTGTAACACATTTTAATATAAATGCAAAAATCTTCTAAAGCACTGTATTTTCATTAACAGCCCTCCTCCTTCACCTGTCATTCAAGTCTGGTAAAATTCCTCGAATTTTAATAATATCAGCGTTGCGTCTCATTGTACGCGCAAAACTTTTAATGTGAAACTTTTATACGTTCATTTTGACCTTTCCTAAACTGGATTGTAACTTCTTTTGGCATCAGTATGTATCTCGCTTAAGCGATCAGTCGTAGAATGCTGAAATTCATATTTAGAACTGTTGTAATATATATAGTTATGCATCTCTGATTGCAATCAGCACTTTATCTAACGAGAAATTTCAAATTTAACATAGTAACGCTGCCAGACATTACTCAAAAACGATTAGCTGTCGAAATTTTGTATTTAAGAGTGTTGTAACAACTAGTTGTACACCTCCATTAATGATTACAATCAGCATTCTATATAACAATCTTAATATGATGCACATAAACGCCACCTGTCTACAGCAATAAACACAGGAAAATATAGACGAATCCACAGACAGTTGAAACAACTATCCTTTTTAAAGTTCATATTTAAACAAATCAGTGAAAACAAAAATAAATGTATTTTTATAATTTTATTAGAAGTAAAGGAAACATCGTAATCGTGAAAAACTCCAGTTTATTACGAAATATCTATTTCACATAAAAATTTCAATGTAACGATTATTAACGCTGCCAGTTGCTATTAAATGGCGATTCTTGAGCTCTACTTAGACAACAACACCGTACCCATGAGAAACAAATCTTACATTCCACCTCTAAAGGAATGTGAAAATAATTCTGGCGCGTATCATACGGTAAAAAAAAAAAAAAAAAAAAATCTGTAAAATTTAATAAATAAGGTAAGCGGAAGCGATGCTCTGTCTACAATTTTTTTTTCTAAATATATGTTATGTTATAGATTTTTAAAATATATTTTCGATTAATTTTTGGAGCAAAAAACAGACTGAAGCTTTCTAGAAACAAACTGAAAAAAAAAAATGTTTTACAGAGAAAGAATCTGAACTGTTTGCTTCAGTTCTTGAAATTGAGTGTTACGCATCAAAGAAGTACACAAATATGCACGAAGTAATGTTTATTCAACACATAAGTAGCAATGTCAACGTTTTCCAAACATACATCGCGGAATGAGAGAGCACGACAACAATTTATCAAAATAAGTCTTCACAACGTATGCAATTGTGCACATTTTAAATATTGCATTCTGAAACAGTCTCAACTTTTACATCAAATGAGATCAGACAAATATTAAAGAACATATAACACACTGTCAACTTCCAGAAATACATCAACAATAATATTCTGATTATATCAAGCAGGAAAAATATCAAAATATATTAATTCAAATTACTTATTTCGTAACCATATAAAAATAAATATTCTTCGTTAAAATAAATTTTCGTTAAATAAACAAGCACCATGGCTGATTTTTCTGAGCGTTCCAAAAAGTCTCCACACATATTACAAAGCAGCATTGCTGACCATTATATAATCACAAAATATAATCTTTAAAATTACGGCAAGGCACCAGCGGATTCTGTAAACACTGCTGACTAGAAAATTGATAGGATTTACATTGTGCAATGCAAATTTGGGGCAGATTGAGGAGAAACAAATATGATGAAAATTATTAGTTTCAAAAGTTAAAAGAATCAGAAATACTCAACAGTGAAGCAAAATATATTTAGAGAACTTTGAAAACTGAAAGAAACTATAGTCAGAACTTCATTTCTCTGATAGAAATATATCTTAAATATATAAAAATATATTTAATATATTAATGATCTTTATAAAGTATTAATAAAATATATAAGGTCAACAGAATTTAAAGGAGGGAAAATTTATGCTAATAAGTTCAGTATAGTAACCCCCCAAATTAATGAATTAAATCTTAGCAAAGGAATTGCAGATCATAAAAGATAGAAAACGTTCAGTTTAAGATATAGGTTTTAAAAATTTGTAAGTATTAACATATATTACAAGCATTTAGAATTGAACCCTAATACAAAGAAAAATATTAAAAAATCTTTAAAAACATATATAATAACACCTTTCAAATGTGATTTGAACTATTTCTGAAATCACACATACATACATATAAATAATACTGAACTCAACAAAAATGTGGCACAAAAACTGGGAAATACTAGTTTTTAAGGAACTTAAGCTGACATTTACACAATATGCATTTAAAATTTTAATAAACCAACAATAAAAAAAATATCCTGACAGCAACATATAATCTAATGCACATAATAAATATAAAAAAAACTATACATATTTCAATTGGTGATATTGCAGAGGAATAAATAACAGAAATTAAACAATTTCAACTTGAGTGTAACTTACATTCATGAACATGTGTATGAGATTTTGTATATATAGCAAGTTCAGAAAAAAATTTAGTGGATAGTTTTCAGAAAAGAAAAAAGTTATAGCTAAAAACAGTTACTATTAGTTTATCTTATTTACAGAATAAAGCATAGAAAATGTGTTGATGTATCATAAAAATTTTATAAAACTTTCCAGGAAATATGAGGTTTATGTTTAAAAATTTTTTAGAATTACTGTAGTGTTTTAAACTGTAAATACGTAAAGAAACTTCCACCTTTTGATAATTTAAAATGATGTTCAATGACTTGTACACTTAATAAATAAATGAGAAAATAAATTAAACTAAATTAATAAAATATACCATACACAAACAATGATATTCAACTTTGACACTATATCACATTTTAAATCTAAAAAATTGGTCCCAGATACTATATATTACAGTCATTTTAATAGTCGAGATTTTGATATCCGTAATTCCAATTTCGTTTCACTTAATTGTACGTTTTGATAAATATTTGACAGTATAAAATATTTCTGTAAAAATATTATCTATAACTATGCCAATTCAGAGTGAGATGTTTTCCAGAATTTCATAAGTAACAAAAATGAAGTAATATAATCCAACATGACTTATTAAAATATTTGAGGTGAATGGAACTATATCTTTTTCTAAGAAAACAAGATATTGAAATTGTAAAATGGATAAAGTAGTCAACAAAACAAATACTATTTAAATATTTTCCAGTAAAAACAAAAATTAAATATGTAACAAACAAGGTTGGCAAGAAAATTACCTGTATTTCTAAAAACCCATTTCCACATAGAATAAACTTTATTAGCGGAGAGATTAAAATAATTGTAAATACACTGATAAATATACGAACATCCATAACTCAGCTAAAACCTTTTCCATGTTGAGAGGGAAAATAAAGAAAAGCTTTTCCTAACCGTACACATTTCGAATAAACAAAATATTCTTTTACAATAATTTATTTTTTTGATGGAGGAACTAAATGATCAGGCAGCTCAGAAGGAATTTCATGACCTTCAAGTTTGACATTTATTAAGTGCATAGCCAAAGCAAATTCATCCATATCCAGTTGGCCGTCTTTATCGATATCGGACAATTTCCATATCTTTCCTAAAACTGTATTCGGAAGTTTTGATTTAACCATTTCTGATTTTGCTGCAGCTCCAGATATCTTGCCATCAACAGGGTTTAGACGATTAAAGATAGTATCAAATTTAAACCTATCCTTTTCAACAACCCAGTCAACTTGCAGAGAGCCTGCATCAGCTCCTTCACCTCTTCCATGTCCAAATGGGTTGTCAACCAAAGCATTAAGAGCCCCTCCTTTTACAGGAGCTGTTTCTACACTAAGTTCTTGTTCTCTTGGAATCATTCCCATGATTTTGGAGATATCCTCTCTTAACATGGAGTCAATGGCGTCTATTAACTTTGGCTTCAGCGTATTGAATTTGCTAAAATCTTGCTGTAATAATTTTTCTTGCATCAGCTGAATATCTGGAAAATCGCCTAATGGGATTTGATGCTCTTTCTCCAAGTCTGTGTATACATTGTTCAACTTCTTAACCAATTCTTTTTTCTTGCTCTCTTTGCCAAACATAGAAGGCATTTGATTACGTAGAGCGCTTATGATATACGCATGAACCTACAAAAAAAGAAAAAAAGAATTTTCATTAACGAACAATCCAGAAAACCATATCAAAAGGATACAAAATAACATTAATGACGATATTAGACGAAACCAGCGAGGAAGAGCAAGATGAGTGTCGACTACACAAGAGGGATTGATCTCGAAATAAAATATTAAGGAGTGAAAAGTGTATCTAGTATCGTAAAATATAGTAGTTATTTGTAGAATCAGTCAGGCACTAAATTAAACATAACTTCAGTTATCAGTAGGCTTGTCACGTTTACATAGGGATTAGAAACTCATTCACAAGGAAAATGAGAAAGTCTCCTAAAATATAATTATAAATACTTTTATTACATTTGTAACGAAAATATGTCTATACAGTTTTTAACACAGCACATAATAAACTTCAAAATGTATAGTGTCAATAGTGTAACTGATAGAAAAAACGACACAATGTAACAAATTGGTTAAAAAGTCCAGAGACTAACCCATAGATCGAACATCAATTTAAAAAATTATGAGTCTATCCGACAATACCAAATTTTAAATGACATAAGTCAGTTTCAGAACATTAAGATTACTTTCAGAAATATTAAGATTTAGTGAAGTTACTTTTGACATTTTCAAAAGAATGGGGTAAACCGAATTTTATACACTGATTAAATGCCGATTTCTGACAGGAAAAATACCGTTAAGCTCAACGACGACTTGAAAAGATCAGATGAGTGGATTGCAGCGAGTGAAAACCGTTTTAAAGCCGCTAAAGATTTAAATTTTTTAAAAATAAGTCGGTCGTAAAGGTTCTGGCGAGTGCTTATTATATGCACAATATACAATATCCACGGCTATAAAATCGAATTCTTGAAAATGGTAGTGAATATTACACTGCGTTACTGGACAATTGAAGGATGAAATCATAAAGAAATGACCCCATATGGCGAAGAAAATACTCTTTCATTCAATTTATTACATCTAAAGTCGAAGGTTACGATGACAACTACACGAATTTTGCTTCCAATTGCTTCCACACCGACCACATTCTCGAAATATGGTCCCGAATGACTATTATCTCTTTGGAAGTCTTAAAAGGGAAAGAGATTTGGCACACAAAACATCTTGCCATTGGAAAGTGGGGTGTTTTTGGAGGTCTCAACAATTCGGTCTATAAGGAAAACATCGAAATGCTAAAGAAGTTTTGAGACGAATGTATCACCCTAAAAGGAGACTACTATGATGAATAAAGTCAGATTTTAAAAAAGAAAAAGTTTTCCTAGTAGTTACTCAAAGGACTTTGGAACAAATTATGTTACAATACGTCCAGTGTTTGTATTGTACCAAAAGCAGTTCTACATAAAAGTATTATTAAAATTCATAAAACAGGATTACAGTAGAAAATCTACATAAAAGAATTCTAAGCATGCCTCTTTTTTATAGTAAATGTAACAGTGTTCAAATGATTATATCTACTTTAGAATTTCAAATTTTAAAAGAGGATAAAAGTGCGAAATATTTGCAAGGATTTGCTACTTTCAGAATATTTAAATTTTATCCTTAAGTAACCCTGGCTATTGCGATAATCCATGTCATTCCTTCAACTCCCCAAAGAAAAAAATGATTGCGGAAGTTTTTACACGTTTTCAAAAAAGTTCACCTCTGCAGTTTTTGATTCAAAGACACCTTTCTCTCGATAATTTGATACTAAATGTAGCAACTACTATTTAATATAATAATTTCATTGAATCGAGTAAAATAATTTATTATTATAAAAAATAGGGATTATAAAATGAAAAAATATATAAGGGTAATTAAAAAAGTTTTAAAAAATTAATGATTGTTTCTTTGACTCCATGATCATTAAAAATTTTGCGTTATTCTACAATCGGATGCGCGTATCAGATAGACATCAATTCTGTTTCTGTTAGTATCTCGAAAATCTTTTTTCAGACAAATAAGTGATTGCAAAAGTCAACAGTGCTCTGGTATTACGTGGCCAACAACTTTAACTGTTATGTTCATGCGTATTTTGCCTAATGTATTAGTAGTTCTAAAATGGGTACAGTAAAATTAAGTTTAAAACGGACTCGATTTTGAGATAAGACGAGGAGTAAATGTTACGTTCTATTACGTATTCTCATAAAATATATCATCTTTTAAATGCATTCACATTTAAAATCCATGTGTTTCGATAGACTATGTCTTTTAATATCGAATAAAATCATACTAAAAATCTGTGAGACATTTAAGACCAGTTTCAATTTTTATAAAATCAAGGAATAATCTGTCTTAATTTATTATAATGAAACACAAAATACAGGAGAATACACTTTTCAATATTGTGTTCGAACTCGAAATATTTATATTAAAATATAAAATATTTTTAATAACAATAACGCTTACTAAACATAAGGTAAATAATTGTAATTTTCGCATAAATGTTTAGTGATATCAAAAGTGCGAAGTTCCCAAGAAAACACTAAATATCAGTAAAAATAAATTTAAAGAAAACAGGAATATTTACATGTGCCGATTCATAGGATGATGGCTATATGGCAACACAGAAGTGCCAATGATTAAATTGATAAGTTCACAACCGAAGCGAACCCAAATCCGTTTCGAATAGTTTACAGGTATTCAGTCCTAAAGTACCCGAATCATAATTTCTGGAATTTTAAATTAATTATAGAAAATACTTAGAAACTAGGGTATTTTCTGAAACTTGCATAAGAAATAAAAGATTAACCCCGAAAGCAATTTTATTTTCTAAAATTAAAAATGGACTTGGTTCACTCTGGCTGTGCGCCCCTCGATTACAAGTGTGAAGTATTTCGTTGTATAAAATTAGCGTAAATCACAATGAACTTTAAAATTATGCTAGAACCATAGTACTCCGCGGTACACCAGCTGGGACATCGGAACTAAGCCTTTAATTCATGAACCGATTGAAGGTAAACTGCAGCGAATTTCCTCTACGAAAAACTTCAAGGTATATCATGCAAAAATAGAAAAATAGAAACCATGTGGTTAGTAAGAGCAATTTTTTGTCCCTCTTTGAAAAATGCATTTAATCGAGATACGTATGTATGTATGTATGTATACACACACACACACACACACACATATATATATATATATATATATATATATATATATATATATATATATATTTGGAAGAGGATGTTTCGCTTTAAACTTCAAATTCATTTAAATATCCGGGTTTGAACTCAACTTTGAAATGATGCAGGAATTTTGTAGGAAAAAAAATTTTATTTTTAAAAATACATTTACGAAGATTAAAATGCTACTTACAGTTTAACAAATTTTTTATAACAAGTCCGTAAATTGCTGTAACTAGGAAAAAAAAAAACAGATACCTAATGACTATCCCGTATGCAGATTTTAAATACCCAGATATCTAGAAATCAAAACTAAGGACTTAAAAAAAACTGCAAAGTTATGAAGCAGCGTACGAATCATGAAAATGTTAGTACAAAATTTTATGTCTATAAACTGAGTTACTCTTAAATACTATAACTAACAAATCCTAAAATTCAACTGGTTTCATATATTTTCTATTATAATTATTAAGATTGCTTTAAAACTACAACATTCCGGCGTAATCCTAATATTTTTTTATATGATTTAATAAATAAACCTAGATGAATTATGCCACGTTAAATTGAGTAGTCAAAATTAAATATGATAGATTTTAGATTTTAAAATGCACCTTCTCTTTTTTCAAATTGGTTTTATTTATAGATTTTTCGAACTTATGCTGCAAGAAGAATAAGATATAGGAAACACCTATGCATATTCTATACCTTGCTGAAATCAACAGGTGGAAGCTAAGGACGATAAAATATCTAGAAAACAATTTCGGCAGAAGAACAGTCAAGGAAATACAACTAAAAGTTTAAATAGGAACTAAAATTCAGATAAATAGACTTACTTCAAGACAACAAAAAAACCTCATACATATCCTGTCACAAACTTCTAATACATATCCTGTCAGGTTGGATGGTGCAAGAACTTGTCTTTGAACGTGCGTCAGTAGAAATTTTATATGGCAAATAACTTATCTGGAAGGGGGTTAAAGGAGCACCGTAGGCGGACTATATTGGAAATTTTTTAAAAACGAACGTCTAAAATTAAAAAGTACTAGTTTTTACATATTCTTAGTAAATGAGCTATTTAATGCATTAATGTTTTGTTTTATTTATTTATGAAAGCTATTATTCATTTATTTATGTCTATTTCACCAGAAATCTCTTAATTATTTTTTTAATACCTAAGTGACGGATATGCAACACGAGGGCTAAAATTAAACGTCGACAGTTTTGGTGTTAAGGTCTGTGGTACTTTTCAACCTCTACAACAAAATCAACCTCATTTTCAACCTACTGTGACTTTAAAAATTTTTAAAACTCATTTTAAAATATTTTTATTACTTAAATTACGAGCCTCGTACGAGAATCAAGCGGTGATTAAAGATAAAATAGATTTAAATTTAATTGTTGAAAATAAATCAAATACAATAAACACTTTAAGAAACAAATCTGTAACGGAAAATTCTATAACACGTTACTAACATCAACTCATTTGTTATGCAATGTAAAACTGCCATGAAAGGAGAAAGATCATTTAATGTCAATCTCTCTAAAAAATTATTACTTATTACTGTCTTTTTGTACAAAACCCAAGCATTGATGGCTGTTAAATCCAAATTGTTACAGAACACATGAAGGGACCATCTATTGGACCATGCCTTCACACTTTACATTCTAGCTTTTAGGTGGATAATATAAAGCCCAAACTTGACTTTGTTGTAAAACGCGACTGTTTCAGAACAAATATTCAAATCTTTACTCATCAAAATAAACTTTTACTGAACTTTAAAAGAACACATCCCCACCCCAAAAAAAATCCAGTGTCGAAGTAATTATTCAATTTGATTTAATAATATGTAATATTAAGATCAGTTTCGCTAAGTTTCCAAAAAAGCATCTTTTATAGTCAAATTGCACAACCGAAATGATTATTTGTAATACGATTAGGTTCGTTCTACTTGTAAACAAGTTCAATCATGTTTGATCATAACTAATTGGTAAAAGGCTGATATTTATTTCACTTTTGTTTTTCTTTACTCATTCCTATTCCATTTTTGTTATTCCGAAAATTTTGACATTGATTGTAAATTAAACAGCCCGTCAATTTGACAGAGTTTGGAAAAAATAGATATACAACATATAAAGTAATAAAATCCAGATCATTCGGAGGAAACGATTGGAAATATATATCGGTGCAAATTTAATAACATACTATGCTTTTTACTAACATACTATGTTATTAAAAACCAATATGCAAGTGTCTAAAAAATATTTACATGCTCGAAATTTTTAAACACGAAATCCGGAACCCATCCAACTGACAAATACCGTAAATCTAGTGGTAAATAAAAGATATAGATACCGCTATTCGTATACATTGCTAAGAAGTCAGTAAGACGATTTTTTTTACTATATTAAGCGATTAATCTAAGATTTAATGATTAAAAATTATGAGTCATAGGATTTTTTTATGAAAATATATACACAGAAATCTGATCATATTGCAGGAACCTAGGAAAAATATTGTTACAGACAGTTTAAGCATTGGCGTATCCATTGCTTATAAATGGGCGTGTAACAGGCTTAGTTATGATGAAAGATCTGACTCTATTTAAAACAGTAATGGTGGATCTTCTCCGATTTTATGTTTTTCCTAATGTTTGGTTTTGGTTTGGAATGCTACGGTCTACTTTTTGCTACACGAGGGCTAATGAGACCGGGACCTACAGCTTAAAGCTGACTCCAAACGGCTGCGAACATCCACGCCACTGTGAGATTCGAACCCACGTACTCCGGTACCGATGGCCAGCACCCTAACCAATCGGCCATCGTTCGGCGTTTTTCCTAAGGAGTATTCGAATAAACAAAATGTTCATCGCACTAGAAAACATTTTCGTTATCACTGGGTACAACTTCTACGCTGAGAATTTGAAAGAAGTAAGATAGCTGACGAATTCATTTTATGTAAAAGAAGCAAAAACGGTACAATAATTTTCCAGTGAGTTTTAATCGCCATGGCATTTTATTTTACGATTCGACAAAGTGGAGATTTTAGTTAAATTTCGACTAACAAAAAATAAAAGTATGCATAAAAAGGTAATTTTTTTTCTATTAGATAATTATAAAGAAAAAATGTTAATTTTGCTTACTTATTGATGCAAATAACACTTATAAACAAACTTCTCTTAGCCCATCTTTAACGAGTTCAAAACCAGGCGGTGTTGTTTTCCAAGATTAGGAAGATTAGGATATATGCAGTACTAGTTTTCGAAAGAAGTTAAATAATCGTTATAGAAAACTGCATATCAAAAAATTGATTGTAGCTGTAGAAAGGTGCAAAATAAGGCATTCTGCCAGGATAAAAAAATATCATTAAAGACAGTTTATCGCAATATATATATAGGTTTTACTGTGTATATAAAAATCGTGGAGACTCGCACGAAGACTCGTGGAAATGGAAAATTCTTCGTATAAACACTTCGTAAATGTGAATAGCAATCGTTTCTTGCATTAAAAAACAAGAAACAAATTCTATACTATTTTTTCGTTCTTCTTTTAATTAATAAACGTCACTGCTTACGAAATATTATTATATGTATTAACTGTAACACATGAATTTATTGTGTGCATTAAATAAAGCATGCTGCTATATGTATTAATTAGATACCAACGAACCCTTCCTGTAATGCGCTTTTACATTAAAATAAAAGAAACGTTAAGGGTTGTAGAAAACCCGAATGAAGCGAAATATTTCGCATCTGTTTTTTGAAGAATAATGTAAATTGAATTTCTGAAACAAAAGACAAGTAAATTAGAGAGAGATGTTAATATGCACTTAAGTGTGCAATAGGGGTCCTATGTGTAAGATTGCTCCTGCAGAGTCTTAAAAAATCGATTAATTTTAATTTCATTTATTTGTTTTTTCGAAATGCCCTAATTAACCATATTGTACCCAAGAAATCACAGGAAATAACTCAGGGCCAGGCCGGTCAGATCGAAAACGGTTAACGGGAAACACGTGCTCTTTTCGTATCAGTGAAGAAAATTTACGTTGGGAGATCGAACATCTCTTCGTATAAATGAATATTTGGTATAACTAAATATAGTATAAGTGAATAATTAAATACATAGACCTTAGGGTTATTGTTCATATTTCTTTTTAAAAGGGCAGGGCACATTCATAAAAAGTAGTTTTATTCGAGTGAAAAGACTTTTTCTGTACAGCATACTGAGATATATCAGGAGTGACCAAGCTCTTTAATACTTCGAGCTATTTTTAAAAACTTGAAATTTTTCGCAAGCCACAATTAAATACGTATTTAAAAGGTATGCAAAAAAAGTATTAAAAAAATTTTTTTTACAGAAATTATATTTATTGAATGTCATTTGGAAGTTCTTCGTTGAATTGTCGATGATTTTTTGCATTGGTGCGAATGTGATTTACAATGTGTTACACTATTTTCCTAACATCAAGATATTTTAAATATTTTGTTAACGAAATGTTCTCGGTAAATTATGCAGTGAATCGGTATGAATAGTGAAATTTGAGAATCATATCTTAAGCCCAACAAGACTGCTTTTTTTTACCCAGCATTGGCGCAAAAATGAAAAGGGAACTAGGGTACATGTATCGAGAGCCACAAATAATCCTTCAAAGAGCCGCATGTGGCTCGCGAGCCGTAGGTTGGCCGCCCCTGGCATATATTATGCATAAAAACGGATTATGCTGAATCTTTTAAGAGTTTCACATAGAATAACTTTACTAACCTAATTAAAATCCTAATTAGAATCTGAAAAATCATTTGTTTCACTAGTGTACACTCTGTGTATTGAATTACAGAACAAATAAAATAACAAGCTGAAATAAATAGAGGGCGTTTAAGAACTTAGGGGAAAAGAGAGAGATCCTTTGATCTACGTCAGTCATTAACACTACTTATGGGAGTTTTGCCGGAGAAAGAGAAATACTTAATAACAATGAATGTTCCATATAAGTGAGTTTTCTGTATAAGTGCGTATGTACACATACAGTGAATGAATGTTCATTGTATGTGTGTACACACACACACACACACACATATATATATATATATATATATATATATATATATATATATATATATATATGCGTGAGTGTGTGTGTGAGCGCTTTGATATGTATTTCTGCTGCTTTGAACTCTAGTAACATTAATAGATTTAAAACAAAGGGTTTATCAATGTACCGTTTATTAAAAAGAGAAAAGATCAGACACATTAACAGAATAAGTAATCAAGGCGCATAAAGAGGCTTCTTAGTAAAATACAAATATGCAGGAAAAGAAAATATATTAAAGAGGAAAAAAAAACCTTCATGTGGCTGGAATTTGTCAACTAATACGGTTTGTAGAGATTTCGAATGGAGGCTTGACTTTAATATCTTCACCCCTTACCTACGGCCCTGATTGATAATTATTTTAGCTACTGGCATTTAAATATCACACGCCTTGAAAACAAATATACTACTTTCTAAATCCAGTGACAGACCGAATATAACTGCTTAAAGTGTGCTGATAGCTTGATACAATGAAAGCAAGCAATTAATAACAATCTTCATCTTAGATCAATGCTGTACAGTATTAATGTTCATAACTTTCATTTATACATGTCTAAATTTTTATGCTAATTTTAAGCAATAAAACATCTTTATTTTTGAAATAAAAAAAGATTAATTAAAACGACTAAAACAATTAAATAATCTAAAAATGATAGCAGTAACAGTATTGTGTTAAATACTAAAGAGAGGAATTTAAAAATAAATCATTACACCCGAAACAATTTTTAGAAAATTTATATTTTTATTCCCATACTGGATGCCAATATCAAATAAAGAAACTTTTTAATTATTTCCATTACTTTTTAACTATTATATAATATGTACATATCATAAATACTTTCTTAATAATTAGCATGTATATTTAACCACTAAAAGAGTACACCCTTAGATTACAACAACAATAAATCTCCAAGGCTATAATTAGACCTATTCGGTACAGGGGCTGATTATTGCAGTTCTAGCTTTTCTCTTAAAATATTTTCTAAAAATTACAAAATTTAGCAATTTCTTAAAATGAAAGCATATAATCTACCCTGGACACTTAATGAGTTAGAAATTTTGAGTTTTAATTGTAAAAAAGAAAAAAAAATCATCTCTTTCAAAGCTAATCATGTGAGACTTACTCATTATGCTATGTTTATTTAGTTCAAAGATCATATTGTTACAGGCAATACACTACAATATTCATGACAGAATGTTTAGAATATCAGAGAAATTTCACCTAAAGGACTGTAAAATCATTGTTTTTGTTTTAAAACTCATTTCAGAAATTATTTATTAAATTAGTTCTCAGTACCAAAATGTAATTAGTAGTAATATGAATTTTCTTATGAAAATACTCATAAAAAATTATATAAAATATTTTAGACTTAAATGCTCACCTTTAAGGAGCAATATTGATTGGTTAAATATATGTGTCTATTAATTTTAAAATAAATTTAACCATTTCAGATACACATAAAAAACAAATTTATTTACTTGGTGTATACTGAATTACTAAAAGTCCATATATATATATATATATATATATATATATATATATATATATATATATATATATATATATATATATATATATATATATATATATATACATACATATATATATATTACACTTAAAATATCTCTCTAAATTCTCCTTTTCCCATACTCTGTCTCTCATATCTATTTTCCCAGCTGTAAAATAACTTACTTAAAAGAGTGTTCCCTGTTTAAATTCTTTGAAACCAATGTCCCAAAGCTGACTCTCAAATAAATGCTAATTTTCTGTCCACTGGCCACATTTTCCAGCTGTCTCAACAAAATGGTTTATTTTTCCAATGATTTAAATACCTTTCTGACTGTTAATAATGCTATAATGCTGACTAAGCTGCTGATCTTTCGGGAAAGTATAAGTCTTCTCTCTGACTATGGGGTGAACTTTGTAATAGAAGAGTGTTTTTGTGTATCATTAAGTGCTCTGCTCTTGTCAAAGAAAATGTCTTTTCTTATTCTAGAATAAAGTTAAAGTTTCACCACAGACTTTGCTGCTTCCTTGTAATGAAGCCGTGTCTGCATAATACTTAAGCTCACTCATTGCCCAGTAAGCTATAGGAAATCAAAATAATAGGGGCTAAATTCAATTGTAACTAGTGGATATAAATATACACATGTGTTTCTGTTACACTAGCAAAGAACTAACATTAACTTTTAAGAAGATATGGAACAATTCAAATAATCTAAAGTTAAAAAAAAACAAATTATAATTTATATGTTATTCTAATGATGTCTTTCCTTGCTGAAAATATTACTGATAATGACATAAAAAGTGAGATAAAGTAGAAAATAATACTTAAATTCCCATTTTATGCCATACAGCTGCATTTTCATCATAAGTAATCATTAAGCAGATTTTAACCTGTTTTCACCCTTAAAAAATTTATTTATAGAACTGTTATTAGAATAATAAAATAAGGTAAGTAATATGAATGAAGATTGTGCAATTGTTATAAACAAAAGACTGACTACTTATGACTTTGATTTAGCAAACAATATGAAATAATTTTGATAAAGATACTTTTTAAATAACTAAATTCTGTCTATTGTTAGCAACTGATAGATTTCCATTTACATCAGTATATTTATATACTTTTTTAACAAGAGCAGTTTGTAGTTATTCAGTAATTTGAATAACAAATGAATCTAGATACAGGTTTTGGGATTACTAAACATTTTTTTCTTTGTTGGAACTCTTTATCAATATTCTTAATCTTTCATGTATTTTAGTTATGCTCTAATAACAAATTTGACTCTTTGAAACATTTAAGCATATATTTTTAGTATATTTAAATGCCCAAATATAAAATTTAATAACTAAGAAAATAATTCTGAGTTTATGTTCAGCTAACACTTTCAAAATTGAAAGCAAGTAAAAATGAAAAATAAAGTCTCCGTACTGAGAGACAATTATAGTAAAGTTAAAAGATACCCAAATAACACTTTCCTACAATTTATAAATATACACAACATATAAAATGATGCAACCTAGAACAATACAATTAACTGTACTGATTTTTAAAACTAAGCAAAATAATAGAGAACTTAGGATTCTTCATTTTGTTATACTCAAATTTGTAATTATATGAAAGAATCAATACTGAAACAAATACAGAATCTGAAGTAAAAGCAAATATTAAGTTAATAATAACTGTTAAGACCAGCAAATATTACCAAAGTATGTAATTCAAAATGAAATAAATTAATGTGATATGCATTGTTGGTTAAGTTTTTTAAAATAAGTTTTATTTGAGCAAAAATCTGTTCAAACCTTGTTAGTGTATTTTCTCTTCAAAACTGTACAAATTTGATGAAAAACTATTTTTCGAAATAATAACCAAAATTTTTAATAAAATGCTAATTCTAAAACAATGACAAACTGATAATTTCATTAATAGCTTCCCTTTGACCCTCAACAAAAATCTACAATACAATTTTCATAATTCCCAAATTGTTCATCATGTCAAAATTCTCTCTCATACTTTTTTCTGAAACTTAAATTATCGCTATACAACTGTTTTTTGTTTTTTTTCAATCAAAATTTAATTTCTGATTACTCTACAAAATAAATATTTACTGTAATTTGATAACATTGCTTATATTTATACTATTAGGATAAACTTCTCAAAAGACTTAAAAGTACAGTACCTGGTGACAATATCACATAAAACAATTTATATTTTTAATTACATTAAACAGAAAAGAAAAAGGTGTAACTCACTTTTGCTAATCTTGCTCTTTTAATGAGATCATTTAATTTTCTTAGAGCTGCATTTTTTGGCAAACTTTGTATGTCCTGAAACATATCTTGTGCTTCAGCTTCAAACAGTTTCCTGTTAGCATCAAAATTTAGTGGTTGATCCCAAAATGATCCAATGTAAACTCTTGCTACTTCAGGTGTATTCAAAACTTTACCTAATGACCACATTAGAGCACCATAAACTCTCATCAACTGTTGAGTGTCAATCATATCAGCTTTATTCAAGACAATTCGGATTTTGTCATCATGACCTCGTAATGCTTCTATGCTACGTCGAAATTCATCTGATATATCCAATTTATGAGCATCAAAAAGAAGAATGATACGATCAACTCTCTCAGCAAACCATTCTAGGACACCTGTAAAATCATATCCACGGTCAACTCTCTGCTTTTCTCCAGACAAAATTCCAGGAGTATCAATAATAGTAAGGCTCTTCAGAACTTCTGAATTCACGACAGATGATTGAAAACGGTTTAGAAAAGCATTTCCAAATTTTCCAAGTGGCCTAAACTGTCTTTTTGGGTCCACGACAAGTGCATTTCCCGGAATAATACTTTCTTGCTCACCATGCATAACTGCTATAAAACGATCTGTAGTAGGCTCAGGCCCGATACGAATTCCGGGAAAATCTTTCTCAAGTAAATATTTAATAAAAGTTGTCTTACCAGTCGAATACTGGCCAACTAATAAAATCATAGGTTTAGCTTCGAAATCAGCATCATTCAATGGTGGTGAATGAAATTCGTGGAAAAGATAATGTTCTTCTAATGGCAATAACTTTCTCTTATAAATATCCTTTAAACCTCCAACAACATTGTCGTATAAATCAGGCTGATGCCGCTTGCTATCTCTGGTAAGGTAACTAAACATCGTGGTTGAGAATGTGTCTGACCTACACAACTTCTCTGATTCCCGCGAATAAACAACTCGCCCCACAACCTCGTGCGAGAATGTATAAACACAAACTGAAGAGAGAGTGAAATCAAGCAACGGGTTGTTTAAATAAAATGACACATTCCGGAATGATTCGGTTTGGACTTATCAACAGTTAACGATCCCAGTGATTAGTTTCATTTCCTCTCACTTTTATAGCATCTGGACAATGAGATAGATATCTCCGGATCTTTTTCTTTTAATTTTAAATCTGATAAAGTATGGATAAATTTGATCACATTTAAAAGCCTTTAGCAAATTAAATACACTTGAATAACTTTGTTTGATAACATTGTATGTTTATTTACAAATTTTTTTTCAGTCTAAAGTTGATTTTTATAAATAAATATGAATTTATATGAAAAACATTATCTAATTTAATAACTAAATGTATAATTTGGTAAATAAAATAAGAAAAAATAATCAACGTCATTTACTGCATGATGTGATATACCTATAGAATTCATCTACAGTTTTCGTAGTAATAGTTTTTCGTAATATCAGTTCAATATTTTAAATCGGTATAGTTCACCTCCTAAAAATACAATTTGATACTTATATTATTTGGATTCTCTGAATACCCTCTGTGGAAATGAGATGTCTGGTATTCACGAGTGGAAAACTATACAAATAAAAAATATTAATATTTTAGCGTTGCTTTCAGTGACAGTAGCGGTCTCAATTGCTGCACGATTTAAGTTTTTGTTTTTTCAATCATACATTTCTTTCCTCATATCGTTTAAATACAACATAAAGCTCATTTTACACTCTAGTTTATTTCAAGGAACCCTATTATTAATATTATTTTGTTTAAATTTTATTGTTTTGCCTCAATAGACACTAGGCTTTCTCCAGACATGGTAACATGTGCACAGAATGTCAAATATATATCGTAAACACAGTTTTCAATATCCTTATTTCAAGTAATTTCTTTTTATAAGATTATTGTTAACCTATCTTGAGTCACAATAAAGTGTACTTAAAATAGATGTCAACTTGAGTAACTTGATTCAACAACTTATTTTCATAATAATTGCCTTTTTGGCATCTGATGACATCTATGTTCTTCGATTATACCGGGGGATTTCCTTTTTAATCATTAGACCTTTTCTCTAGGGATTCTCACCTGAACATATTCATATATTCATGTAACTGTAGTACCCTTGCAGAAGTCCCCTTGCGATTTCAACTTTGTTCTTTTTTCCTACGATGAACAAAAATCATTTACTAATGATCAAAATGCTTTTCATATAGTCATTTTCTACAGTGACGATGCCATCTTTTATTGATTTAAGTAAGAAATATATTTTTTATTTTTTATCACATTAAAAAACTTACCCAGTTTAAATTCTCTGAAATATTCTCTAGACAGTTGCATTAGTCGCCATTCTTCCTTTAAATATATTTCGTGTAAGTGATTATGACTTGATATTCCTATAGGAGTATACTGTACGGTGAGCTGCTGTAGCTCAGTCGAGAAAAGCAACGATCTCGTGTAACTGGAGGATTGTAGATTCGGGGGTCGAGCCGGCCTAAGATCCGACGTATTCTTTAATGGTGGCTGGGGCACGTAAAATATGTTTGTGGTCACAATGTCCTCTAAGATTTTAAACGATAACTCGAGGGTAGCAGGCCAACCCTGGGGAGTTTCTGCTTCTAAATTACGAAGATCCACTTTGTCTAAAATGTTCTTTCACCCTAGCGGTGCTCGTAAACCAAAGATGCATTCCTTCTCCTTGATACATGTGGCCCTGGTCCACGTACTTGGTTTTTCCAAGTGACATTAGCAACTACAACAACAAATAAACGGTAAATATGTTACCAGATTTAACTGGTCTTAAGCTATCAAGGTTTTCTGAAAATAATAAGTACTTTCCATTCCAATGTAATAAGTAAGTTACAATTCTTCAATTGAATATAATGTAAGGCTTCACATAAACTCCATTCACAATTTCTGAATTATGTATAGTTGCGGCCAAGAGCTGCCATGATTATTTTAAATGTTAGGTTTTCATCTCCCTTCCTAACTTTACCCCTTACACAGCCCGAACGCGCGGCCATCCAATAGATGGCGCCACAGAACCTGCTCTAAGCGTTTCTCATCATCAATTTTAAGCTGAACTTAATTTTTAACTTTAATTTTATCATTTTATTTCTTTTCTTAAATTAACTTAGTTAAAATGTTTTGTATCTCAATTCCATTCACATTTATCTTACTGCCTTGACAATATTTTTCCTAATTAAAAAATATTTCTTTGCTATCCTTAAACTTTCTTTCATTAGCTATCCCTAAACTTTCTCTTAGTATTTTTAATATTTTATTATATTTTCTTATTAATTTTATGGGCCTAGTATTTTCTATTTAATTTTAATGTTACCTAAAGACCTGCATTTTTTATTTTATTGTTTATCATCTTAATGACCGGACACTCATCATAAATTTAATAGCCTCACAACAGGGGATAAGGCCTTTGGCCAAGGAACCCCAGTCAACCCTCCAATTAGTTCGAGTATGCATAATTTTCTTTAAATTCTCTCTCCTTCAGATGGCTAAAGGTGGAATAAATTGTTAAATAATTCTCTTGACAGATGCCTCCAATTCAATACAGACTACTAGGTTCTATACAAATTTTGCCATAATTATAAGTAACTCTGGGTTGTTATGGGGTAGGAGTAAATCATTTAAAATCAAATATAACTATAATGTATAAACGAAGGATCAGTGCCAAATGGGTTCCTTTTTAACCTGTTCCCGATGATTTAGATTACTTAGGCAGTTACAGATGTCTTAAAAATTTGAGCCCATTTAATTTTACCTTTATTGATTTTACCGTGTGTCGTTTAAATGGAGTATTTGTATCGTTTTCTAGCATTTCGAAAAATAAACTCACAAAGAATAACCTCTTCAGTGTCATGTAAAGATATAATGATAAATTAATGGTGAAAATTCACAGATTATACACACTGAACTTACGAGGGTGTGCAACAATCGACTGAATATGAATTTTCTATCCGTTATGGTATCTGTGAAACATCAAATTTTTTGTAATCCACTACCTAGTCGGCAGAACTGGTCACAAGAAAAAGTTAATTTTGTTTTCTATAAAGCACAAGACCCAACAAAAACGAAATGAAATAATCTAGCTGTCATTAAGTACAACTTTACATTGAACCTATAAGATAATGGTTTTAGACAGACTATAGTGAGCAAGAAGGGGGAAAGGGAAGATTTTAGCCCAGTCCCGATCTGAAATTTGAGCATGTAATACTAACAGCAAAACTTGAATCAGGAGACTTTAACCCTTAATGGACTGTTTTCCTTTCTTATTTGCATTTTACAGATAAGCTTCTCCCTGTGTCTTCACTACTTTATCTGTCTGAATTACGCATTTTCACTTTTCTTAGTAGATGAATTACCAAGCTCTTTGCTCTGGAATGTTACCAGAGGTCCTCAACAAGAACACATAATTCAGAAATTCTCTCTTTAAATATATATATATATATATATATATATATATATATATATATATATATATATACACACACACATATATATCAGATGAATGGGTCCGTGTTTAGAGGTGGTTGCAATCCCGAATGAGATAAACACGCCAAAATTCAGAGTGCGAATAACATATTTTTATTTAGCATTACATTCCCCGGCACCCTACCGTTATAATCTTCTATGGACAAACCCACATTAGCCGCCAAAAGAACTTTAGCCAACCAGAAAAGTAAATGTGGATCAAGTAATGGTGAGTGCAAAGATAAACTCCTTACATACCGATTATAAAATTTAAAACTTGCATGGAATTGATATATTTTTCTTTATTTTTTTATGTTGGCGAACAGGTATTCGCAAGAGTTAACGGAAATACAAGAAATGACAGAAATGGAGGTCTAATTTGTGTACATATTTGAAAAAAAATTATAGAATGTAATTGAAATACACTCACGTCCATAAATTAAGGATAATTCATAATCACACAGAAATTGAGCTCTAAAATAAAAATTTCACCTGTAGGATTATCACACACATCTTGAAGAAGAATATGCAAATTGCAGGAAACCACCAGATGGTGCGAATAGTACGTCACAATGACGAGAGTGTATGAAAGGGGTATATAAGGAATGGTAGCAAAGATGTAAAATTGTTCACAAGCGCTTTAAAAGCCTTTCAGTGCAATAACCGCATAGTTATTGCACAAAGGAAGCATTTGGATGACTTTTTACGTGGTAGAATTATCGGACGACTGGAATGTGGACGTACCCAGCTGAAAGTATCCGAGGAACTTGGAATCGCCCAGAGTGTCAACTCCAGGCTTTGGCAACGATTCAAACATGATGGTAATGTGAGTAGATGTTACAGCACAGGTCGCCCCCGAGTTACTACGCCGAATGATAACCGGTATTTGGCAGTTACTGCCAAAAGAAACAGACGGAGCACAGCATCAGACCTGTCTCGTCAGCTCTCTTCAGCTACCGGTTCGACAGTTTCAAGGCAGACCGTGTACAGACGCTTAGGGAACATTGGTCTATATGCTCGTAGGCCTGTCAGACGTGTTCCCCTTACTGCAACTCACTGTCGCCTGCGATTATGCTGGGCTAGAGAGCATGCATTGTGGACACCACAACAGTGGTCTTGTGTGATGTTTTCCGACGAGTCCAGGTTCAGTTTACATTCTGATTCTCACCGGACTTTCATATGGAGAGCGCCAGGTACCCGTTACCACCAAGAGAACACCATTGAACGACACCGTTACGGTGGTGCAGGATGGCTCGTTTGGGGAGGAATTATTCTTGGTTCCAGAACTGACCTGCATGTTCAGAGTGTAACGATGACAGGCCACATTTATCGGGATGTCATTCTGGAACAACAAGTACGTTTGTTTCGGGGCGCCATGTGTCCTGAATTTCTGTATATGGATGACAACGCCCGACCTCACCGTGCAAACATTGTAGACGAATGCCTTCAATCGGAGGATATCACCCGTATGGATTGGCCAGCATACTCACCGGACTTGAATCCAATAGAGCATGTGTGGGACATGCTTGGCCGACGAATTGCAGCCCGTCAACCCCCTCCCAACTGTCTATCGGAACTTCGGAGGGCATTGCTTGATGAGTGGTGTAATTTTCTTCAAGATCAGATTGATAATCTGATACTCAGTATGCGTAGGCGTTGTAACGCTTGTATTGCATCGTCCGGGAGACATACTCCGTATTAACCATTATACTAACCATGTTATACTGTTTTCTGTAAGTAGGTTTTTTTTTTGAAATTTGCTCCAGGGAGTAAAAATCGCAATTTTTATTAATTATGTCAAACATATAGCATCTTTTTTGCTCTTTACCTTTTGTTTAATAGACTTTACAAATAAGTCAAATTTGTTTTGCTTTTGTCTCTTTCATTGCCTGAACTTCATTATCCTTAATTTATGGACATGAGTGTAAAATAATTATTAATTGCTATAAAAATCATTACACACATATATTCATAGAAAGCACAATTTAAAAAGTTTTAATGTCTTAACAGAGAGAATTAGAATATGATTAGAATGGATACTATGTTTGCAAATACCGCTGGGGAAATATATATACAGTAGCCCCCTCCCCCCTTAAATCATGTTTATTGAAAAACAAGTAAAATGTGCAAAATATCAGAACTAGAGGTGGTGATATGGCAGGAATTTTACTTTAAAACATATACAATTAAAATACAATAAAATTAGTAGCATAAGTGCAGTACTTAAAAAACACACTAAATTATATTATTGGAAAAGTTTTATTTACCTTGATGTATATGCTTTCTTTGAGTAATAAAAAATGGTGAGGTAAAAACAGCCTGATATATTGAGAGGCTACTGAGTGTTTTTATATATATATATATACACACACAAACACATTCATTAAAATTCAATGAATAAGTTAACTTTTAAATAAATCTTAGATTGATAATTTAATACTGTAAAATTGTCATGTAATATTCAATAACAATATATGGTTATAGCAGTACCAGTAGCTTTATTTTTTACAAACACTTTGTGAGTCTCTTCCAGGACAAAAATATTTATGTAAATGGTCTTATTAAAAGTATACTACTGGTAAAAAAGAAATAATTTGTGACAATGTTTTTAAAGATTTTCATGTAAATTTTTTTTATATAATCCCTAAATATGTATATATCTAAATACAAGGGGTATCAGTAAATCACATAATTTTGGACACAATAAAAAATGCAATACTAATACAAAATGGAAATGATATTATTGCCAATTTATTACTTTTCAGCATAAGTGCCATTTATGTTGAGTCATTTGTCCCAACACTGGATTTCTAGAACTCCATTAACTGCAAGGCTCATCTAGAGTCAAACCTTTCACCACTGAGGAATCCTTGTTGATAGTATCACCATTTTGACAGGTTGAAAAAGAAAATGGTTTCCTATAATTGGCTTTGTCAATTTAAGCAGTTTACACCATAGTTGATGGTGTATTCATAAATGCCACTTTAAAGGCAATTAACATCGGCTCCTTGTATATTTGATAACTGAGATTTCCATAGCATTGGGTGCTGGCAGTTAAGCCCTATATTTTAACCATTCATATTCTTGCTAAATAACTTTATACTGCAAAGAAAATTTATATGTGCACTATTCACCGATACTCCCTCCTAGTGTAAAAGGTGACGATATTAACTTTAATATATTCAGGAATATAAAGCACATATGCAGGGTATCTGCCAAAATAAAATTTTTCAAATCCATGACTTTTCACGACTTTCCCTGATTTAGCGGATCATTTTCCATGACTTTAAAAAGCTTTCGATAAAGTATATATGAATAAAACTTCTGATGTACATACAAATAAAATATATGCTTTTAGAGAAATTACAGGAATTTTATCATAAAAAAACTATAAACTTACTTTTCAAGTGTTAATAAACTCACATACATAAAAACAAATTGTTGTGTCTACATACCTAAGTTTAATCATATAGCAATTTTTCAATCAAAATGTTTCCAATTTGAATTCAGGGTACTTTGGTATTATCCAGATGACCATGAATAATAGCCAAATATAATCCTATAATGTTTATATATCCCTAGAGATAAACTTATATTTTGTGCAAAAATCTTAAATAATTTTTATTAAAAAATAATTATTATAATATTAATAAAATTTTAATCTACAATTTAAGAAAAAACCAGAATAATATACATTTACCCACCCATTAAGCTTTCTTGCTTTGAGTTTCCTTGGTGAACAAATTTTACTTGGCAATATGGTCAATAAGATAATACATAAATACCAAACTCAGTAACTTCAGCCAAATGACAAGTAAAAACAGAATTAAACAATTCAATGCATTTTTATTTAATCGGTAGTTTAGCGGATCCATGACTTTTACTCATTTTACTTGAAAAATCAAGACTTTCCATGACAAAATTAATCCATTGTCTAAATCCATGATTTTCCAGGTGCGCGGAAACCATGCATATGAATTTTAATTCATAAAATTAGTTACTTGCATAAATTAGTTAACTTACTTAAACCGTTTAAGTGTTCATATGCATTACATCTGTTTCCTTCCCACTGGACACTGCTATTGTTCAGCCTACTAGTAAGGGACGAAATAGAATGAAAGGAATTTCTTATACAAAACACAACTTCGAGTTTAGTTAAGAGATGATTCCTTGAAAGTTATATGTAAAACCTCTAAGTTTAATTATCTTTTAATATAACATTAGTATCTTTAATACTCATGTCATATAGCCATATGCTAACTTAATAGTATGTAATTTTTTAATTAAAAAGAAACTCAATGATTTAACCATTGATTTACTAATATATGACTTACAATTGGTCATAAGTAAATTAAAAAACCTTATTAATTTAAACTGTGCCTTGAAGGAAAAAACATATAAATCAACTAATTGATTAAAGTGCAACTACCAATTTTCACAATTTTTTGTTTCAGTAAACTTTTTTTATCACAGTGGTGAAACAGCAATAACAGCATTTTGGAGCAGACAAAATGCCATTTTAAAGCGGTAAATTTCACATTTTGGAGCATTTTGAGAAGATGTAGTTAAGGCTTTTGGAGCAATTGGCAAAAGGGTGGTTAATTTTTTTAAAACATTATGCAATAAATAAAATATAAATATCAATTTGGGCTAATGACACTTCTATCTCATGAGGCTATTCTAATAAAAAAAAAAAAGAAAATTTTAAATTATATTTATTTTTCGAGCTAATATGTAAAAAATGGTATATGTAAGTTTTTAGTAGTTATATAACACTTATAAAAAGATATAGTAATAATTCACCTACTTAAGCCACCAATGTCAGATTGCAAATGGTAAAGTAGTCAGCATTTAAATATTTTTTTTTTTGTTCCTTAAAAACATGGTGCTTTAATGTAATTTTTCTACTAATAAAGATTTTAAAGTATCACATTCTTATACAATTTTTAAAAGTTATATACAATGCAGACACAGAAGTTAAAATTTTGGAAAAAAAGAAGGAAAAAAATGAGAAAAATGCAAAAAAGAGGAAGTTAAATAATTATTAAAAATTAATGTTCTGATTTACTTAATGCAAAAACAAGTGCCTAAATATGAAATATGGAAGTATCTATATAACTTTTTATCAATATAAACAAGTACTCAAGTTTCCTAGTAAAAAAAATATTTAAAATAGATTCAAATCAGATGCTTCTTCAATGTACCTAATTAAAATAATAAATAAATTCACCAACACAGTTGAACTTTATTATATTAAACTTTGAGGAACCATATTGTTTGTTGTACTTGAACCTTTAAGGAAAATGCTAGATCTCAGAAAATTATAACTTGTATAAGATTTATATAAGATTACATATTAACTCATATAAGATTTATAAAAATAGTATCTTTAATGATTTTAATTGACTAAAACCAAACAACTGAACGATTGAATATTAGAATGACCAAAAATGTAGACACATTCAAAACTAGTTTTGTGGTTAGTTATTGCTTAATATTTTAATACTGAATTAATTTATAATCTTCTACAGACATGATCCCAGTATCAAGATAGTTTAAGGAATTTCTTTGTCCGGTACAGCAAAAAACATTTTCTTTCCTTGAGTGGCTGGGCCGAACGCTGGCCGATTGGTTAGGGCGCTGATCGTCGGTACCGGAGTTCGTGGGTTCGAATCCCACTATGGCATGGATGTTCGTAGCCGTTCGGAATCGGCTTTAAGCAGTAGGTCCCGGTCTCATTAGCCCACGTGTGCAAAACAGTAGACCGTAGCGCTCCAAACCAAACCTTGAGTGGCTGGACAAGATATTATTAATTTCATGCACTTTACTTTTAAATCTAGAAACATATATTTAAATCTGTTTTCATAACTGCAAAAAAGTTTTATAAAAAATGAATTAATAGAAACTTAGTAAATGACTGAAAGAAAGGATCCTTCTACCTCATTCCTAAGATTCACTCTAAATGTATAAAATGGAGATTTGCCATTTATGGATAAATTAGCATTGTTAACAAAAGGAAAATCATGATATCAAGAGTTTAATTTGTTATAAGGTGGTTTCTTAAAATAGGGATTTCAACAGTACATCAATAATTTAAAAGTTGTTTCAAATAGCAAAGCTTTAAAAATGCACTTCTAAACAGAACTTGAAAACTTTGTAACAGCAAAATTTGTTATTAACTAGTTTGTAAAATTCTATTAATTTTTCTTACATTGATTTATAATTAATGTTTAAAAAATACAGTACAAGTTTAATTTTTTTAAATGGACAATTTCAAAAATTTTTTTATAATAGTAGCAGACCCAGAAGTTAAATATTAGAGGAAAAACAGAAAGTAAAGAACAATTTAAAAATATTTGATTTACATAATGCAACTAATAAAAAAACGTTCAAAACGCGATTCAAATCAGAAGTTTCTCAAATATCCTAATTTTTTTTTTAAAAAAAAAGTCTAATATAAATGCACATTTTAGATATCAAATTTTTAGAAGGCATTTCTATAAACAAATTTTTAAATTTGTGACTGTTGAATTTCTGTACCTTAATAGTTTTTAAAGATACAATAATTATCATTAGATTTAATTTTAATCAATGTCTAGAAACACATGATTTAAAAACATATACACTGTATACGTCTATTTATTTAAGTGGACGATTAAATAATTTTTTTTTTAAATAGTAAAATTTCAGGACGATGATCGAATAGGACGAGCTTTCTTTTGGTATCTAAGCAAGTGGTTTCGAATTCTACTTTAGACTAACAGATTTATAACCATTTCGTTTGGTCTGAGAGCGCCAGAGTTTACTTCTATGTTACCCGAAGGCTAAAGACATCGGAATTTACTACTTAATTACTACATTCTAAACGGCTGCGAACAAAGCAGCGGGATTCGAACCCGTGGCTGCGTCCTACTGATTCAGCTGTAGGGTTGACTTTTATCGGGATTGCCATTAAAAGTAACGATTTTTCATTAGCAAATTTTGTCATCAACTTCAATACACATGCGAAACTTAACAACAAAAAAGTTGCGGATATTTCAACAATAATTAACTTCCGTGCATATCCGCAAGTTATTTGCAATTTTCTCACAGACACTGTCCATAGAACAAAAATTCAGTCAATAAGATGAAGTATGGTTAGAAATAACTACAGGAGGGATTGAAATTTTAATACTGTTACCGCGATATTAAAAAATATCGATATATAAAATAGTATTACGATCGGTCTACATGCACGTGCTTTCGGGGGTTACGTATAAAGAAAGGACGTAGATTGTTAAAACATACTTCTACCGAGAGCCCCTTACTATGATCGCTGTATTATTCCATTAAAAAATGCACATTTTCCGGAACCGAAATCCAAAAATCGGTTGTTTTTTACCAAAAACTTACAATTACAGTTTAGCTGTACGATTATAAATAGAACCACACAAGTTCTATGTTTCATTTATACCGCGTCACACGGCTTTTTGACCTTGAACCACGTGTTGCGAGAATCAACTGATAACGCTTCTCTCCTGCTCTTTGTGAGAATAAAATTGTGGATGCGGCAAAGAGGTAAAAAAAGAAATCTTTCAGATTACTGTAAAAATTTAAATTATGTGAAATAAAAAATAAATCGCTCCTTCTTTTATTTTTTTTTTTAAATTTTCGTAAAAAAAAAAAGTGTTTAACAATCTTTGTTTTTTGAACAATCACACAAAAATTTTCGTATTAGAATCATCCCTGAATGAGGAACTTGGTTCGTTATTTTTTGTAATTGGACCTTTAACAAATTTTGCTCCAAATTGCATTTCCAAATCCGATGCACCTCTCCCCCGGCGTGCAGCAGCCACTTATGTGGTAATTATCAATATCAGTTTCTGGAAACTCGCTCAAGGTCAGTTGTTGTGGACGCAAGAGCACTCCCTGCTCCTCTTCCCCCACTACACCTATTCTTTGATGATTAGCATACATCACCTTCGACTGCTAACCAATCAATGTCAAAGCCCCCCTTCCCATTTCTTTCCTTTAACGGGAAATTACTATAAACTGTACGCTGGCGAAAGATAACTAACAAACTCTGCTTATCAGGATCGTTGTTATATAAGATGGGAAAATGATTTTTGGAGAGAGAAAAAAAAAACAATAGTTTTGGAGCAGAATGGCACAAAGATGTCGTTTTGGCGAGCTGTTCCACCCCTGTTATCAGCTCAACATACTTTAAATTATATGGTTGGTTCTAATTTCTTTTGAATAATGCAATAAGATTAGAAAAACTTCATTTAAAAAATTAAGCCATTCTAAAGTATGACTATGTTAATTCCTTTACATACATACATATATAAAGGTACTTCTGAAAGTATGGCACTGCATCTTTTGTCATTTGTTTGAATTAGATTAAAGTACTTAAAGGTCAATAAGTCTAACATATCTACATATCTTCTACATATAAGATATATCTACATATTTTCAGCTTTGACTTTGTCTTTAAATCTAGAATTTGTAAGCATGGCTTCCCTGTTTGGAAAGAAATATTAATTTTTTTTCATTTCATCATTAACATTTTAAACTAGGATAAATACTTACTATTGGGTATTACCAGCACACAAGTTCTGCTTGGCCTGTTATTTACAGGAACCATACACTAGGATACAGTGAACATGTTTGTGCCTTCTGCCAAGTAAAAGACCTGGACAAAGAACATTTCTTTATGCCACAAAGGGCAAATGACCAATTGGACAAGCTCACCCTCAAGACTGTTACTTAAATAGCTAATGATTGGGTAATCAAACAATACATTTCTTATTTAGTGAGTTCAATAAAATATCAGGTTTATCCAATTATTTATATCTCTATGCTGAAGAATACAAACATGCACAAAATAGTCTTTATAAATACTCTCTGCCTGTTTTAAGTCATGTTATTTTTAATTTAATGCTTTTTGTCATGTTAATAAACTTACATTTGACATCTCAAGTTAAAACAGTAACAAAAGAGAAAAAAAAATTCCTTTTAACACCACCAAAAAAGCCAAATTTGATCTTCCAATATTTTAAGCCATGAATTTGAAAGTACAAAAAGGTTTCAACTTTATTAAAAGATGAAAAATTTACAATGCAGATGAACATTATGAAAATGAAGAAATATTACACTGCTTGAGTTTCATACAAGACTAGTCGAATAATTCTATTCAAGGAAGGTAGTTCCAGTCAATTGGTTTCTTCCCTTTCTTATACAAATACTCATTAGTTTTGGAGAAATGACGACAGCCAAAGAAGCCCCTGTCTGCAGAAAATGGTGAAGGATGGGGGGCAGTTAAAATTAAGTGTCTCCCCTAGAAGAAAAACAAGATTAATTTTGAATAACTTTTCTTAAAAATATATGATATAAAAGCAATCCTAATTCTTACTTTTGTGATCAAGGACATTTTTCCCTGAGCATTCTTCCCCCACAACATAAAGACAGAATCAGGTAAATGTTTATCGATCCATTTGATAACAGCATCTGTAAAGCAACTCCATTTTGATGAAGCATGAGAATTAGCACAACCAGCTCTGACTGTCAAAATTGTATTGAGAAGCAGGACTCCTATAAAAATAATTTATATAAATTAACAGAAAACAGAAGCAAAACTTCAATAAGTCCAGAAACTAGATTTAATTTTCAAAAAGCAAATAGTCTTTGTCCGTGAAAAAAAAATAAACATCCATTATTTGGACAACAATTACCACATCTCTTGAAAGTAACAAATCTGCTGGCATTCTGTTCAGAAAAACTGAATGATGGTAATTTTATTAGAATAGTTACAAGCTGAGCATTTTTCAATGCTAAGATGCCAGATATTCAGTAAAAGAAGCACCATCAGGATTTTAAGTTCAGGTGAGTTACACTGTACTCACAGGAGCCACATGGAAAAAAAAGGGAAGAATGGAAAGTTAAGGATATTTTTCTGGGGAAAGGAAGTAATTACACTCATGGTTCAAGACTTTGTTTCATCACTGTAAAAAAATCAACATTTTAGCAATTTAGTTACTTATTAAACTCAGGTTTTGATATATTTTAGACATATACATAAATTCATAGAAATTGAGATAATTAGAAAGGAAATCATAAAATCTACACTAAAAATAAAAGCAATTACTAAGATTATAGTAAAGATATGTATGTGTGTATATATATGTGTGCATACACAGAAACTAATAAGGTATGAGCAATATGCTATTAATGACTGAATGCATAGAACTAACTAATATTACCCTGTGAGGCCCATCCATACAGATATCCATGAGAGGGAATTTTAAATCCAGAAATATCTGAAGCTAACTCTTTGTATATATTCTTGAGGCTAGAAGAAAATATACAGAATGGAATATTTATATATGTACACATAAATACATACAATAAAAATTTCAAAATAAAAAGTTACCTTGGTGGGCATATCACTCCTTTAGGAACACTAAATGCTAAACCTAAAATAATAAATTTCAAACAATCACTATTAAATACCCTCATTAGATATATTTTATTTATGAGATAAGTTTTTTTACATGCATGCACAAAAAAATATTTTCAGCATAAATATTAAGTTTTTAAAATAAAATTTTAATTTCTAAGGAAAATTCTGAAAATCCCTAAAAATACCCGTTTCTGATCAAATAGAACATCTATGTGGACCACATCTCGCCTGCAGGCCATACTTTACCCATCATTACTTTAGATATTTATCAGTGATATTTTTATTTATAAACTATATACTTAAACTCAATTCATTGAAAATTGTTTTGCTCATTTTATATCAAGAAATAAGAATGATGTAAGTACTATTACGATTAGGATTATTTAGACATATGCATAATTTATTTAAAAAAAAAAAAAACTTTAATACATTAGATATTTGTTCTTTATTTGACATTTTCAAGAAATACCTGCATTATGATGTCTACATTTTATAAAGTTAGTAATTCATTTTCAAGGCTTTATAAAATTTACTAGACAAATGCAATCACTTAAATTACCTTTATTTAATTTAGCATTGTACAACTATAAATTAACAATAAAAATCTTTTTAGGTTACGAAATGTATATAATTTCTTCAAATTTATAAATTTAGTTTAATTAAATAAGACCTAATTTTCTCTTTTGTTGCTATTTGCTCCAAGACACAATAATTTTATAATGCATGAACTAATAAAATCTAATGCAGTTAACAGCTATAGTGTGTATCAGATATATATATTCTAGTATTGAAAGATTGATTATTATGAATATTGACAAGTTATTTCTTTCCTTCCTGAAAAGTGCCCAATGAATAACAGTAGTCTATAACACAGAAAATGAGAAAAGAATAAGTTTATTCTAAAACAAAACAATTCATTTTTATAAAATTACTATCATGTTATATAATAATCTTAATAAGCCTAAGAAATACTAAAAATAAATAATATTAAGAATGTGACAAATGAAATGTTAAATACATACTTTTAAATTTGAAATCAACCACATCATTACTCCAAGCAATGGAATATGTATGCATGGGAAAAATGACAAAATTCAATTTCAAAACAATAATATGAGAAATTAAATGGATGAATTTAATAATTAATGTAAATTGGTAGAAAAACAGCAAAATTCATATAATCATAAATCATTTTAAGTAATATGAATTATCTATCTTAAAAGTTTTAATAAATTTAACATTTCAAGAAATACATATTCAATTGCAGCTTACTATATCATCCCCAGTCCCAATGGAGGACAAAAAAGTTTTGCATATCTGATTTTGACCTGCTTGGAAAACTACTCAGACAATTACCATATGAAATTTCTTGGAAGATTGATCCAGCCATTTTGAAAAGCATAGCTTACAGACATAAAAGATTTCATTAAATATATAAGATTTCTTTTTAACAATTATGATAGATTGCCACTGGAATATCTTAAAAAATAAAAGTAACCATCATTATACTGCCTTATGATAAAATATTTTCTTAACTAGCATGGAAATTAAACTCTAAACAATGTTTACTACTTAGATACTTTTATAACAGCAATGCATTTATTTCTAGTACTTTACCAAAAGTATTAAATTATTTGGTTTAACAAAGCCCTGATGATATAGTTTTTTTGAAAGATCAAAACTTAATTTTAAAAACATAAGAAGCAATGGAAGAGTTTTACTGCATATAAAACTTTACACTTGTACCAAATCAACAGACTGTGCAGAGTTAAAAAATTTTTTAATAAGACAAATTATATGTTACAATATTTTATAATACTGAGTTTGTCATATTAAAAATTGCAAAAGACCCCATAATCAAAATAAGATTAATTCCTTTTGAACATAAAGAAAGAGGTAAATTTGATACTCTTATATTATTGATTATATAATTCCACTATTTACTACTATGTTCATGTTAAAAAAATTTAATGAGTTAAGTATAACAAATTTACATAACTATAATTATTTATAAATAAAAAATACTCTTATAATGTTTGTTAGAAGTATGCAAAAGATAATTAAAAATCTGGACTTTGAACAACTAAGCATGGACAGACACAGAAGTCAAAATTTTGGGAAAAAAGAAGGAAAAAAAGGAGAAAAATTCAAAAAAGAGGAAAAAAGAGGAAGTTAAATAACTATCAAAAATTAATGTTTTGATTTACTTAATGTAAAAACAAGTGTCTAAATATGAAATATGGAAGTATCTAAATAACTTTTTATCCATATAAGCAAGTACTCAAGTTTCCTAGTAAAAAAATATTTAAAATAGATTCAAATCAGATGCTTCTTCAATGTGCCTAATTGAAACAATAAATTCACCAATAAAGTTGAACTTTATTATATTAAACTTTGAGGAACCATACTGTTTGTTATACTTGAACCTTTAAGAAAAATGCTAGATCTCAGAAAATTATAACTTGTATAAGATTTATAAAAATATTATCTTTAATAATTTTAATTGACCTTAACCAAAAAACTGAACGATTGACTGTTAGAATGACCAAAAATGTAGACAAATGCAAAACTAATTTTGTCTTTAGTTATTGCTTACTATTTTAATACTGAATTTATAATACTCTACAGATGTGATCCCAGTATGAAGATAGTTTAAAGAATTTCTTTGTCCAATACAACAAAAAAAAATTTCTTTCCTTGAGTGGCTGGACAAGATGTTATTAATTTCATGCACTTTGTTTTTAAATCTAGAAACATATATTTAAATCTGCTTTTATAACTGCAAAAATTTTTTATAAAAAATGAAGAAAAAAAAAACTTAGTAAATGACTGAAAGAAAGGATCCTTCTACCTCATTCCTAAGATTCACTATAAATGTATAAAATGAGAATCATCATTTATGGATAAATTAGCATTGTAAACAAAAGGAAAATCATAAGATCAAAAGTTTCATTTGTTATAAGCAGGTTTGTTAAAATAGGGATTTCAACAGTACATCAATAATTTAAAAGCCGTTTCAAATAGCAAAGCTTTAAAATGTACTTCCAAACAGAACTTGAAAACTTTGTAACAGTAAAATTTGTTATTAACTACTTTGTACAATTCTATTAATTTTTCTTACATTGATTTATAATTAATGTTTAAAAAATACAGTATAAGTCTAATTTTTTTAAATGGACAATTTCAAAAATTTTTTAAATAAAAGTAGCAGACTCAGAAGTTAAATATAAAAGGGAAAGAAAAGGAGGAAAATGAAGAAGGAAAAACAGAAAGTAAAGAACAATTTAAAAATATTTATTTAAGTATACATAATGCAAAAACAAGTACCTAAGTATGAAATATACCAGAAACTAAATAATTTTTACTAATATAAACAATTACTTGAGTCTCTTAATCAAAAAATGTTCAAAACAGATTTAAATCAGAAATTTCTCAAATATCCTAATTTAAAAAAAAAAAATCTAATAGTATAAACGCGCATTTTAGATATCAAATTTTTAGACAACATTTCTATAAACAAATTTTTAATCTTGTGACTGTAGAATTTCTTAAATAGCAGTAAAATCTATACCTTAATAGTTTGTAAAGATACATCTAATGATAATTATTATCATTAGATTTAATTTTAATCAATGTCTAAAAACTCATGATTTAAATAACATATTCTCTGTATAACGCTATTTTTTTAGTGGACAATTAAAAAAAAATTTAAATAGTAAAAATTTCAGGAATATGATCGAATACGACGGGCTTTCTTCCGGTATCCGAGCCAGTGGGTTCGAATTCTACTTTAGACTAACAGATTTGTAGCCATTTAGTTTGGTCTGAGAGCGCTAGAGTTTACTTTTATGTTACCCGACAGTTAAAGACATCGGAGTTTACTACTTAATTACTACGATTCTGAACGGCTGCGAACAAAGCGGCGGGATTCGAACCCGTGGCAGCGTCCTACCGATTCAGCTGTAGGGCTGATTTTTATCGGGATTGCCGTTAAAAGTTACGATTTTTCATTAGCAAATTTTTTCATCAACTTCAATATAGATGCAAAACTGAACAACAAAAATAGGTGTGGATTTTTCAACAATAATTAACTTCTGTGCTTATCCAAAATTCCCTTAAGTTATTTGCAACAGTCTCATTTTCTCACAGACACTGCCCAGTGCACAAAAATTCAGTCAATAAGATGAAGAAGCATTAAAATCACTATAGGAGGGATTGAAATCTTAATACTGTTACCGCGATATTAAAAAAATATCGATACCTAAAACAGTATTACGATCGGACTACATGCACGTGCGTTCGGGGAATATCTAAAGTAGGCAGGTTGTTAAAACATAATTCTACCGTTTGAGAGACCCCACATTATGATAGTATGGCCCATTAAAAAATGCGCATTTTTCGGAACCGAAATCCAGAAAACGGTTGTTTTTCACCAAAAACATTCAATTTCGGCTTAGCTGTATTATTACAACTAAAACCACACAAATTCTATGTGTTTAATTTATACCGCGTCACACGGCTTTTTGACCTTGAAGCACGTGTTGGGAGAATCAACTGATAACGCTTTTCTCCTGCTCTTTGTCAAAAAAAATTGTGGACGCAGAAAAAAAAAAAAAAAAAAAAAAAAAAAAAAAAATAAAAGAGAGAGAGAGAGAGAGAGAAAAGGGAAGAAATCTTTCTGATTATCGTCAAAATTTAAATATATGCAAGATAAAAAAAAATCGCTCCTTCATTTTTTTAAAATTCCCTCCCCCCCCCAAAAAAAAAATTTCGGAACAGAATCATCCCTGAATTCAGTATGCGATGCGGCAGTCCATTTTTAAGCGCACAGGCTTGGAATAACTTTTCCCCCTATTGGGTTCAGAAACGGGTTAAACAGATTTCTCGACACTACAATCGTAAAATTCGGGTCTCCCTTTAGTTTTGACACTTTGATCGTTATTCGCTAACTTTCAAACACCTGTACCGCCAATAAATAGCCTAAATCTTTTTTTTTTTTTTTTTTTTGGGGGGGGGGGGTTACAGAAAGAAAAAATTGTCAAAACATGGAAAAGACTGTGTGTGCAATCCGTCCCGCTGTTACATAACTCCGTAAATGTTGAGAAAGAAAAAATAAATAAAATGAGTGAATGGCCCAAAGAAAAAAGGAATAAAAGGAGGGAATAGACGAAAAAAAAAAAGGAGGAATGCCGTAAAATAAGGAAAAAAGGAGAAATTTCTAGAAAAAAGGAAAAAGAGGAAAAAAAGGAGCGCTGCGGTGTCTGCATGGAAAAAAATATTTGAAGCTGGGTTTGTAGTTGTAACTAAGTTCACCACATACTTTCAGAAAATTTATTCTGTTACTATGGACAAAGAAGCTAATATGATTTCATTTTTCTATTAGGGTCTAAAATTGAGGATCAGTATTCAGTTATCAAAATACAAAATGAAAATATCAAAACTAGGAACAGGGTATCTGCCAAAATACAATTTTTCAAACCCATGACTTTCCATGATTTTAGCAGATCATTTTTCATGACTTTAAAAATATTTTGTTTAAGTATATATGAACAAAAATTCTGATGTACATACAAATAAAATGTATGCTTTTAGAGAAATTACAAGAATTTACGATAAAAAATACTTTATAAATGTTTATAAACTCATACATACGTGTATATATATATATATATATATATATATATAAATAAATAAATTGTTGTAGTACCTACATACCTTAGTTTAATCATATAGCAATTTTCTGAATGTAATCAAAAAATTTCCAATTTGAATTAAGAGTACTTAGGTGACCATGAATAATGGCCAAACATGATAACCCTATAATGTTTATATATAATAGCTTTAAAGATAAGCTTATATTTTGTACAAAAATATTAACTAATTTTTATTAAATAATAATAATTATTATTAGTAAAAATTTAATCGATAATTTAAGAAAAAAAAAAAACACAACAGAATAATATACTTATACATTTACGTACCTATTAAGCTTGCTAGTTTTGAGTTTCCTTGGCGAACAAGTTTTAATTGGAAATATGGTCAATGGGATAATACATAAGTACCAAACTCAGTAACTTCAGCCAAGTGACAAGTAAAAATAGATGCAATGATTTTGCCAAAATATTTATTGCCTCACAATGAATGATAATTATTAACATTTCTATATAAATCTCAAAATTTAATGCCTCATAATAAAAATCTCTTATTTACTGAAACTCCTAGTAACTCTTTACAGTAAAGATTTCCTCTTTTCCTCCAAAGTATGAATTTTCGAACGGCTGTAAACATCCATGCCAGCAGTGGGATTCAAACCCATGAACTTCCGCGCCAAAGAGCAGCGCCCTACCCATTTAGCCATCGATCGGCCGAATTGGTATGGCATTGCTCTTTGGGAGGTCTGATATTTGTTATGGCATTGTTATCACATAACCACTGTTACTGCTGCTTTACCATTATAAAACCAGTTCTTCCATACTTAACAAATTTCTCCCTTAATATTTTAAGTGAGCTAGATAAGCTATGATAACATTTAATTGGAAATTAAAAGCAAAAATAATAATTAAATTAATTATAATAAAATTTGTATTAATTCTAAAATTTATTAGTACTCCTCCAAAGTGCCCTGCTTTTCTGTTTCCATATTTAAAATTCAAATATAGTTTCTTTCTGAAAAGTATATTTAAACAATAGCTTTCCATACGCGGGGTTGCACGTGTATACACTTAATAGCGTTTACTTGTATATTATGTAAACTTGTATTTCATACCAGGCGATCCCCCTCTTCACCCATTTGCATTGATTTGTGTTCCTTACATTTTAAGCAAGACTCTTATGGATATCTGCAACGACATCTAATAATTAAATCTAGTATTTAAAAATTAAAATAAAACGTTCCTATCTACGATACTCCATACGCAACGCTGGTCTCTCTATCAACCGGAGATCATCACGTGGAGGCGATGCGGGACTGATAAAAGTGAAATTGCTGCGTATAAGAGACTAATTAATGTTTCAGGTGCTTTCTAAACAGTGTATCTTCAAGCATAACAAAAGATAAAAACATACATACACATGTTACATATTAATATTGTTAGTTTGAGAAAAAAAATTCACCCCCCCCCAAAAAACCCTGTATTTTATACACCCCGCTCATCAAATAACATTGTTTTTTAATAAAACTCACCTGAACTGCGATTTTAAAACAAAACCCAGGGCTTTTTTTTCTTTTTTACAACCCTTATCCGATTCTCGGAAATTAATGTGGGGGGGGGGAAGTCTAGAAGACTGAATATACGGGTGAGAGAGAAGCCTACCCTGGCCTTGCCTCATTTACACAAGAGAAAAAAAAAAAAAAAGAGATGACTGATCGAATTGTACTGCTGCGATTGAAATATTCGATCCTTCCGGTGTAGTGTACTCTGCCCTAATGAGTATGTTTTTCTACGCTCGTATCTTCAATAGTTTCGCTTCTCACAACTAAATTACACACGATCAATGGCTCGGTCAAGGGCATTCCGATATCATCCCTTCCCTCCCACTCCTTTGTCACATCACACACAGATGCGTACTTTTTTTTCTTCTCTACGATTGGTAAATCACGCATAACGAGACACTACACCCCCTGGTCAGCATATAGCAACTGTCTCGCCATGCAGTTAAGGCGCCATAATATGTCATGCGTCTCAGTGTACAAACAATAGATGAATGGGAGTCCAGCGTTATGGACAAAAGGTAGAAGTATGCAGCCGCTTCCGTTCAGAAAGGAAATATGCTTGCAGAGGCATATCTTTATTTGTCTTAATTGGTAGCTCAGCAGATCCATGACTCATACTCATTTTACTTAGAAAATCACGACTTTCCATGACAAAATTAACCCATTTTCTAAATCTATGAGTTTCCATGACTTTCCAGGTGCGAGGAAACCGTGTAGGATTCATTTTAAAGATTTTTTTTATTTTATTTTAATAACTGTTAATAATATTATTAGAATAAGATATACTGTACATATAATTAGCAATTAAAGACTCAATCAAAGCAATTTAAGATTAATAAAAAAAAAAGCTTAATTAATTCATTTCTGATGCTTGAGGATTAGAGAAAAGTTAAACATTCTGTCTCTTAAGTTAAAATTTGAAGACACTAATATTAAAACCTCAGTTTCGGATTGTCCATCTAGATAAAGTAAGTACACATATTAAAATCTTTTTTTAAAATGCAAAGATATCAACTCACCTTTGTTCGAAAGTAATTAAGATTATTTTGCATACAGATAAAGAGTGAAATTAAAATTAATTTACTGACACTCTAATACCTTCAATGGTAGTAACTTTGAAACTGCAGGATAAAAAAATAACTTAAAACAATTTTTACAGAATTTGGAATCATTTGGAAATAAAGTAATGAAATTAAAATATTTCTTTGTAGTTATTTTAAATAATTATGTGAAAGGGAAACATCCTTAATAGGAAGTAGTAGTTTATTTGGACCCACATTATCAATCTTTGCTTTCTATTTCGTAGAAAGTACAGCTGTGCAACATTCAAATATTTGAAACAAATTGAAATTTTGGAAAAAACATTTCAATCATAAATGAAGAAAAAATGAAAAAGTGGTTCAGAGAACAGCTGAAAAAATTAAGAAGTGACAATGAAAATAGACAGATTCCCTATTTCTACTGAAACTGAAAGTATTTTAAATAACTTTGAAAATGTAAAAAGATTGGATAGAAAACATATGTTAAACGTTTGGGAGAAAAATACAATTACCCATCTGCATTTGTATAAGACAGAAATAGTAGTTATTGCAGTTCAAGCTTAATAAGTTAGCTTTACAATAACATTTTCAGGTTTAAAATTTATTCTCTGAGACAATAGAATTAATCTCAGTGAAACCATGTTAGAAGAAATATTAATACTTATAAGGAATTTTTATACATTAAATAAATAATTCTTATAAATTTATTATAAGGCTAAGTGTACAATATGAAGCATGAGTGCTTGAGCATCAAACAACAAGTGCACACAACGTCAACCTAATTGTCAAATACAATTTAGATAATGGCTCACAATGAATTGCATCCTCTGCTCATTACTAGTTTAGTGCATACAACTGAAATACACCAATTCTTTTTCTCTACTAATTAAAATAAAATCTTTTAAATTTTGATAGAATTTTCTATAGTACAAATAATATAAATTATTAACTATTCTGAACTACATCAGGAGGGAAAATATTTTAGTAGAACTGAACTATTTATTTTATTATTTTTTTTAAAGTTAAACCAGGATAAAAAATTGGGTTCCAAAGTCCTGGAAAAATCAATAAATAAAATACAGCTTGAAAAGAATGGGGTTATATCTTACTAACTTACCATGAGCCTGATTTGGACCATGATATGGATCTTGCCCAAGGATTATCACTTTAACCTAAAAAAAATAAAAAATCTGCAGTAACATTTGGGAAGGTCACAATGTAAGTATATATATACAACACATGCAGAATGTCTCCAAAGCTTCATTGTGTTAAAAATTACATAAATTGATTTATGTTTGATGTGAAACAAAACTTTAAACAATGAAAAAGATTTACTACCCGGTATTTCAGAATATTTTGCTGCGAATTAATTAAAATAGCTTCAATTTCAAAAAATAATTTTACAAGAATACATAAATATGCTTTTTACACTCAAAATACGGGACTACTGATATACTGCTAAAATTTCAAATTAATCCTTATCACATCCCTTTCTCATTCAAATAATTCTATAAAATTATATGTTGAAGGAGTATTTAACAGGAAATTTAGAAAATTATCACCAAAAGAATTTTATTACTAGTTTTCTTAAAATTCCCAGAAAAGATTAGTAAATCAAAATGATATTCCAATTTATAATTAAAATTTCACCATCAATTCTCTTTTACAAAGAAATTTTTAATTATCCCTCCCCTACTAAAATAAACCAGAGCTAGAATAACAGATAAAAGGATATGTTTTAAGAAATAACTGAGAAAGCTATTGGAATATTTACATTTAGCTAGATTTAGAACATAAAGGCCTACTTTTTTTTTTTTTGCAACATAATGGTTAATTATCTAGGGTAGATGTGTAGACACTATGGTAATATATATATATATATATATATATATATATATATATATATATATTTTTTTTGGGGGGGGGGGGGTGGGGGTGATAACACAAGGGCTAATGAGACTGGGATCTATTGCTTTAAAGCCAATTCTGAATGGCTACAAACATTAATGGGTTCAAAAACAGATTTGGGTACCAAAAATCAGAGCATTATTTGTTTTGCCACTGCCTAGCTAAATCTCCCCCCCTATTTACACATATTATGCATATCTAATGAATTGTAGATATTAATTACTCAATAATCTGTATCAAAGATTCCTAATCTTTTCTAGAAGATCTTCCCTTTACAAGAACAAAAAATTCTACCCTCCATCTATAACGGTTAATTATACCAAATATTAAAATATCATTGCATTACATATATACCTATTTTGTTTATGTATTAAGAATCACAAATTTGAAATTAATTAAAACAACCATCAAACATAGTTAAAAACTTATTTATAACAAATTTAAAAGTAAATACAAAGGCAATAAGAAATAAAAAAAAAAAAAAAATCATGAGTTGGTTAAGGGTGAAGTTTTAGTAATTTGTTAAATGCCTGGCTCTAATTTCTTTCATTTCATAAAAATTTCAGAGAGCTAGATAAAATAATATTTATGAAATAGATGGTATCTTCAAAGTATTGTCTAAATAGGTAGGTAAGCCATAGCTTTAAGACAGCCTTAACTCTCCCCGCTTGTCCCTGGATCTTTTACTGTCCCCAAGAGGGTTGGTACCACACCTGTTGAGAACCTGTGATCTATTTAAAACAAACTAATAGGATATGTATACAAAACCTTGTCATAATAGCAGAGAATTTTAAGACCAAAATTATATCATTTAATATTTGTTCTGTAACACATTGCTGATTAATTTTCAGAGTTATACAGTGACATTCAAATTGTGTAACTCTATAGTTTATATTTTTATACCACAAATATAATTAAAACAGGCCCAATTGGACCAAGTTTCCTCTTCTAAATACCCATGCTAATCTTTTGCAAATCAGTAATTAACAATTTTATAAATGGAGATAACTTTAATCAAAAATATGTTTAAAAAAGCAAATAAAATTTTTTGTGAACGGTACCAGTTTTATAAGCAGTAAATATAGACAACTGAAAGTTCAATTCAAATATAAAATATAACAAACTTCAGTTAGTTCCCACAGTCTTGAATAGATCAAACTGAAAGCAACCCTTAAAATAATTTACGTTTCCAGAGGGTTTAAAATGGCTACACAAAAAAGATAAATTAATTTTCAATAGGTTGAAGTTAATATTTTGTAGTATTGTGGGTTAAACACTGATCTACCAAATTAAAACATGCCATCAATGAGAAAATTTTAGAAATACTACTTTTGAATAGTTTATACTGATTTTCCAATAAAAAAAAAAAACATACCATATTGTACAGCAAAATGAAACACATGAAATGCACTAGTTAGGCAGAGGGATTTACAGTGTCTCATAACCAAAAGTAAAATGACAAAATTTTTTGAAGGTTATAAAATGTATAAAGTTCACTCACTATCCCAATACACATAATTTTAACTTTAAAGCATATTATAATATAACATGTAACAAAGGGTTAATTTGAGTTTCTTATATCCAAACTAACACACAAGTTATATAAAGAAACAAAGGAAACAGTTAATACTTACATCATTAATATTTACAGTATTTGTCCAAAAATACACTTTGTTTTCAGGAGGGTATACTGTAAATTTTGCTCGTTCTTTCCTAAGAAATTCTCCAAGCTATAATTATTAAAAAAAAAAAAAAAAAAAGTCATTTGAATTGCTGCAAGAAACGAAGTTAATAAAATACAGAAGCTGTACACAGTACATCCTTATGAGGAAAATGCATAGAAAAACAATCAATCATAGTGATTGATCATAATGGATAAGAAAATACATTTAGACTACACTAAAAAGTAATGTGCATTAAATTTCACATTAGATAACTTAAGGCTTCAAGCTGATTTACATACACATTTTTTATTTATCTGTACAGAATATGCAATAAGAGATATGTGATGATGTTTTCAATAAGATTAATTTATTGTTTAAATAACTATAATCCATGATATATATTAATAAAAAAATAAAATTATTACTTCTTTGAAATAATCTTCTTCAAACTGATCAGAGAGAGCCATATACCATGACAGGCCAATATTTGCAGACAGAGCAGGGTTCTCTTTAGCTAAAGCTATAATTTGCTCTCTATATCCAGGATGATCTTCTTCAATTACAGGTACTGCAGATTCCTTGCCTTTTTTCAAAGCTTTAGCTGAATTACAATTCTGAAATGGATCACAAGACAATATGCATAAAAAGGTGTTTTAAAAAGGAAGTCTGTGTGATAGAACATAGTAATCGTACACTAAATTAATAATGTATGAATTCATTTACTTTTCAAACAAAGCATTCTTTATGCCACAATAACTTTTAGCTTCAAATGATATATACAGAAAATGAAAATTGGGTTGTAAAAGCAAACTGTATTTTGCTACTAAAAACTAGAATCAGGGTATCCGTCAAAATAAAAATTTTCAAATCCATGACTTTCCATGATTTTAGCAGATCATTTTCTATGACTTTAAAAATATTTTGTTAAAGTATATATGAATAAAACTTCTGATGTACATACAAATAAAATGTATGCTTTTAGAGAAATTACAAGAATTTATCATAAAAAATACTTTATAAATGTTTATAAACTGATATATATATATATATATATATATATATATATATATATATAAATTGTTGTAGTACTTACTACCTTACTTTAATCATATAGCAATTTTCTGAATCCAATAAAAAAATTTCCAATTTGAATTCAGGGTACTTGGGTGACCATGAATAATGGCCAAACACGATAACCCTATAATGTTTATATACAATAGCCCTAAAGATAAACTTATATTTTGTACAAAAATCTTAACTAATTTTTATTAAATAATTATTATTATTATATTAATAAAAATTTAATCAATAATTTAAGAAAAAACCAGAATAATATATTTATACATTTACCCACCTATTAAGCTTGCTTGTTTTGAGCTTCCTTGGCGAACAAGTTTTATTTAGCAATATGGTCAATGGGATAATACATAAGTACCAAACTCAGTAACTTTAGCCAAAGTAAAAATGTTATTAAATAATTCAATGCAATGATTTTGCCAAAATATTTAGTGCCTCACAATCAATAATAATTATTAACATTTCTATATAAATCTCAAAATTTAATGCCTCAAAATAAAAATCTCTTATTTACTGAAACTTCTAGTAACTCTTTACAGTAAAGATTTCCTCTTTTCCTTCAAAGTATGAATCTTCGAACGGCTGTGAACATCCATGCCAGCAGTGGGATTCAAACCCACAAACTTCCGTGCCAAAGAGCAGCACCTTACCCATTTAGCCATCGATCGGCTGAATGGGTAGGGCATTGCTCTTCAGGCAACCTGATATTTGTTATGGCATTGTTTATCACATAATCACTGTTACTGCTGCTTTACCATTATAAAACCAGTTCTTCCATACTTAACAAATTTATCCCTTTATATTTTAAGTGGGCTATATAAAGTATCATAATATTTAATTGGAAGAAAGAGCAAAAATAATTAAATTATAGCAAAATTTGTATTAATTCTAAAATTTATTTGTTATTAATTCTAAAATTTATTTGTCCGGCGACGCCGGACAAATAAGAGTCTGAGTAGAGTATAAGAGACGGGTTAATGTTTCTTGTGTTTTCTAAACAGTGTATCTTCAAGCATAACAAAAGACAAAAACATACATATGCATGTTACATAATTAATATTGCTTGAGAAGAAAAATTCCCCTCCTTCCATAAAACCCCCGGATTTTATACTCCCCCCCACCCTCCAAAATATCGTTTTTTTTTTTCTTCAATAAAACTCATCTGAGCTGGGATTTTAATACAAAAACCCGGGTTTTTTCAACTCTGATCAGATTCTCGGAAACGAATGTGGAGGGGGGGGGGGGGAGTTCCTAGCTGACCGAATATACGGGTGAGAAAGAAGCCTACCTTGCTGTTGCCTCATTCACACTCGAGAAAAAAAAAAAAAAAAAAAAAAGATGACTGATCGAATTGTACTGCTGCGATAGAAATATTCGACCCTTCCGGTGCAGTGCATTCTGCCCTAATGAGTGTTTTTCTACGCTCGTATCTTCAACCGTTTCGCTTCTCACAACGAAATATACACACGATCACCGACTGGGCCAAGAACGTTCCGATATCATCCCCTTCCCTCCCACTCCTTTGTTATATCACAGGCCGATGCGTACTTGTTTTCTTCTCAACCACCGACAAATCAAGATTAACGTGATACTGCACATCAGAGCACTAACACCTCCTGGTCACCCTGTAGCAATTGTCTCGCCACGCAGTTAAGCCGCCGTAATATGTCACATGTGTACAAGTAGATGAATGGGAGCGCTATGGACAAAAAGGAGAAGTATGTAGCCGCTTCCGTTTAGAAAGGAAATTCACTTGCAGAGGCATTTTTTTTATTTTTAATTAGTAGCTTTGCGGATCCATGACTTTTATTCATTTTACTTAGAAAATCATGACTTTCCATGACAAAATTAACCCATTGTCTAAATCCATGATTTTCCCTGACTTTCCAGGTGTGCGGAAACCCTGTAGAATTTAAAGGAGCCTTCTATCATCAGGGCTTCGAACTGGAACTGGACCAGTTAAAAAAAATTATTTAGGTTAGAACAAAAACTAGACCTGAACTGAATAAAATGTCAGATTAATTTGGTTTGATATATCTTAAGTCATTTTGTTACAGTAAAAAAATTATCAATATTTCCCAATTTAACGTTAACCCTATAATTATTGTCATTACATGTACATTGCTTCTTGATTTTCTGTTTTAAGAAGCATTAGTATTTTTCTGTTTCAGTTTCACATGGAACTACTTGTAGGATGCAGATTTAATTCAGTTAAATTTTCAGTTGTCAAATGCAATTTTGATGATGGCTAATAATGCCAATGCTCACTGTTCTCTGCTCACCACTCATATTGAAAATTGTATCAATTCACATAGTGTACCAATTAAAAAAAGAATATAATAAATTTTGATAGAATTACATTTTTTTTTGTTTATGATAAAATTATATTTTTAGTCCAAATAAGAATATCCATAAAATAAAATTATTTATTTGGAAATGAACCCCAAACTGCCATTTTTGGCAAAATGAAAACCGGAACTGGAAGGATATACTGTTTAGTTTACAGTAAGATTCTAAGGATGCAAATGGAAGTACAGGTATTTCTACAATAACATAGTTAATTGATTCTGTGTTATTTGACATTAATGATTCATAGAATTTTGGATAACATTTCTTGAGAAAAATAGTAAGAACTGCACATACAGACACAGGAAAAAAAATTGTCTGGATAGTAATAGTCTTACATGACTATATATTAAGACAACCTGACATATTAAGTGCATAGCACTAGTACTTTTATGCATAGAGAAACTGATAATTGAAGCAACACATCTTAAGAGAGAAATGTACCTATGTTGTACTCCAGGATCCTACTATTGAAGGCCTACCATCTCTGTATATGAGAGCAGTAATAATAGGAGATCAAACCACACATTGTGACTTTGTGCAACTGAAATACCAAACTTGTCAAGGACTTACTGTAGAAAACTTACAATCAATAGAAATAATTACTGGCAAAGTAAAGAAGAAAATCTTGAGAAATTTCCCTACTCTGGTTAGGATTCAAAGGCTATAGGTTTTATTTTTGCGGATAGCTCTTAATGATTATAAAAATATGAGATATTTAAATAAACATCGATAACATGATCTGAATGTGGATTTTTCCAAATGTTACTGCATTATAATACTATCTGTATTTTGGAAGCTAGATTTATGACTAAAGAATGCTTAAGCCGAGAAAACATAACTAAAATTTTTTCCTTTTATAATTTTAAATATTTGAACAGGAATTTTTAACAAAGTAATTTTTTTCAATGAAATTTATTTATATTACTTATTTAACAACTAGTAAAAATAATATATGGTACACATATCCATTTTCTATATTAAAATAAGATACAGAAAATTCAAATGTTTTGACAGTAATAAAAAGAGAAACAAAATTCTTTGAGGCATAGAAATAATATGTTAAGCAATGATTAAATATGAAGATTAACAATTCAAAAAATTATATTTAATAGCACTTTAGAGCTTTAAATATAAAATGCTTGTCATATAATGAAAGGCATGCCTAAAATGATAGAAGCAAACTATGTGTTTGCATTTATGTACACTAATTCCTACGTTTATTTATTTTTTGTTTGAAGATTAATTAGAGAACTCCGGGTAGGATGAAATTTTTACTAACTTAATAGTTGTCTTACTATGTACAACCTTGCCTAAGCAGCTATCGTAAACTGTGAACTGTTATAAGCAATAGTGTAGAATTCTAATATTTTTATACAAACGCAGAAAAGAAAATCACTAAAAAAAAAAAAGCAATTAGTAATTTAACAAAAGATTTTGGAAAATTCTGGAAAGTCTTACATTCTCGGTGTCATCCTGTTTCCGCTTTTTACCTTGAGGAGGCTTGAAATATGTTGATATTAACTTCTGAGACATACTGATGGACTTTAAATTTTTCACGACTGCTTTAAGCATTCACTCTGAAAATAATTTTAAAAATGTAAAATAAAGAGTAATATCTAGATCATAAAAACATTCATTTAAGTAAATATTCTCAGAAATGAATTCTTTTCAGACTAAAATATAAGTTTTGAAAATTTAACATAAAAATAGATTATAGCCATATGTGATAAGGTAAAACTCCATTTTCGACCAGGGAGTTTTAATGCAAGTAATTTAGAACAGCAACATATCAATAAACTAGTAGGAATAATTAAGACTTTTTATAACAATTCATACCCCTTAAAAACAATAATCTATGAAAAATTATCTTTCACATGCGTTCTTTCTCTTTCCCTGCAATGCATCAAATATATATAACTCTTTTTCATAATATATAAAACAATACACATTAAACAGGTTTAAGGCTGAAATTCGAAAGCCTGACCTAGTTTATCCCAGACTACAGAAATTAAAGTACAAGAATTTTTAATGTCCTTACAAGATTCCTGATCGAAACGAAACTGGACATCACACATCTGTTACTTACAATAACAAAATGAAACTTGTTATACTTAAATTATAATCATTGTTGAACGAAATTAATGATGTGAAACTTATAAAAATATGATAAATATCAACTGAAATTAAATAGAAAACCTTTTGAACATTTTTCACAGACCTTCATTCAATACTTTTGGTTTCAGTCGACGTACAGTGCCTTATCTTTGCCGCCAAATTTACTAAACAGAATGAGATTGCTTGTTGCCAACAAAATAAGAGTACAAAGCCATTTCACTATTTTATTTTCCCAATATTATTAATCTTTAAGTAATTGTTTTTTAAATTTTGGATTTAAAGCTCTTAGATATATGTTATATAAAGAAGTTATTTAAGCTTTTATAGCACTAAGAATGAAAAAAAAAATCGCACATGACTGTAGTTGTCTGCAAATTCAAAAGTAGTAATAGTTCTTAAAAATTACTTAACTCTCTAAGTTAGAAGTATTAAAATTGCATTTTTATGAGAAACAAAAATAAAAATTAAAAATTGTTCAACATTATTAAATAACAATCAACTACAACTGCAACTAGTGATGCTTTAAAGGACAAATTCTTGTGTTTATATTGAGAGGATTTAGGGTTTTGGCCCTTTAAATTAGTTTTTTTTGTGTGTGATTTCATTCTATAATGTTGATTTTAAAAAATCTCGATTTAATTTAAATTCGATTAACCAACTTATTATTTTTATCCATTTATAAATTTCTTACAAATATTTTGTTTTAAGTATGTCGCAATAATTCGATTACTAGTATACCGCTCGTATTACAGATTTTGATCGAGGTTTGTGAATGAAGGATGAAATTTTTCAGTTCTGATTTGAGTCATATAGGTGAAAATATGATTGATAATCTTGAAGACGACGTTGACATTTCGGATGAGCTTGCTGATACGTCTGACCTTCCGACGTCTGTAATAATTACTAATATGGACAGCGAAGTGTTTATGGACGAGTATAAAAAGGTGTTATAATAGTTTTTAATTATTTATATTCTTGATAACCATGCGTTAAATAGCTATTTTGTGAAATATTTATAAATTTACTATTTTATATTCATTTTATACGTATGGTAACTAAGAATAACGTATTTTAAAATTATAAAAATAATGTGGATAGATATCACTGATTAAAATCAATTTAATCTTAAACTGCTAATTTAGATTCTTGTTACCTATAATTTAACCAATTTGAAGCTACTGAAATAAAACTTAAATATAAAGACTTGCGGAACCCTTGCCACTTAATTGTAAGTGAGAAATATTCTTGTGAAATACAATTCTGTTAAACATCTTTTAAAAAGTTTTTAAGTGAGGAGCCTTGAGTTATTGCTGTCTTTTATGTTAAACTGTTTAACAAATGAAATACTCATGTTGTAGCTCTTTTTTTTTTTTTTTTTACAAAAGTTAAAGTAAACTTAAATTTGTTTAAATGACTCTCCAAACATAATAATATTCTAGCTTTTAAATAGTAGTATTCAAGAAGGTAAAATTTATTGTGTTGAAAATTACATTTCCCTCTAATCATTTAATTTAAAAAATTTCATTCAAAATGTCTGTAAAAAGAGATTACTAATTTTACATCAAAGCTTTAATTTTAAGCTTTCATTTTATAAAGTATTTTTTATTCTAAAGTTAAAAAAAATTCTATATAGTCATTTATAGTATTTACATAATTTTCCAAAACACAATATTACTACTTAAACTGCTCATAATTATATTGCTGTATTTCTGAATATTTTCTTTTGATGCTTCAGTGCTTTAATATTTTTTAATTTAAATTTTCATTCTGTGTGAATTTGCATTCTGTGTGATATACAGTTTTTTTTAAAACTATAATAAATTTTAAATATAATAATTTATTTTAATGTTTTTACCCACCTTTTTTCTCTTTGATGAAAGTAAATTATAAATAGTGAATATGCAAAATAAAGTTTTGGAGTTGTAGTTTTAAAAATTTCATGTATTATGAGATAATTTTTTAAAGGTATTATTCAAGTTAATTTGGTAGATTAATAATTCAGATTTTGAATATAAGGAAATAAACTGTACAAATTTATTTTATTGACTGATTTTGAGAGACTGATTAAAAGAGTATATAACAAAATGCAAGTTAATTATCTTGTCCCTGAAAAACTTATACTTTCTGAATAAAGGTTCTGCTTGTATTATGAATGGAAATTATATTTAATATAATTTAGTAATTTGATACCTTTTAACATGTTACACACGCACACATATATATGTAAAATACATACTTCTTTTTTATTGAGATTTTTTTTTATGATCTTTCACTCCAGTCTGATTATTATAAATACAGATTCTAAAAGCTATTGTAACCTTTGAAGAAGAAAGTTTTTAACTGCTTGAGTATGACTTACCTCAAATGAACAATTTCTTAATATCTTATTCTCAACGAGAAAAAGTATGCCATCCGGTTTTATGTCATTGCTCCCAGTATCTCATCATACTGCCATGACTGACAGTAAACATTTTGTTTCAACTACCATTAGGAGTTTCCCCTCTAATGATGGTAGTTTACCTTTTGATTGGAAAAGTTGAGGTATATTATTTAGGTGGTGATGACATTATGAATTCATGTGAGATGGAGATTGATTCTGACTTAGAATACTGTAATTATACTTTTGGTCTCTTCCTGAAGTTTTCTCATCTCCTGAAAGCTGCATATTCTTATGTATAATATAGTTAAGTGAAAATTTATAGAGTTGTTATTGAGGTTCATTGAGCATATTGTGTTTTAGCATTCAGGGAGCAGAGTTTAGGTTTTCTGTTTTAAAATGAATAAATAAAATTTATTTTGATAAATTAGTCTTTGTTACTTTTTTAATCACTATTAAATTCCAGTGACTGTAATATTTATATTTTCTGATATATAGTTATTACTAATGTAGAATTATGCACCAATATTTATCCTGAGAGTTTGAGGATTTTTTCCTTCTATATACATTAGTAAAACCTAGTGTCATAACAGAAAAGTTACCCTCAGTCAAATTGTGTAATTGACTTTTATATGATAAAAATAACTTATCTCCTTTAAAGTAGATAATGTGGACAGCAATCAAAATCTATTATCTCTAAAAGTAAACAGTCCCTGTGAATTTAAAACTAATTCTGAACATTTGTTAAAATATTGCTGTTGTTACTTTGAGTTATTTAGTTTTTAAAATTACCTTTCATTTATAGATGCAACTAGAAGAAATTTTCCAAGAATTTGATGAAAAAGCCTCTTTTCAGTATTTTAAAAGTTTTCGTAGAGTTCGGGTGAATTTTACAAATCCTACAGCTGCTGCAAAGGCCCGTATTCAGTGTCACCAAACAAAAATTGGAGATAGTGTTGTTAATTGTTACTTTGCACAGGTATAAAAATGTAGTTTCTGCTAATATTAATATAAATATTTTGTTCTTATAATTTATCTGTTTTTGTCTGTTCCATTTGAATAATTTTAAATTACTAAGATATGAATTATTTTAGATATTTTTACTATATAGGTTAGTGTTATGACTAGGAAATCAAAAGTGGTTATTTTATTTTGCCTAAGATTATTATAAGACAGGGATGCTCAGACTATTTCTGGCAATAACCAAAGTTATCTACATAAAAATCTTGACAGCTTTACCTAAGATCCTAGGTAGGAAAAAAAATCCAGAATCATATTATATTTATTTTGGTAGATTTTACATATTTTTCAAAAAATTTTTTATTAATTCATTTTCCCGATTTAGGGAACATTTAAAGATCTTGCATCTCTGCTGATTCTAATTATCATGCAGTTATTTCAGGTCATGCAGGTCGAACGATGGCTGATTAGTTAGGGTGCTGGTCTTCGGTACCATCGTTTGGAATCAGATTTAAGCTGTAGGTCCCAGGTTCATTAGCCCTTGTGTTGCAATAAACTAGACTGTAGCACTTCTAACCAACCAACCAACCAGGTCATGCAGTTTAAACCATTGTTAATCACATCATTTTATAACAGATATTTTTAGTTTATTAGTTGAGCCACAATAAACTTCTTGAAGAGCTGCATGTAGTTATTTTAAGAGCTACATGTGGTTCAGAAGCCATCATTTGACATCGTTATAATATGATAAAATATAAAGGAATATTTTTAATATCTTTACATTTCCTCAACCTTTATAAACTGTAAAACATCTGGAGTAGAGACTCCTGAATATTTTAAGCCTTTATTTAATATATTCTTTTATTTACAATCAAAACATATTTGAATAATGTATATTTAAATAATGACTGTGAGAAGTATGGAAAACCATGACTAACCAACTAACGTGATTAAGGCACAAAATTTAAATCAAAATTGAAAATAATACAGATCCTTTATACTTATAAATAAAAAAAGAGCTACTTTATATGCATGCTTTTTATTTCTTTTAGAAATGCGCTATTTTTTAAACAAGTATGTACAAACATTTGTAGGTATGTTCACAACGAGTAGACAGCATGTATAATTTTCCAGCTTTTCAGAGTTGTACCTTATTTGGATAGACAAATCAGGGACTTGCCAAAAAGTATCCATAGCATGCCTGATTTAATATAAGTTTAAAATTCTAAAGATCAAAAGTAAAGAAAAAGAAAAAAAAAAAAAAAAAAAGGATTAAAATTTTGAGAGGGGAGGGGAGAGGTAGGGTAGTTTAATAGAAATATGTAAAAAATCAAAACTACTGACAATTTCCCAAAATACGGGCATATATGGCTTTATAAAAGTAATTAGATTTTACTTATTTCTTCATTATTATTAATATTATGGCAGATTCATATGAAATCATACTTTACATAAAAAAATATTATGGGTTACCTATAATAATCCCAACTCTTCTTATTAGGCAAAGAAGGAAAAACCAATTCAGTTTTAAAACTAATTTTAACTATAGATTTCATACTAAATCTTGTTATTGCTTTAACAGTTTTGCTTCCTTTTTGAATAAAATAGACATTTAAAGTGAGGAGTTTCTCAAAATTAAATTTCTATCAATGAATTTTACTCTTTGAATAGTAATTTTAATTATAGAGCAAAGGATGGCATTTTACATTTTTGTCCTGGGTCACAAAAGTGCTAGAGCCAGCCCTGTTAGTACTCTTAGAGAAACCAGAGTTGCGTGTATTGGTTATGTTTTGTTTGGTTATTTGATGTACAGGATTATAAGCCATTTTTTAAATTTAAATTTATTAAAATTTTTATTTTATAGCTATTTTTAATGGGGTTTTCCTTTTGATTTCAAATATTGTTTTAAAATAAGCTGCAGATGATAAATTTCTCATAACTTAGTTTAAATAAAATAACCAGTAAATGTTTTTTTTTTTTTTTATAATTAAAAAGGACATCAAGGATGTACTTTACCTCCATGGTTTTAACATTATTTTAATGTTTTAGTACTATGTTTTAAAGTTTTTGATGTTAAGGGTGGCAAAATGAGTCAAAGACAATATATGACAATCATGTTCAGACTAACATTTAACAAGAGAGAATTTTTAAGTTTCATGGTACACATAAGCAATTTTTACCTCAAAGTGGTTACACTCCTAAAATATCAAGAATTTTTTATTCCTTTGAATTTTTCTTTAAAACATGACCTCTGTTTGCCAATAGTATCACATATAGTAAACTTTACTAATTTTGCAAACAGATTTGTGGTCATTAACAATCATTCTATGAAACAGTTTATAGTAGAAAGGATACTGAGGATCACCAAGCAGTGGTATAGCAGTATATTTATTGTTTTTAAATCTTATATATGGCAATAGTACAAATGGCAACAATGAAACATAAATCTAAGAGATGACTTTTTGTTTAATGTTTTTTTTCATATTAATCTATTTACTGTCTTCAAATTATGTGATTATTTTTATTATGATTGTTTTATGCTGTATATTAAAGATTATAGAATAAAATATAAGAAAGTCAATTCAGGAAAAAGGTTTGGAATCTGCTTTATATGAAGTCATATCAGACTAAGAAGTAATTTTACATTGTATCATAATTTACAACAAGAATATAGATTAAAGTGTTTATTTGCAAGAGTTATTATATTTATGATACGGATGTCAAAACATATTTGCTTATTTTTAAATCAAGGTGCTTATAGTTTCTTTTATAGATAATTATTCAGTATTCCTTTTAATTATAATAATAATTTAAAATATTATATCTTATACTGGCAATAAATTTTAGATAAATAATTATTAGATGCAAATTTAAAATTCTTGCATCTCTTATTTGTAATTTGAGAAGAACTATATGTTATGAATATATGTTCATGAAATCATAGCATTATTCGGATTTACTTATGAATTACTTATGAATTGCATAAATTTTGGCATTAATTGCTGATTATTCTGTTCTAATATAACAGCCTGTTTCTCCTACTGGGAATAAAAATGGAGAAGGATCTGATGCTTATCTTCAGCCACCTTCACCTGTGCGCCAGTTTCTTATCTCTCCCCCTGCTTCGCCACCTGTTGGGTGGGAACCTGTTGATGAAGCTCAGCCTTGTATAAACTATGATTTATTAACTGCGCTTTCAAAGTTATCTCCAGGTAAGAAGTTTGATGGACTGTATTTTGTAAACACCTATATTTAATTTTATGTAAATGAAGGGATCTGTTGATTTTAACTGGTCCATTACTGTTATTCAAAAGGCAATTTAGCTGCCATTTGACTATAACTGTACTCACATGTGCATGATATATATCATAATGGTTAACCTAAGTAGAACTTTTTTTATTTAGAAGAATTGTATTGTTATTATGTTTTTCTGTCATTTTAAACAGTTAAAAGAAGTAGAGGATTTTTCATGATATTCTTGAACTGAACTTTCAATCAAAGAATATTTTCACTGTACATTACTATGAGAGAGGATAAAATTTTTTTGAACTTCATACTAATTTTCTCTCTCTTCTATAGATTTCTAAACTTGTTTGACTTCTGTTCCTAGATTTTGACTGTATACATTTTTTATCATTAGATATTTAATCTAAAATGCAATAAACTATTGCTTTTAATATTTATATTTACCAATAATTTCCTGCTACACTTTCAGGATGGGTTTATCATATCTAACTTATAGGGCACACCTTTAAGATTTTATCAAAAGTGCTTACAATAAACATTGATATTTTTGGCCAAAATAAATGAGTGATTTAACTCATTTAGAAACAAAAAAAAAAAATGTTCTATTTAAATTTACAATGAAAATAAAATGTCAAACAGTGGGCTTAAGGACATTAGCTTTTCAGCAACTCATATATGAAATACTGAAAGGGTTGATGTGTACTTGTAAACCTATCATTAAAATTTTGATGAAATTATTGCAGAATTAAAACTTTGGCAGAATTTATTGCAGCACAAAAACAAAACACACTCAACAAAGATGGAAGCACAAGCTGAGCATCTGATAATATTTTGGCAATTTTAATTCAATGCTATTTGTTTGAACAAAAAAAGGTAATATAAGATATTTGTCATTGATAAAATTATCAATTTCTAATTCAGAAGCTCTTTAATGAGCCATTGTGGGTTTCTGTGGGGAAAAGAAAAAAAAAAGGCTTACCCTGGGAACACTTAATGAGTGTTAATGAGTAATAGTCTAATCTAGCACTAAAACACAAACAGATTTATTATAAATAAAATATATTTGATATTAAAGATTTAAATATCCAAATCTAAGAAGGCTAATTTGTTCAACACATAAGAGTGAAATTCATCAAAAGACGTTTGGTAATTTATTATTTTAATTGTTAAAATTAAAGCAGAAATTTCTCTGTTTGAAAATTTACTAACAATACATTAAATCTAAAACCAGGCACTTACTTTACAAGGCAAGAAAGTTTTAATTCAGGAATATAAGAAGTATATGTTTTCTGTGGAGAAATTTTTTTAGGCTAATGTAGGACCACTTGCTTGGTCCTACAGTTGACAGCACCATATAGTGCTGTCAATTTTACTTCCTACTAAGAGAGAGTAGAAATTGGCATTTATGTAAGTTCAAAACCTTACACAGGATTTTAACTCATACTCTCCAAAGAGGCAGGTGAATACTGTAACCACTATGCTACTGAGCAGTATACAAAGAAAAATATATATACTAGCATCTGCAGATAATTATGCTTTTATTGAACATCAATATATCTGCTATAATAGTGTTTTCAAAAAGTAACTTTTCTGTGTATGCTGAAGTTTGAAGCTCAGTATGGATAGTCATACTTTGTAGTCTTTACACAATATCTCATTTCTCTATTAAAAATTATTCAGGCATGAAAGAAATATAATCTCATGGCCTTTTATCACAAAAGTGTAGCATGTAATGGTTATAGGTCAACAAATTTTGTTTAAGTTGGCTGCATTTATGTGAGACGAGTGTGATGATTAAGGGTTTGAAAAATATGAAGATAATTAAAAATGACGTGATTAAATTTTTCAACAGTTGCAAAAAATAAGATATATCTCTAATAATATTTAGTATGAAAACCCTAATATTTAAACAGTGATGTAAGAAGATAACAGAAAATATGCTCATAAAATCTCTCTCATTTTATAAACTTTTCAATAAAATATTAAATTAAAAAAATTTTTTGTGACTGTGAATCAAATTATTTCTTATTATTATTGAATAAACTCTTTTTTGTTATTTCAAAATTGCAAAAGACCAATTGAATATATTTTTAGAATAGTATACCTGTCTGACCTATAGAAACAAACTTAAAAATTAATTAAATTACTGCAATTCATTAAGTGATTGACTTGATTCTTAAATTTCACTTTCAGTATAAAATATGTTTATGTTGATTAGTATATAAATATTTTTGTTCTATTTTTATTCTAAAATGAAATATTTGAGTTGTTGTACCTAAAACACTTTAAAACTTCATAACAAAATCTTGATTTTAGTTCAATTCTATGTGAAAGTTGAAATTTATCATAGTATGAAATATTTGTAATGTGAATGTGGACAAGTAAAACTAATAACTGGTGGACACAAGCATTTTGCCCTTCTTTAAAACTGGCTTGAGAGTTTAAATTTTAAATTAGGAACTTCAAATATTTGAGACTTTATACCTGCAAGTACATATAAAAAGAAAATATCTGAACGTTTTCAAATTTATTTTAATCATAATAAAAATTAAGCTTGAAACATTTAAAGCATATTAAACTTCTGGCATACTTTTGTGAAAAAGCTAATAGATAATTTATACCTGAACTTTGCATAGATAATTTAATTACTGTAATGTACACAAACTAAGATTAAAAAACTAAATGTCATAATTAAAATGCAATATTAATCTTTAAAGAATTTGATACATGTTCATGTTTTGAGAACATTTGCTACTTTTAAAAATATTTAACAATTGACTTATAAATTTTTAGGGTTAGTATGTGCTTTGCAGTACTTAAATTATATGTACGAAGTTTCTGATGTAAATGTTGATATAATTTTTTAGTATACAAAAAAAATATTACATATTAGATTTTAATTATATTTATTGCCAATTTAGAGGAGTATAGATTTTTTTTCTGTATACATGCTTGCTATAATGTGAAAGTTTTGTCATTGAAGTTTCTAACTTAAAAATTAAAACTAAGTTTTCCAAGAAGTTTCAAAGAAGGATATAAAATGTTATTCATATCAGTTCTCAAGGAGTTCCTTATATCGATTAGGAAATACTTTAATGTGACTGAGACATAATTGGTAAAAATGCAGTATATTTCAGTTATTTTATTATTACTATTATTTAAACTATGCAAATGAATTTAGATATAGCAGCAAATTTTCTTGTCTGACATTTTCTTGCATATTTTTCAATTTGAATTATTTTTGTTTAGAAAAAGGGATTATAATTACTAGATAAATTGTATTAAAAATTATGTTTTTGTATGTTGAATTTTGTTTTGTTGAGTACAGTTTTCTCTAATATTTTAAAACTATACAGTGTCACTACATTAAAAAAAAAAGTGTATAATAATTTTAAATAACATTATTCTACTTATAAATTACTAATTAATAATTGCTTTATTCTATTGTGTATACATGTGTAATTTATGTAATCATTTTTTGTTTATAATATATAACCCTCTGTTTCTCTTATTTTCTTTTTCAATAAAGTTAATTGATGAGTACCATCATTTTAAATTTTATAAGATAAAATATTAATGAACTCTTTTTCCTCTCATGTCATTGATATCAGTTAATATTTGAAAGTAATTTATTTTTGCCAGAACCCGATTTAGCCTAATTGGGGCCTGGGGCAAAAACTTCTTTAGGGGGTTCCCTCTGCTAACATAATAATAAAAGAAAAGTATACATAATTAGAAATTTAGTACAACAGAGAGAGATTATAAATAGTACAGTAATATAACTTTAATTTTGTAATTACATACGATGTTATGTAACAATAGATCTTATAATACTTACTATTTATTTATAAATTTTTACTTAAGTTGTACTATAATAGATTTCTTCCTATTTCTTTTTCAGCATTTTTTTTTCTAATTTTACTTTCTGAAAATCTATCAATTACCTCATCATAATCAATATTTTTTGTTGTATCAGAATTTAAACATAACATAGAAAGTTGATACAGTTTTTCTTGAAGGAAATGTAAAATATAACTTCTATTTGATTTGGAGCCCCTCTCTATTGTAGGGGACTGAAGCAACTGCTCTGTATGCCTTTGCCTTAATCAGGCTCTGATTTTTTACATAGTTTATCTGTTCTTTACAATATGAATAATTTTACTCATTGGTCTTTTCTAGAATTGTCTTTATGTATGACATCAATTTGAATCAGAATATTAGTATAACTAACACTAAACTTGTCAATATTTAATGTATACCTATTTATTCTGGATTGTAGTGAAATGATCAATCTTCAAACAATCATATTATCATGCATGTATAAAAAAAATACAATTGCTAAAAGTATAATTTTTAGTGAGTACGTAAAAACAATTTTGTGAAAATTGTCTTATTTGTTTTTCAATTTCATAAAAATAAACACTGAAATGAAAATTTATTTCTAAGCTAAAAAATAAAATAGTATGTAAATCCATTTATGGTTAGTATGAAATTTACAAATTATTAGGTGCTAGAAGGCAAGCTTGCTGCACTCATATTATTCTTGTTCTTTATGTTATATCTTAAAAATCTTTACCTAGTTCTTCACAGTGTCATGTTGTTCTTCACTTTCAGATAGTTCATTTTTACTAAATCCCAAATAGTCTTCAGCATATTATTTAATTCTCTAATAATTTTATAATTTTCAAACTTCTTAATACTACTACTGAGATGAGAATTATCAACTCAATAATGAAATAAAAATTGACTTAAATTATAGCTCTATGAATTGAATTTGTTAAATTGAAACTAAAATCTAACATTAAATAGGTTTTATCAAACATAATGCAGTATGGCCTGAATTATAATGTAATAACAAAGATGATATCTATTGGCAGTAAGGCTATATAAGGTCTTTTCAACTAATTATATGATTGAGGGATAGTCTTCCAAAATTATCTGACATTATTGCTACATAAGTCAAATGACTCAATAAGGAAGATTGGTTCCTTTGCATATAATTTTGGGTTAAAATTAAGAAAGAAATATGTTTTGAAATATGCACTGAATGCAAATAAAAATTGTTAAATGAAATGAGGAAGTTATAATTGTGTTAGTAAGATATGTTACCAAAAAGCTTAAAAATGAGTCAGTGGACCCATTGTGGTAAGTTTACTGATAATGTCATTAAAAGTTTTCTTGTCATTAAAATTTATTATGTAATATCTTCAAAAAGTTATTACAATAAAACACATTTTGCAATTCATGACTTTTAATTAAGTTGAAAATTCATTTCTTGTTTGATTAATAGTAAGATATATATTTAGCTTTACTGTATAGTAGAAAAAATTTTATTTTATGATTACTCATTCTTGTTTTTATTTTTAGTGTAATTGGGTAGCTAATTATTTTCCATACACATTTATATATGAGTAGTTTAAATTAATGAAAACTTTTTTTAATGAGATGATCCAATATTTTTGCCATTTAAAGAAATTTTAGTTTATATTTTTTTCATTTATGCCATGAATGGTCAAATAAAGAATTCTTATGCATATTCAATTTAATCATTTATTCAGTATTCTTGTAAATAATATATAGTTCTAATGCATTATTAGTTTTCCCAAATTAACAAGTTTATTAAAAATATAATATTGTTATGGAAATTGTATGGTTTAATCTTATTTATTAAAACTTCAGTCTTAAGTATTAGGAAGGCTTTGTTTTTTCCTCTTTATGGTAAACTTATAGTTTTTGTCCCATTTTTATTCTTTTGCTTAAGGAACTTAATTTTCCCCCCATTCTTGATATCATTTGACAAAATATTCTCTTTCTAATATATTATTAGTTTATAGTCATATCTTGTTATTAGTTTTGTATCATTTAATTTTCTAGGATAAAGGATGTAAAAAGTTAAATATAGGCTATGTTTTGTACTCTTAATACAGTATTTAAATGTTATCTGTTAAAAGTGTGTATTGAACTATTTACTTTTCTGTTTGATAGGCAAAGCCCATGAATTACACCCTCCTTCTGAGTCGCATCCTGGTATTGTTGTTCATGTATGTGAGGATCAAAAAGCAGAAGGACCCCGTTTAAAAATAGTTCAAACTCGAAGGCCGGAGAGTATGGACTCGTCAAGTAGCTCTTCACCTCCATCATCACCAACATCATAAGTTTTTTGTGACTGTTCATCTAAGTGTTTGATCCTAAGTTTACTGGCAAGCTAAAGAGCTAAGTTGCAGATGTCTGGCTTAGTATTCTTTAATTACCATTCTATGCAAGGGAATTTAAAGCCTAGTATGCAAAATAATTGCTAGAAGTGACACATTGGAGTTGTGTTCGTGCACAATCTTAATTAACAATTTCCCTGCCTATATTACACAGTTCATCAATAATTGTTATGTGTTGTATATTTAATTGATTTTTCAATGTCTGAGTGAGCTAGGTTGTATTTTTTATTGTTCAAACTCTTAGTTGAAAGTAACTATATAGTTTACTTTTTATTTTGAAACACTTTAAGAGGCATACTAGAGGTAATATATTTTAACTGTAAAGTTCTGCATACTCTAATGAAATGTTACTTGAATTGATTCACAGAATGACATAAAATAGAATGGAATTGATGTGCATTGAAAGTATTCATATAATGGAAAATTTTCAGACTGTGCTCAAAAAGCTATGAATATAATATATTTGTATATATATTTTTACAGGTGTAGAGTAACAGTTGTGTATGTTTATTGATTTTATTTTTGGTATTTACAGTTTTAAAGTTTAAACTGCATTTATGCTTTTGGGGAAATTTCCTAAAAACAGCATTGTTCAGGTGATTTTATACATTTAAAATGAATATTGTCTAATATATTATATTCTTATATTTTAGTCAGTAGATTATACTACCATTATTTATTCAGTGGGTGTTTACTTGTTTAATTTTGCAAATTTCTTAGTTTTTCTCATTTTTTGCAACCATTTTCATCATATGTGTATGTACAAAAATGATTTGTGTTTTTTAAGAAGAGTTGTATTTTAAACTTATTTCTTTTAGCATTGAAATATGTACTAAATCTAAAACTAATTTAATTTATAATTTAATACTAATATGTACTAAATCTGTACTGTATTTTAGAATTCTCATATTTCTCATATGTTTTAAGCACTTACAAATAATGAAATGCAAATTATTGGGAATTATTATGTGCAACTATAATAGGAATTTTCCCTCTGATAGCTTGATTTTAAAACTGTATGGGTGCTTAAAATAATACAGTATTTTAAAGCTTTATGGCATGTTTTATTTAAATAAAGTGTTTGTAGATTGAACTAATTTTAACAATTAAGTATTATCACTGTAATTAAGGCTATATTATTTGAAATTTCTAGTTTAAGTTTGATTTTATTTCTAGTATTTGGGTTAACCCTTTGAGGCACTGCTTGCTAACACATTTATAACATATGTAGGTTGGTATTATCAACTACTTTATTGAAGTAGGACTAAAAATAAAGCTACATGCACATAGCAATCGCAATATTTTGAGGTGATGAAAAAAATATTGCCCAATGCATTTTTAGGCATAATAAAGGGAGAACACTTTTAATACCACCATATCTCAAAGAGTTTTGAGTCACGGCAGTCACACAGTAGCATGGTAAGGCACCATCTGAGCTTTATGTAAAATGATTTTCAACTATATATTATTTCTAGATCAATGTGGCAGAATTGACAAAATCATTTTAATTTACAAATTATCACATAAGAAACTATTACCTGATAATGAGTAAATTCAGTCATGCTTTACTATTTTAAAATTTACACTTATTTATTTAGCTTATTTAGCATTTTCCCCTTTAGTTTTAATTTATCATACATTTCAAAGAGGATATGTTAAAATTGTTCCTTTTTAAAGAAAAAGTTTTGTATTTTATTTTAAATACATTTTTTTTTCTTTAAAAGAACTGAATGAAAGCTTTTTTGAAACTAGTATGTATATTCATATGTTAAATTATTTTTTTTTTTTTGGCCTAATTTGTCATAAAGTTCTAATTATTTTTTATGTAATTATTGGTTAAAGGTTTTAACTATTTATTTATCCTAGGATGGATTTAAAGATTTATTTATTTTTCCTATAAATATTAAATACCAATAATCTAGAATCACTATATTTAATAAAATTCTTATTTTTCAGTTGATACTTATCTAAACACACTTTAAATATGAGATCAAATTTTAATTAGTATTTATAGTTTAATATTATTGACTAATTAAACTAATTTAAAATTTGAAGTGTGATGAATGTAAAAAGTTTATTTGTGTTTAATAAGAGTGTGTTTTGTTGAAAAAATTTATTTTATTAAATTGTAGCATGAAAGTATTATATTTACAATGACTGTTATCAATGAGTTGATAATTGAAAAAAATGAACAAAGGTTTTGCGGATTTTTATGACACATTTATGTCATATTAAAAGAAATCCATGCTTGTTCTCTTTTTGCATTGTTACAATACGTAATGTTGTTTAGAGCATAAACAATATAACATTATTCAGAATAGTTTAATAAAATTATTACATAAAGATATACAATAAAAAATATTTCACTTAATGCATTTTTATTTTGAGAAATATTTAAATGAAAACATAAGTAAAATAAACTTGTTAAATTCTTTTGAAAACAAATCTGTTCAGGAAATGTTTATTTTGTAAACATAACTATATTGTTCTTAAAATAACTTTTTACAGGGTTTTTAAGGCCATTTAATCATTTTAGTAATCACTGGCAGATATAATATTTGTTATGTAAATACCATGAGAAAATTATATTTATAGGGAATTTTAGCTTTAGGCTTTTAGTAGCTAAATTAGCTGTTTATCTGCAGTTTATATTAAATAAATTTTGTATTATCATAAATGCTCTTATAGTCTTATAAGAAATATATAGAACAATCAAATTATGTCCCTGTTTATTAGTGAATTATATAATAGCTGTTATATAAGTTATAGAATAAATATAATTTTCAGCTGTGAAATATAAATTTTAGTGTAATAGGACATGATTACATAAATGATTTATTGGTATTTTCTGTATGAAATTTTCATTTATGTGAAGTATTATAGGAATAATCTTAAGTAGCTCAAAGTTTATACTTAAGAGTTATAAAAGTTTTCACTCCATATTGCTAATGATTTTGATTGTTATGAAGATATTGTTTTATTTATTTTTTCCTGTAGTCATTTGACTGATTTAACATACACACACAAACGCTATAAAAGATTATATAAAAATTTGGATCTTATATTCCTAGTCTTGTAGCTTTGTGTATGTTTCTATTAATTTCCAAATGGCTTTGTATATATGTAATTTGTTTTAGATTGTTATTACTTCTATTTGTTTTGTTATTGTCTTTTTGGGACATTAACTATAGTTATTCAAATATCTTCATGTAATGTTAAAGATTATTCATATATTTGCTATTACATGCATGATTGTTATTGTTTGCATAATACAAATATGCTAAAGTATGATCTGTGATTTTGTATGTTGTGTCTACTGCATGATGATGTACTAAATCAGAATTATATGGTTTGTTGTGTTTAAAATGTGTATAATTATTAAGTATTTTGTGTATGACAGTTAAATCAGTTAGAATCTATAAAATTTATTTATGTTAGTGCAAAAAAGAAATGAATGTTTAATTAAAAGTATTTTAACTGTGAGATAAATTTTATAATTCTTATTGTTAATCTTGTATTAATAGTATGCAAATATTTTACTGCTGATATATATTAATGAAGCTGTATATGGTAAAAAAGAATTTCATTGATAGATTATAATTGATTTTTGTGTCACCAATTCACTTTATGATCTCAACATATATATATATATATATATATATATATATATATATATTATTTTATGTAAGTTTAAAGTTATTTATTTGTTTGACAACTGTTAGCCATTAAAATGCATGTTTGCTTCCAAATTTACATTACTTATAAACATATTTCTTGACAGTATTGCATGGTGAAGAATATTAATTTCATGTTAATATGATTTAGTATAGATGTATGTTCTTTTGGAATAAAGAAGATTGTTTAAATGTTATGTGATAGCCCAGTGTTTCCCAACTTGTGGTACACATACCATTGGTAGTATGTGAAAAATAATAATGGTGACATAAAAATAAATAAAATCATACACACAGAACTTTACAAGTGGAATTCTAATGATACAATCTAGTTTACTTTTGATTAAACATTAAGAATATAAACAATTTTCTGAGAAAGCTCTTAAATTATTATTACCATTAACTAGTAAAGAATTAGTAGTAAGACTTTTTCTTCCTATATATATATTTTAAATATGAAACTTTGAACAAACACATATGTATATATATTTTACAGTGAGTTTATAGTCTAGCATGACATTGTAACTTGTGTTTTCAATGTATTTTATCTCATTATAAATGGTTAAAATGGCTCATTATAAATGGGAATAAATGGTTACCTTATAAAATGTATATAGTGCAAAATATATTAACACACATGCAGTAACAAATTTCACGAAATACAATTATTTTACAAAGTGTTACAATTTAGCATCCAAATGGTATGTGAGCCAAAAAAGGTTGGGAAACACTGTTATGGCCTATAAAAGTAATTTATGATTAAAATTTGGTGGAAAAATCTTTTTTTTTTATTGCAGCTTTTCTGTTTTTTGTTGCTACTTTAACAGAAATGTCTTCTTGAAGTATAAGTGTTATGAAAGAATTTTAAAAGTTATAAAGTCCCTTTATAAGTTTCTAATTTGTACAAATCCAATGCTGCAAAATATATTGTACTGGCTATAAAAAGTTTTTAATTGCTAATTAGGACAAATTGTAAATCACCTTTGAGAGAAAGATAACAAAAATTCTTGAGTTTTTTCTATTAATTTTTCTAGTAATGCTCTTATCTTTTGATTAAGTAATGAAATCATGATCTTTTCACTGTAAAATAATATATTACCAAAGATACTCTCATAAATATTTTGGGGACACCCAAAAAGTAAATTTTAAATATTGAACTAAAGTTTGAGTAAATGTTTAAGTGATAAGAAATTTTATTCTTTTTTTGTAAAGTGTATTAACAACTCATTATTTTTATTTAATTATCTCTTAGTTTTAGGTATTTTTTATTTGAAATATTCTTATTCGTGTCTAAAGAATCACTTCCCATTACAAAGAGTGTTAAAAAAAATTCTCACTTAGATTAATGAAATGCAGCATTATTGTGCAGTCAGTTTAGAAAAGTAATGTATCAGTAATAATGTTCTGATATTGATATATACTAGGGGTATAAATTGTAGCCATTACATTTGAAAGGAATTAAAGAGGAGAATGGAATATCTTGACAAATTGAGTTAACTGAGTCAAGACTTTTGTAAACATGTTATTGCTCAAAAAGGTGTTGATTACATTTTTATGGTAGTATATGAAAATTTGTATGGACAGTAAATACATTTTACATTATTATACATGTATTGTTATAATCAATTTCTTAAGTACATATGTCCTGAATAATTATTAATGTAAATTGTAATGGTTCGACAAATGCCTGATCTTGCAGTTGGTTAACAGTGGGGTTGATAAATATAGCTTATTTATAATTGTTATTAATTAAAGAAGCTATTTATAAAAGTTATTTATGTTTTAATTTTTTTTGTCAAGTTTTTCATACTTTTAATTTTTTTTATTTAATGTACAGTGTTGAAATCTGTGTTTCATTTTTAAATTTTATGTACCTTTAAAAATTATTTCAATTTATTTTTACAGTCCATATTAGATAAATTGAGTAAAATTTATACATATTTGTGTGATTAAATATAATTGTCTACTGTTCATTTAAAATCAGATATAGGATCTAATAATTATCTAAAAATGCATTTTCTTTTCACTTTTTTAACATACATAAAATTTACATTATATATGAAGAGAGCAGATGAAAAACATTTTTTTTTTAAATACAAATGGATATATTTTTTGATATCTTAACTAAGAAAATTACAAGTTTAGGTTTAATTGAAATCAGATGATCAATTTTATGAGGCAAATTTTAAATTTTGAAACTGAAGAGTTTTAATTAAAATTTATATTTATTATAATACCAATTTTCTTATTTCCAAATTCCAACTTGTTTTGTGAAAAGTAATGTTTTGCTCAGGTTTATTAGACTTTATCAATGTTACTCTTATTTGATATTCTTTAATGATATAAATTTTAAACAGGAGCAGACGTTATTTATAGGTTGTTAGTATGCAAAGACAGTATTATTAAGTATAATAAAAAAGAGGAAAACTTGCAAAAGGTACTGCTGCAAGAATTATAATTTAATACCATTCTCAGTATTTTGTATATTTTTTAAATTTAAAGAATAATTTTGTTGACCATTTTTCTTAATTTATGTTTGCAATATTTAAATAAACTTAAACATGTTTGGTCTGAGAAAGGTTAAATGCATAATTACCGAGTTTAATATTTTAATTCAGTTACTTTTTATCCTTTGATGTTTGGTGTATGATCATGTTTATTTGTTATAGTGGATATCAGTTAATCAGTAATTCACTAAAAGATAAAAAATTTCGTTATCAAATATTTGCTTTGATATTTTTTTATAAGCAAATTATTAACCATATCCTGTAATGGTTTGATGTTCCATGGTTGAAATATTTTGTTATTTTTCGGGACACTATACAAATTTAGACAACAAACACATGAGTAATAATCCTGCTATATATTACTTCACTTTAATAAATGCTACAATATATTGTTATTTATTGAAAAAGATGAAGTGATGTAATCCCAAAATTGAAGTAAAGATTTTTCATTTTTGCATCTAATGAAATGAATACATTAAAGGGATTTGCTTAAATGTCAAATACTGAATATATATATATACAGTAAAATTAGAAATAAAAGTTTGGTAGAAAACTATTTTTGTATGAAATAAATCTATTTGTATTTTAAGTTACTTTAATTATTATTTTTAATATGACACCTTTTTAACATTTGTTTTCTCACTCTAATCTGTATTACTTAAAATTCACATTTGAATACAGAGAAAATTGGTTGAAAATATTACTAGGAAAAACAGTTGCTTCTGAAATGTGCTATCTTTTGATGTCATTTATAAATAATCCTCCTTACATAAATTTAAATTTTAGAAAAGTTGCAGCAAATTTTTAGGCATATTTTCCTCAGATCAATTCTTTGTAGTGTTTTGTAATAATTTTATATTTATTAAGATGAATCTCCCGTAAAGTATCATTTATTTTTGGGTTATTAAAACAAATACATGCTTATGCCATCTGTGTTCATTTTAAAATTTGTGACACAGCTTAAATGAAATATTAGTAACATGTAACAATATTTTAAATATTACTCATTGTACAGAAAATAATTTGATTAGCAACCAAAGTATGTATTGTGGATGTTTATCAAAATATTTGGCTTAATTTTGATTGACTAATTTTTGTTTTAAGAAATTCATAGTTTTAATTATAGTCAAGTGTTTCACAGTTAGGTTTCACTTCTCTAAGAAAAATATAAGTTTAGTTAATAGATGTAGATATTTGCAATGTTGCTATTTTGTGTGGATGCTGTGTTAATGTGATTCATTTGTTTATATCACTTCTTGAGGTTGAAAAAAGTAACAAAATGGATCCCTCGCTTTGAAAAATGTTTTGTTTGTACTTACCATTATAGTTAAAATTTTCTTAACATAGTGTCTTATAAACTTGTACGAACAAAGAAAAAAAAAAGTATTCTAATATGCTGTGTTTTCTTAATAGTGTCCAAAAACTGTAGTTTTGGAAAAGAAATCATATCTATTAGAATATATGCACCCTACTAATTGCATGTAATGTGTGAGCATAAAAAAAACCTGTGTTGCAAAAAAGCACGTTTGTTTTTATTAAATATAATGATGTATATCATTGTTTTCTATTGAGCACGATAGTTATCAGTATGCAATTCATTGTAGTAATTTTGTGCTTAATATTGATGGAATAAATATTTATAACTCTCTTTGTGTGCATTTTAGCTATTTGAGTGAGGACACTTTTACTTTTTTTATTTTAAAAAGTTTGCCACATTTTATTTTAGATTTTTTATTGTATCATTCCTAAAAACTCTTTCAAGCTTTACTGCATGAAAACTGGTTAACAAGATAATCGAAGTTTTTATATTGAATATATATATATATATATATATATATATAATCCATATTCTGTTCGCATTCGTTAATAATTTTGCTAAATTTCTTAAGTTTATATTTTAAAACTAAAACAGGGAAAAAAAAAAGGCTTTTAAGCAGTGATTTTACTTGAAAAAGTATAAAACTTGTGCATTTCGAAGTAAAGGGTGATTGTTAAATATCGAAAATTAGAATCTCCTTAAAAACTGGGTGTCTTGAAGAAAAAAGTTCCACAACTGTATTTCCCCATCCTATCGTGAAAGAAAATTTTTCTAGAACACTTCTGCTTGCAATAGTCACTAATTCGCATTATCTTTATAAGATTTCCGCCTCTTAGAACAATGAAAGCTGTTGAATATCAAACGACTTTGTAAACGCGTCAAACTAAACAGCAGTGTAGTATAAAATGCAATACCAACGTACGTGCACTTCGCTGCTTCGAGGAGCAGCATTCTCAAGGCAAGGGAACTCAATGACTTCTAAAAGCAGACTGCCTTACGTAGCTTTTGCATTTCATACTACTTTCCGGCACAAAGGTTTTACCTCTTTGTGTAACCAGCAGTGTGTTGAAAATACAGCTGAAGGAAAAAATTGAGGATGGCAATATGTATTGTTAGGTCTATCATGGAAACTTTTCTAGCTAAGAGGAATTTCTTTCTTTTAAATGGAACTTTAAATTTTCATAGACTTGCTTTGCGTCTAAATTTTAATTTCTCTTCTAGGCTGTTAGTTCAGTGTAATGATGGACTGTAATGTTCACGTAGTGTAATGAGGATGAAAGTAAATGTCAGAAGAAAAAAGTGCATAGTTTGTGCCGCTTTGATTCCATTGTAGAATAAAATAACTCATGGTTCGCTTTAAGTAAACGGTTACGTTGTCTCAAAATAACCAACACTTACATTAGGGGTAACTAGATTGACGACAACGTATACCAGTGAATAATGTAGACCTTTATGCCAATGGACCTGTGTAACTGTGACATAAGGCATTTCTTCGGAGGCAAGAAATTATCTTCACCAGGAGGAGTTAAACTTAAGTTGTTGCTAGATTAAATGAGACAGCGTATGTTTTAGAATGGCATGTAGAATTTCCCAACAATTATCCGATGCAGTATATTATCAATTATTATTTTCAAAAGTGGGATTTCATTTGTTTCATGTCATTGAAATGAAAGTTATTTCTGTTGAAGACCGTTTTTCCTTTTGCCTTAAATATTTTGAATATTGCAGCAGGGGAAAGATGGTTCCATGGTAAAATTAAGATGCATAAAAATGGCCCGAATTATAATTGCCTGTAATATTTTCCTTACATAACATTGTTTCCTCAATATTTTTTTCTGGCTACATGAAGGCTAGAAAAGTATAAACTTTGAACAATTGTTCATGAGGAACTTTGAACTTGAGGCATGAACTGCCTCGAAATTTTGATTTTAATTCTTCCCACCAGTTTGCTAGCAAAGTATTTTAAATGCATATGGGATTCCTAAATCATGAATATCGTAAGATTCTCTGTAAAATTTCTTTCAGTTTATTTATCATTTATAAAACTTCTACTTTGAGTAATTTTTTAATATAAAACTGCTATTTTCTAATAGGTTTTGCTAGGGAATAAGTAAGTGTAATAAAATACCAGTTTTACTATATCCGAAGATTTTTATTTGGTTATGAATATTTGATATTGTATAACTTTAGAGATTATGGAATGAAATAATAAAAATATTGATTTTTTAGTGTCAGTATTTAAGAAAACAACCAAGCGTGTTATATTCGATATAAACACTGCTCATAGTGTCCGCATTAGTATTAAGTTTGCTTTGAGTTTATCGCACATTAAGCGAAACCATATTTTTAATTCTAAAAAATGAATATTATCTTTAATATTCTCATCATAAGCTAACATAACTATTCTCTCACTTGTTTTAATATCTTATATAATAAGCGACGCAGGTTTTGGCAAATCATTTGTATCCAATAGATGGCGCTGTCGAACAATACCTTCCAACTTCGGGGATAGAAATTAAAGACGAACGAATTCTGAATTACTAGCGTGATTTTCAATTTTCACACATTAAAAAGAAGGAAATTTCATCCTTTTAGATATTTTACCATTCGTTATAAATATCGCATTGCTTTTTGTTAATATTGTCTGAAACCAGATTTTCTTTTCCTTTTATCTCTGTGACGTAAAACAATTTTATTTACTTATTTTGATGTGTGGCGCATGCCTTCCCAATACGTAATGCCATCGCAATGTCAATAGAAAGTAGTACCTTCCATGATAAAAGAGTAATGTTTCGCTTTGTAATTTGCCTTAGTTGAATATTGCATTTTAAGGGCACACAGGACATCTCGACAATGAAATAGAACTAATTCAGTGTAATATATACGGAATCGTCATCGGCGGGCATCTCCTTGGAGCCCCTATTACTGGAATGATCACCAGTCAAAATGTTAACACAATATATAATTAGCATTCATTTAATTAAATTAAAATAGCTAATATAAAAGACAAAAAACCTTAAGACTGCAGAAAAACCACCTTAATCTAGCAGACAAATGTACATTTTAAAAAGCTTATTAAACTTGCATTTTTGATTAAAAATTTTTAAGTTTACTCATCAGTAAAAAAAAAAAAAAAAAAAAAAAAAAAACTAACAAAATGACACTATAAACCTTAAAGTTCAAGCCTATTTACAGATATCTGTAGTTTTGAAACTTCTCACACAGTTGTTAACATCAGAAAATTTGTTCATTAGGAAGCACTTGGTATTTTGCCCGTGAGTTAGCAGTCCCTTACGCAGTGGCGTACGGTAGGTTTTCATGCAGGGTGTGCAGAGAACATGGATTTTCCAATAAATCTTTAATTATTGAGACATCTGAGATCTCCATTCTGAAACAGGTTAATTATTATGAATATAAATTTAACGATTACAATAAATAAAATATTTACCTAGGAGTAGTCGAGTTATAACTATAAAAACAGCTAAACTTATGAGAATTCTACTAGCACTGAAGCAAAAATCATGTCTTTTGCTTTATGGTATCATATCGGCGTCGAAAAAGCAATGCTTCGGACTTCTACGAAAAACATATGTTCAGCAAACGTAGCACCACACCGCCGCTGCGGTGCCGACAAACCGAACGTCTATTCCACGTGCAGAGGATTTCGCTGCACGCTGGCACAATAGAACGAACTGTTTCTTGTTAGGTCAGTGGATTAAATTATATTTATTAATTGTTTTTAACATTTGGAAATCATATGTTCTGTTTTTATATACTGTCTGTAAGACACAATGAATGGTAAAATTTGGACTGTTCTGTTAAAATTCGTTTCTTTAAAACAAAACAACATTGTTTTTCAGCTAATTATTTCAATAAATACAATACATCACCGAAATTAATTTACCACACTTAAATATTTCCCCTTTATATTGATGAAATACTTCTTTCATATTTCCATGAAAAAAAAATCTTACAATATATAAATTTAAACATTAACCGTCTTCAAATCGTATGGCCAGTTAATCAGTTAAAAAACCAAAAGCGGTTCAGCACGTAAGTCCCCGCTCTAATACAACGCTTAATAAACCGTACCTTCGGATGATTCTGAATGCCAAGTGCAGGAAAAATAGCTGCACTTGCCTCAGTGCCATAGTATGCTATTCTTCTCCAGTAGCCCATACATATAAAGCGTGATTTTCAATTTAGTGCGCAGTGCGTACACGTCAGAACTTCCTATCTTCGTTTGCGCGCTATGTGGTGCAGCACCTAGTACCGCACGCACTGCGGGAATACAATCAAGCAAATCAACATAATATCTGAATATATTATAATATTTATTATATACCATATAAAGATAGGTAGACATAGGTGGAGAAAATTATTGTCCCTCATAATTTTGCCATTGTGTGCAGTGCACACCCTGCACATATGGACCGTACGCCACTGCCCTTACGCAGGGCCGTAACTAGGTCCTTTAGCGCCCGTGGCAAAAAAATGGTCCGCGCCCCTGCCACCAAATATAGTAATAAAATGCATAAACATGTTATATATATATATATACACATATATATACACATATATATTAAAAATGAACTTACAAAATATTTTGTTAATACTTAAAATGTTCCTATAATATTAATTTTAAATTATTTTTCTATTTTTCCTTTCATTTTTTCCTTAAAAATATTTTTGAACACTTTGGAAGTGTTATTTTGCTGATAAACTGAATAGTTTATTTGAGGGGACTATTTTACATTTAAACGTTGAATTTTCGTAAAAAATTGGCAAATTCCTAAATATACATTTAGTTTTAATAGCTTTAATAAATTCAAAATTTAAAACGAATACCCAGAATTATATTAAGGTATACTAGGAGTGTTTGGTAAACATTTTGTAAGAACCTATAATAGGTTTAGTACCTAGAAGCAGTCTAAAAAAATAAGAGAATTTATAAAACATAATTTTTAAGCACATTGAATTTTATAATATGAAAAGTTTATTTTTCAACTTTTCTTTATTTCTACTTGGGGCGAATCGTCCTCTTTCGGACCCCATTTTCTTCACGGTGAGGAGCCCCTAAGACTGATACGCCAGTTGCAAATGCCTCCTTTGCCACGCCCTAGTTAGGCCCTGCTCTTACGGTACCTTCTTATCTTTTATTCTGCGTCTCTCTTCATTCTTTTACGTTACAGTACATATAATTAAAAACTGTGAAGATCGCATTTCTTTTTAAGATATAGATAGCATCAAAAATATTTTATATGATGGTAAATACACAGTTTTTATTTTACATTGGAAGCGGTTTTGAAAGATGAAGCCAATCAACAGTCGAATCTCTATTTTGAGAACATTTCTTTGGAATCAAGAGCATTTTGCGAATTTCCTACTAAAAAAAATTTCTAAATAGTGAAGTACTCTCTCTATTTGAAGAACTTTTAATCGAGAAGAACAGAATTGGATATTCTGCACTGTGGGAAAAATAGTATCTATACAGCAACAATTGTGGTGAAGACGGAAATGATGATGTTGCAAAAACCGACAAACTTTTGTAAGATGAAATGCTAAAATCATTTGAAATAATTCGACCCGGATTACGGTTTAAAGTATCCAACTGGGTTTAAATGACCTGTTTTAGGAGAAAAATTAGAAAATTCTTTTTTTGAATTATTTGACAGACTACAAGTTAGCTTTTTACTTTTACTTTTGTCTTTACGATCTACGAAATAGAAGTAATGACAATTTTTATTTTTCATCAGTAATTCGGAAGTTACATTTCAGTAACCGGAAAGTACAGTTTAAATGGATTTTATTAGAAAAAGAAGGTAAATTTAAATTTTATTTTAAAAATAGACTTTTGCTGATAAGTATTCCAATTTATAAATCTGAAGATTTTTTAATTGGCTTCAATAACATTTTGTAAAACCTCTTCTGCAATAAAAACTTTAAAATGTATTTTCTGTGAAACTATGTTTTGACTTTTTTTTCTTAACCCAGGAACAAAGTGACAGTCACACACACAAAAAAAAGTTTTTATTTTAAGAAAATGAAACTTTTAACAGATAATTTACATAATATTGTGAGTGTAATGCTTAGGTGGTTTGAAACGTTACGGTCTATTTGTTGCTACTCGAAGGATAATGACACCGTGACTTAATTTGTGAGTGTTATGAATTAAAAATTTGATTGCAAAAGCTATTTTTATAAAACAATATATATATTTTCAGACGATAGCTAAATTGTTACTTATATGATGAATATCTCTAATAAATTTTAACATAGGTCTTATATCTAGTTTCATTGCATTCTCGGGGGGGGGGGTGTCCTGAGGCGTGTATGGCCGATGGGTAGGGCGCTGGTCTTACGAGCTGGGCTGGTACGAGTTTGAATCCAGCTGCTGTCATGGATGTTCGTAGCCTTTCGGAATCGTTTCTAAACAGAAGATCTCGCTCTTATTAGTCCTCGTGTAGCAAAACAATAGAACATAGCGCTTTCAACCAACCAGAGCTATGTGTGTGTAAGCTGTGATATCCCTATCATATAAATATGAACTCCATGTAATTTCATATCACTGTAACTGTAACTCCACATGTAACAGGCATGAGTTAGTAAGTAAACGTACGTGCACTTGCACGCCGGCAATAAAGATTATCTTATATATGAAAGTACACTCATGTCCATAAATTAAGGATAATGAAGTTCAGGCAATGAAAGAGACAAAAGCAAAACAAATTTGACTTATTTGTAAAGTCTATTTATTTAACAAAAGGTAAAGAGCAAAAAAGATGCTATATGTTTGACATAATTAATAAAAATTGCGATTTTTACTCCCTGGAGCAAATTTCAAAAAAGAACCTATTTACAGAAAACAGTATAACATGGTTAGTACGATGGTTAATACGGAGTATGTCTCCCGGACGATGCAATACAAGCGTTACAACGCCTACGCATGCTGAGTATCAGATTATCAATCTGATCTTGGGGAAAATTACACCACTCATCAAGCAATGCCCTCTAAAGTTCCGATAGTTGGGAGGGGGTTGACGGGCTGCAATTCGTCGGCCAAGCATGTCCCACACATGCTCTATTGGATTCAAGTCCGGTGAGTATGCTGGCCAATCCATACGGGTGATATCCTCCGATTGAAGGCATTCGTCTACAATGTTTGCACGGTGAGGTCGGGCGTTGTCATCCATATACAGAAATTCAGGACCCATGACGCCCCGAAACAAACGTACATGTTGTTCCAGAATGACATCCCGATAGATGTGGCCTGTCATCGTTACACTCTGAACATGCAGGTCAGTTCTGGAACCAAGAATAAGTCCTCCCCAAACGAGCCATCCTGCACCACCGTAACGGTGTCGTTCAATGGTGTTCTCTTGGTGGTAACGGGTACCTGGCGCTCTCCATATGAAAGTCCGGCGAGAATCAGAATGTAAACTGAACCTGGACTCGTCGGAAAACATCACACAAGACCACTGTTGCGGTGTCCACAATGCATGCTCTCTAGCCCAGCATAATCGCAGGCGACAGTGAGTTGCGGTAAGGGGAACACATCTGACAGGCCTACGAGCATATAGACCAATGTTCCCTAAGCGTCTGTACACGGTCTGCCTTGAAACTGTCGTACCGGTAGCTGAAGAGAGCTGACGAGACAGGTCTGATGCTGTGCTCCGTCTGTTTCTTTTGGCAGTAACTGCCAAATACCGGTCATCATTCGGCGTAGTAACTCGGGGGCGACCTGTGCTGTAACATCTACTCACATTACCATCATGTTTGAATCGTTGCCAAAGCCTGGAGATGACACTCTGGGCGATTCCAAGTTCCTCGGATATTTCCAGCTGGGTACGTCCACATTCCAGTCGTCCGATAATTCTACCACGTAAAAAATCATCCAAATGCTTCCTTTGTGCCATAACTATGCGGTTATTGCACTGAAAGGCTTTTAAAGCGCTTGTGAACAATTTTACTTCTTTGCTACCATTCCTTATATACCCCTTTCATACACTCTCGTCATTGTGACGTACTATCCGCGCCATCTGGTGGTTTCCTGCAATTTGCATATTCTTCTTCAAGATGTGTGTGATAATTCTACAGGTGAAATTTTTATTTTAAAGCTCAATTTCTGTGTGATTCTGAATTATCCTTAATTTATGGACATGAGTGTATTTTAATGTGTCTTAATTGTATTAACGTAAATACATTATATAAGCCCCCTCCACCTACCTAAAAGAAAATGTTGGATTGATATATTTTGCCTCACAACGTTAACAGTAAGATAAAAATAAACTATCCGAGGTTTTCCGCACATATGTAAAAAGCATTTTTGGCATCCTTTAAAATAATTTTCATTTCCATATGCTTTTATATGTGCAAATACTGCAGAAACAATTATTAAGATATTGAATTTACTGTTTTTCAAAATATGGTACTCAAACCCAGTCCGTTATTATAAAGAAAGTATACCTGAAGGAATTTTAAGTGCATCACAAAAATGTGAGACGTATTAGGAGAAAAATTTAAAAGACAAAGAAAAAAAAACCTCATGGATTTTTTTGAAGGGTAAAATAAATAAATTGATTAAAAATACATTAATTTATAAAAAAAATGCTATTCATTACTTTTTAAAAAATATTAGTTCGTTTTTATCAATTTAGAAATCTGTTTTATGTACTTTAAAGTATAAATCTCTGTTTAATAAATTTTCCATATAACATTTTTTTTTCACGTATTTATCAACTTCATTAAATAAGGTTTGACTGTAGATCACTATAGCACTTTAATTGTTTTCAAAATGTTTGATACTATACGTCAACAATTAGATTGCACTTTTCCAAAATTCTATGAAACAATTCTTTTGCCAACTGGGTACGGCAGGAGATAATATATTCCATAATAATGAGAAGAATTTGCTTCTCGGTCAGAAAAAGGTACATTAAGGGATCTCAGAACTCTAAAATCTTAAACATTTAAATTAAATATTATTTTAATATTTAATTTTTTCTTAATTGAAAGTTGCAAATGTTTTGCACATTTTGAATGTAGTTTTTTTTTTGCTATACCTCACAAGGTATGAAAGTTAATGGAATTCAATTATTTTCATCCTCTATAGCATTCGTACACACTGGGCAGGTTTTTTACAAGTACCGCTTTGAAATTAAAAACCCACAAGTGTACTTATATTTTTTTTTTATCTAATTTTATATTTACGCAAAAGTCTGTAAATTAATCTACTTTTGAATACAATTTCCATCAATATCAGGGCACTTGTTATATCGTGGGATCAATATTCGAATTTCCTCCTCATAGAAATCTGTCTCCTATCTTCGCACTTCGCCCTGGTATTAATATCTCACGATATCTTTCGAACCCTTGCTCTTCCATATTTTCCCGAGGAATCTTTGCATTGTTGGGTGCATATTTACAGTTTTATTCTTTCACTGTTACATTTTTATTAGAAGCCTTAATCAAACTTTAACTCTATCGCATGGGTCATCACACATTTCAGTTTTTATTTCTGTTTAACCCTTAATTTGGCTCAGTCTGGCCACTACACCGGACATGTATATTTATAACTACTATATAACATAATTGTCAGTGTTCGCCACAGCAGACATGATTTATCTCAAAAATGGAAAATATTTTTTTTTTTTTGCTTATTTTACAGAGATTCTAATGTCTATACAGACATGGGAAAATAGCAGAAATTAAAAAATATTTGAAAAAACATCTTGTCAAATTAAGGGTTAAAACGAAAAGACCTTTCACCAAAAATTAAAGCTTGTTGACCCAGTTTCTTCTGTATGTATTCCTTAACAAGGTATGCAGTCCTAAATACAAAATATAGACATTCTACGATTAACTGCGTTTGAGTTATGATAGAAGACGTCTGTACGTATGTACGTCAAAAGTTAACTAGTCATAACCCTTTCAGGAATGGTCGAAATGGATATTTAAAGTTTTCTTTTACGTACATGCAGACGTAACACTTAAACTGGTCAAAATAAATATTTTCTTTTAAATATAAGCCATGGAATTTATCAGTATTACAATACTTCCTTCCTATTGTACTAGGTAGTAAAAGTATGATGTGGATATTATCATATATCTGTCAAATTATGCATAATTTTTGCTGCCCTTCATTTACACTTATTAGAAAGAGAGATACGATCCTTCAATTCTTTAATAAAATAGATAGCTACAGAATTGTTAAAATACTGTCTTATAATATCATCAAAATTATAGAACAACGAGTAGAACTGTATTCAACAATGCGTCGTATATAGTAGTTCAACCTTGAGTAGAGCTTAAGAACTGTCGTTTGGATGCGATCGGTAAATTTTAATATTTGTTATATTAAGATATTTCGTTATATAGAGTGCTTATTGCAATAAAAAACGGAAGCCCATAACTATTGCATTTTCGGTGCGTATATGCATGAAAAAAATCATTCTTTTAATAGTAGTTTCTGTGGTCTGTTGTTTATTGATAACTCCTTATTTAGAAAGTGTACTTCTAGAAGAAGTGGGAAATGTGCAGTAATGAATATTTGTTCAATTACACATCTATATTGCATCAAAACCTGTCTATAATGATACTTTATAGTCCTAAAAAAGATATTATCAAAGGTAGGTTATAGTTAAGATCAGTTACCCATGTTTACATACGTAATGTGCACAAAATAACCTGGATTGTATTTAAAGATGCAAGTTCTTAAAATAATTTGAAATCCAAATATTTATAACACAATTACTAACCTCTTGGTTTTTTTTGCATTGAATAAATAAATAATACAATGAGTAAATAAGGAATATTAGGTAATCAAAAATATCGTTATAAACAGGTTTTGCTAAACACATTTAAAGAATACATTTTTTTTTACTTCAGTCCAATTTTCATATATAGAAGAAAAAATATAATGTATTTGTGATATAAATATATGCATTTGTTATGTGATAAAGAAATGGGAGAACGCTAAAATACTTTATAAATATTTTATTTTTATTTTTCTTACAGATACAGATAGTAATCAGTTTATAACATGTACTGAAAACTTCGTATACCAAAATTCATCAATTCTCCTTGAAGTAATGTGTAAGTCTGCAGATCATGACTGATTGTTAAATAAATCTTGCCTTTTGTTACTCCCATCAATAAAGTTACCGTGAAAAGTATCGTTATGAGGGATATAATAATAAATAGTATTTCTAAACTAATAATATCACAGTTTACTTTAAGAAGTGAATACTTACAATATTATGAATTACATCTAATGGACTTTAAAATAAGAATGCATTAGTTTGGCTTGTAAAGCATCGTCTTTGAAAATAATCAAAATAAATTATCCTGTGTTAAATAAGAAATATATCTTAAGGAAGTTTCAGTGACTTTTTTCTTTAATGTTTAGGTTGAAGGCTGATCAAAAGCTAAAAGGGCATTTTGGGAGAGATTTTTATTTCATAAAAGTAGTATTTGCTTTTTGTGTCTCACCCAAGAGAGGGGTTTGGGGGGTCAAATCCCCTTCCACGAACCGATAGAATGAATGAAGTACATATAATTTAAATTTTTAATATAAAGACATCGCCACGGCTAACGCACTTGTATTAGATTGACCTTTCTATAATATTTTTTATCAAACTGTAATATATGTACATGTACTATACCATAATTTTTACACAATAACTTTAGCGTTACACACAAACATTTATGTCTGCGACACTTTCGCCTAAAACTTCACCCATAAAAGAAGTCTGTGTTCGCCACTGCAAAGGATATAAATTCACGATTGTTTCATACACTTTGTTTCATTTAGAGGAATAAAATATGCAAAAAATTTTGATATCATTTTGATAAGGATTAATCTTACGATATTTTCGTAATATTACCAATAAACATCTCACATCAGTATTTAATGTTAGTCAAGTTTTAATCGACACATATCATTCAGTTTTCAGATTTAAATTTTCAAATCTGTATCATACTGTGTTTATTTCAATTTGTATTTTTATAATTTATTATTTGTATGCAAGGGTATAAACAGAAAAAAGTACGAAAGCATTTTATTATATAAAAAACATACTCTTTATGCAAGGAAGGAATTTTAGTAAAGATTTTTACTCTTCAGGTTCTATTGTGCTTAATGGAAAACAATTTTTTACTGTGTTTACAAAACTATCTAAATTAGTTGTGAATGTACGCTTTCTGAGAAAAATTTTATTAAAAGAGTGAGTTACGAAATCAGATATATTTTGTACACGATCACATATTTGAGATTAAAAGAAAAACTTTCATTTGTATTGTATTGAAAGGCTTTCACGTTTCATTTTCTGCAATTTAAAATGTTACTGAATTTTCCTAATTGAATGCATTTTACAGCATATCAACAGCTGAATTGTTTTTATATATATTTTCCGTGTTCTCTGCAATCAAATACTTTTTCTTCTGCAACTATGGAAAAATCACAAATAATTTACCAGTTCATAAGTTTAAATAATATCTAGCAAATTACTCTCTTTATTTTATACGGTTCAACTCTTTATTTAATACCTCAGAATTTTTATCTCCTTTTTTAATATTTATTCTCAGCTAAACTGAATAATTGTAAAAAAAAAAATCAAATTTTAGATATTTAACTATTGGTAATTGTTTTTATCATTACACTCTTTATTGTTAATTTCGATGGAAAATACATTGAGTTTATCTCGTTTATTTTTCCAGCTTCTTTCAATCTAATTAGCTTTCAATGTTAATTAATTTTGTAATTGTTACTTTACCGAAAGCTGCAATTTTAAAATTGTGTTTATGAAGATTATTTCTTATTTCTCAGTTTCGTTGACTTATGAGAATGAATGCTTCAGAATAATATATGTAATTCTTCTAGTTCAGAAGGAATGTAATAAAGTACCAAACTACTAACGGAAAATTAAGCCGTTTACAGATTTTTGAATTTTCTCAAGCCCTGCATCATTACATTGATTGTTTGCAAGTTTTAATGCAATGATTATTTAATATTTTAACAAGCTATTAATTTTAAATACTGAAATACAACCAGTAGATAATTTTAAAATTTTACATCGTTTAAAATATTCAAAATAAAAAGGCAAAATAGTGAAAACAGAATTGTTGGATTTCAAAATGTTTTTTAAATAGAAATGTTTTTTTTATCTACAATTAAAAAAAAGCAATCCCCTATGAAACATAGGAATGCTTTTTGGAGTAGCTTTCTGTGAATTGTGTAGACAATAAATGGGTTGCTTGTATTATTTAAAACAACATTAGATATGAAGAGTTTAATAAATTTTTCTAGCTAAATTTCAGCGGGACTATTCTTCAGTGATGTTAATGCTATCAATTTGTGTACTTTTATTCCTTCTGACAATAACTTATATCCGTTATTTAATAATAAACTTTTTATCAAGCTAAAAGCATTAAAACTGATTACTTGGTGTCATTTTAGAGATAATTTCAGAAAGTCGTCAGAATATTGCTGGTCTATTAAACAAGAACAATAATTTCCACTCTCACGTCAAACCCATGGATTTTACTCTTGACTTGAGGCCAAGACGAGAGAAGATAACAGCAAAAATAACTAGTCAATAAAATTCACAGTTCTTAACAAAACTGACATGATCTACGATATGCAAACAAGTACTACAATACAATATTACTACATCTGTAATCGAAGAAAAATATAAATACATGTAAATAAAATTCCTAAAGATATGCAGACTTAAAAACATCCAGACACATTTCATATCTGAAAGAAACCAGTAAAGATTTACAGAAGTAGACAGAAATACACATCAGCTGGTCGATTAGATCCTTTTGAGATGATTTCAGAAAGTCACCAGAATATTGACAACTAGTCCATTAAACAACCTAGATTCCCCACTCTCGAGTCCAATCCACAGATTTTATTATCGCACTGAAAAGATGACGACAAAAAGAACTAGTCGATAAAAACACAATTCTAATCAAAATTAGTATAGCATGCGATATGCAAACAAATACTACAATACGATATTACTACATCTGTAAAAGAAGAAAGACATAAATACATATAAATACAATAAATATACAGACCTAAAACATTCAGAGATATTTCACTATTAAAAGAAACCAGTAAAGATTTACAGAAGTAGACAGAAATACAAATTACTGGTTTATTAGAGAATACCAGCAATTAAACATGTTATATATTATCAATGCAACGAAACAAAATTGAACAATACAAGATATATACGGAGCTCGCAATACATTCAATATCGATAAGAATACTGAAACTTTTAAAAGTAGACTGAATGTATAAATGGGACTGAATACTTGGAATCATCTTGGATATCATTTCAAAACATCGGGAAAATATTGCCAATTGGTTCACTAAACAAGAATGAGAATACCCATTCTCGTTTCTAGGATTTTATTGCTGCCTTGAGACCAAGGAGAGAGAAGTTAATAACAAAAAGAACTAGTCAATAAAAACACAGTTCTAATCACAATTGACATAACATACCGTAAGTAAACAAGGGCAACAGTAAAATATTCCTACAGTTACAACATAAAATTAATATAAATAGATACAAACACATTACAATACAATTACTAAAGATATAAAGACTTAAAAACATTCAGAGACAATTCATTACAAAAAGCTACCAGTAAACATTTACTAAAGTAGACAAAAATATGGATCAGATGGTCGAGGGAAGAAAACGAACAAGAAAACATATTTTATCTATTATCTAAAAAAAAATGAAACCAATAGAATAATACAAGAAATGCAGAGGGCTCATAATAAATCTGGTATTAATGGAATGCAGAAAGTTTAAAAAACAGAACTGCTGAGATTCTGATACTCAGCAATAACTAAGATGGAACTGACACGAACAGAGGAAGACAAAACTGTATGTTTAGAAAAGTAAATTCTGCCCTTAAAAGTATGTTTTAAAATATATTATAGAAATTTTGTTAAAAAAAATCGTATATTTTTTTTCTTACTATGATAACAAATTAGTTTTATTGTAAGGTATAAAGAGTACCCTATAAATAAAATGACCTTATCATGTGCAAAAAGAATTCGTAACAGTAAAAGAATGTTAACAATTAGCATAGGTGTTAGTAAAATGCATAATTATTTCATAATTTTAATTCTTTAAATCAACTTTTTAAATTAATTTTTGCGAGGCAAAAAAAGTTTATACTTGTTTTTTTCTATATTGCTTTCTATTATTTCCCAATTTAAAGGATAGTTTAAATAAGTTTTTGGTTCTAAAATGCCATTAAACCTTGCCTCAAATGTTTTAAGCATTGTTTTAAAAAGTGAATTTATATTCATTTCTCAAGTATATTAAATTATTTTTGCAAGAAGTTCTCTAATAAACATGGCTGAAATCAATTTTCTTCGCTGTAATCTTTAAAATAAATGTGCGAGTAAATATGGTTTCCCCAGTACAGCAATCGATCATTTTGAATGTCTCAATGCATTATTATACAAATATGATGAATCATGTTTCGTATGTTTCAATACATTAACCCTGGTGTAGATGGGCTCACTTCTTTTCGATAAAGGAAGAAAATATTTTAAAAATAGTATAAACTAACTATCACGTATACTTATATTTTCCCCAAGTCAAAAAATAATGCTTAATAGTAGTACAGTTGAGTTTCTATACAGAGAATTTCTATGAAGTGAAATTTACTAAAAAACCGATGTTTTTACGAATTATTGAACTAAGGGGTTGTTTTACATGAAATAGAACTTCTTTTTGGAGAACTTAATTTCTAGAGCTTATATTAGTGAACGTATTTCTGCAAAGGATCAATATCAGAAATTTTTAAATGGATTCTAAGGGAAATTTCCTACAGTCCTACAGTTTCAGTGTTTTTCTTTCTCAGAACGCAAAATGCCTATTGTAATATGAGGAATAACTTCAAGCCTAATTCCTCAACATTTTAAAATTTAGGAAAAATAGAGTTATAATGTTAAATTTTCTACAGTCCTACAGTTTCAGTGTTTTCCTTTCTCAGAACGCAAAATGCCTATTGTAATATGAGTAATAACTTCAAGCCTAATTCCTCAACATTTTAAAATTTGGGAAAAATAGAGTTATAATGTTAAATTTCCTACAGTCCTAGAGTTTCAGTGTTTTCCTTTCTCAGAACGCAAAATGCCTATTGTAATATGAGGAATAACTTCAAGCCTAATTTCTCAACATTTTAAAATTTAAGAAAAATAGAGTTATAAAATTAAACAGTTACAAGAAATGTTACAAAGCAGTTTCTAAAATAAATAAATTTTGTAAATAATTTTGTTTAATGAATTTTATCTACAGAGAATTATTTTAGAGAACCCCGAGTTCTTTTTTTTATATGGAGACTCGATTATAAAATGCCAACAAGCTAAATAAAAGCTCATATCAATTCAGTTAAAAAGAAACACAGAAATTTATGCAAGATTTTAAACAGTAAAGAGAATATCAAACGTCTTTTGTTCAATTTCTTTAAAAAATATGATAATCTTGTCTGAAGATGGATTAGACGAGGTTAAATTCAACAATAGAGTTTTTATAGCTTTGTATGTTTTAGACAAATTGCGAAAGTTGGAATTAAGTAACTCTTTTTTTAATTGGGAAAAAAATAAGCTGATGAAAGTTAGAAGTGTTTAGATTTTCTAAAAAGTAAAAATATTTCTCGAAATCTCGATGGAAAGTGATTAGGATGTATTTTACACTTTTCAAATATAAAAGATCCTTTGATCTATCAATTATATTTAGAAAGAAGTAATGTTAAATATTAAAAAATATCTAGATAGGGAGTAAAATAGATTGTAGTTCAATAATCCATGGAGTAGAAATTTATAAAGGACATAAAATGTAAAAGAGGTTTTTTTAATATAGTGTATTAAATCCAAACTACATTTATTTATAAGATGATACCAATATTTCGATAAAAAGTTCAATAAAAAGTTTTAAAATTTTATCTTGAAAAATTTATAATTTTGCTTTATATGATTATAGCATGTTGGTTAAAGAGTATGTTTTGATATTAGTAAATGTACTAGGAAATTACTATTTCCAAAAAAGGCCGTTGAAGGTTGAATGATAAATATTTGAAAAACTATTTTTCCGTTTGTAGTCTCTTGGTTTTCCTGCCCCACTACCATTTAGTTAGTAAATTAGAGCTACGGTTTCTTCTGATAATGTGTATACAAAGTATATAAATGTAATGACTAACAGCATGCATGCAAAGTCATTCTAAAATTAATGACATGCAATTAAATTCAGCGCATTTACTTTAGTGCTTACATTTTTTTATTAGCATCTGGAGAAAACATATTTTGATATTTGAGCGGCACCTTTATATAAAATTTCAGTTTACATTTACAAATGCTGATTCCATTTGTGATAGCTTGGAAACAATATGAAAGCTATGAATAATTTCATAAGTTAATAGAGTTAAGCCTGTATTAGAATTGAAAATTATACTTTCTGAAACTTTACAAATAAAAAAAAAGTTCATCTATATTTCTGTGTTTTATCAATTTATTTTTGCCAAACAAAAAATGTTTTCTTTAAATATTCTTAGATATCTTATAGTACACGATAAGGTAAAATAGCATTTAAAATTTTTAATAAATTCATAGTTTCGGTTTTTTATGTATGCAATTAGACTTAAATATTTTGTAAGAAAATATAATAAAAATAGCATTAGCTGTTTTAAAACAGTTTTGTCAAAATATGCATATTTACTACGTAATTATAGACTCCTGTCATTTCTACAAAAAAACCAGTATTTCACATGCTATTTTTTAGATATAAATAACGAATTAATAAGATTTATACAAATTAATTACATTATTCCGTAGTCATTAATTACAAGACTCTTTAAAACACATTGCTTTCTTGGAATAATTAATTCATAAAATATTGGAGCTACCTCCCCCTTTTTTATGCCTTTCGTTATTAGTTAAAGATGATTTTCTGATAAAAATTCATATGTTAACAGCATTTTATCCCAGTTGTTTCTTTCTGTTAAAATTGCAATATGAATAATTGTTATTTCGTAAAATATCCTCCTGCAAAGATAGATTCCGCTTCTCACAAAGCAAGGTGTTAAGTAAAGAGGGTTAAGCAGCGTCTTCTGTAGAGCTCAATGAGTCTCGCCTATTCGAAACCTTCTGTTCCATAGATCCATCATGAGCTCTTGAGGGCCAAGATTTCTGTAATTGTGTTGTTGTGGTTCCAGGCCGATAAGTATACACTGGAGCTGATCCTTTTTGTCCTTGTGTACTAGGTGGTAAGATGTAGTTTGGACCTAAAAAGAAAAAAAAAATGAAGTTTAATAATATTTAGAAAAGATAAGTAAAATCTTTTAACCCCTTCAGGTCCAAAACGCAATTTAATGTAAATTTTATTGCTTTAATGTCTGAACTTTTTATTCAAACAGTGTCTGGGAACATTTATAAATATTTCTTTGGATATTTTTGTTGAAAAGAATATACTAAGCGCATCTTTTTTTTTAATTTACTTGAATTTTGTCTCTTTTTTACAGTGCATCTAATAGTGATACTTATTGAAAGTTGCAAAATATGTACATCTAAAATTTGAAAATATATGCCATATAAAGCTATTTTTTTATATAAATTTATCCAGTTATGTATTAGAAAACAATTTTCTGCAAATATTTTGCATTAGAATTGGATTCACACCTGAATATACATAATACATGACGTAGAGTTAAATTGTCACCCTTTTAAATGTGTTAGAATTGAGAATGAGAATGATTGAAAGCTTGATACCACTTGGTAAAGCTGTGCCAAAAACTAAACAACGACCGTCATCAAAACTATTATCAGAAATCTAAACATTAATCTGGGGATCAGGAAAAACAGTTTCCGATACATAGAGAAAGACAATGCAGATCACATGCTACAAATTAACGAAAGTACAGATGTTACTAGATGTAAGGGTAGAGTACATGTTTTATTTTGGTGAGGGCAAACTGCATTTATGTTTTGTAAAGAGAAAAAACTGTTTTACAAATTTTTATAGGGACAAACTAAAAGCATGCAATGATAAGAAATAACGCAATGTTTATTTCACTTGTATTTTGTTAATCTTAATTTTTATAGATATATTTAACATGAAATTTGTGGTACTAATGCATATTTTAATGTATTTGCTGAAAACCTATAAAAAAGAGCAATAAATAAACTTTAACTCTTTTTATATCATACGTTTATTTTCCGAATTGTTTACCAATACCGATAAATATATTTTAATTAAATACATTTTTTTCTTTAATAAATCAGGTTTGAAGGGGTTAAGGTTCCTATCTGGGATGGAAATTCTTGTAAAATGAGCTTGATTTTATCTCATCCTAAGTAGTGTAGATATATATCACTGAGAAGAAAAAGGACGACATTAAGCAAGATGGGGATATTGTTATAGAATAGAACCATGCTCTAGTGATTAAAAATACTATTATACTTTCTAATATTGATAGGAAAGAGTGGTCGAAATCTGAAATAAAAAGTCTTTTCATTAAAGAACTGGCAAAAGAGCAACATAGTAATTTCTCAACGAGAAAGTAAAATCTTTGTGATAGAATATAGCAACAAATGCAAAACTTACCAAAGTAAGGCATAAAAAAAGACTGAAAGTAAACAGCTGTTTTGTGCTATGAACGTGCTACGCTGCATTACCATTGGGATCGAATGCAGTGGTTGAAAAAGCACACTGAGTCAAAAGTAGTTGCTACCTTGCATTTATCATAGGCTCGCCACTAAGTAGTTGGTATTTTGGCATGAGTTATTAGCTTTGGTTTATTTGAACAAGTTACAAATTTCGAAAAATGTAAAGTTTCAATTTCTTGAAATGACTTATTAAAAAGCAACGAACAAAGGACACGAACCTATGTGTGTAATAATTAATAATTATTACACTCAAGAGAATTGGTCATTGCAGTAAGAAATAAATTTGATCCAGTTACTGAATTTGTCTTAATTATTCACATGCCTTTTAAGCAACTAAAATAAGTTCTGAAGTACTCCTGGAATTACATAAAAATAAATGTTAGCAAAAACAAAACAATAATAATAATAATAAACAATCTCCCCAATTGTCTTTTGACATGACACTGACAAAAATGTTTTAGCATTTATTTAAGAGAAGATCTAACGTAAGCCTAAAAAACGTGTTACTCAAATAATGTTCATTCAAGCAATGCTAATCCATCATATGGAGAGAAAAAGTAAAGTAGGATATTCGAACGTATATCCAGGGTCTTTATAACAGCAGCAGAATTTTTTAAAACAGAAATGGAGATTTTTATGGCTGGAACTCTTAAAATATTTTAAGTATAGTACAGTACTAATTATTTGAAGTAAATAATAAGTTGTTAATATAATTAAGGTTTTATCTGTTAAATAATTGTATGGAAAAGATGTGTCATAGAGACTTAGAACTTACTAAAACTGTATTTAAAGACATTATCTTTTAAATCCTTCTAAAAAAAGAGTTTTTTATCCAGATACTATTTATAGATATATAGATATGTATAATATTAAAAGACTACTATAATAATATTTAGAATATAAAGTAGCTTTGATGTAGCGCATCAGATTTACTACATTTCTTTCCCCCATACAAAATATTAATCTAAGATTAATTGGATTTTTCTGACGTTTTACTTAAAGTACAAAAATTCTGTTTTCAGTGGAAACGTTAGTAAAATTGATATATTCTGTAAATGAATTAGTTTTATTAAGTAAAACGAAAGTTATTTATAGCAGATGACAATATTTTAAACATTTTCTCAGACAAGGAAAAATTACTATCATAGTTTATATACATCATTACAAAATTAGGTAACCCATTAAAAGTATTATAAATACAATTAATTTACAACGAGGTGAAGTAACTATAAGCTAAATGTTGCTTCAGCTCACTAAATTTCGTCCATATCTTAGCTCTGAAGAAGTAGCGGATTTAGTAGCAATGAAGCAGCTATATGCTGGTCTATTTCACTTTAATATTTTGCGGCTTAATCACGTTGTCGGTTTCAACCTTTCTGTATATTTGGTATAAAGTCTTTGTCCACGGTAATATCTTCTTTCCGTGGTTTTTATTACAAATTAATTTAAAATATATCGGTGAAATTGTTCGTTATGTAACAGAGATCGGACTTACTTTCTGCTTTGAGCATTTGATGTCTCGAATAATATTCAGTTGGGACTGTTCGGCACATATCATTTTCTACGTTGTCTCCAGAACCCCTACGTTTCGGCTGTTGTCGAAACCGCGACCACCAGACATCTTCTAAGCAGTGATCCCAACCTAAACCAAAATACAACACAATACATTCATATACACGAATTAATAGATGCAAATAATATTACAGAATACAAAAAATAAAAAAAAAGAAGCTAACATTAACTAACCACGTTCAACGTTGGTTGAAGTTCCATGGTCTACTGAAATAGGGACATTCTGTTTAAAACTGGCTATGAACATCTATGCCAACTCTGTGATTCTAACTTATGAACTGCGGTACAAACGGACAGCGCTCGTACTATTCGGTCTCTGTTCGCCTCTACCCCATCCAAATCACAGTTTAAAAGGATGTTAAAAAGCTATTTTATAAAATTATTAGCCTAGATGAGGCACGGACTAAATTTTTTCGTTGTGGGACAAAACACAAAAGAAAAAAAAATAGTGGGCCAATATAATTTTTTAAATAATTATTTAATTAACTATTATTTGAAATTTTCCGTTAATATATTAAATGTTGCCTTTTAATTACTTTAAAATGTATTTATAACATAGTTGGATATTAACATATTATAACATATTTAAGCATTTTTTTATTGATTGAATAAAGAATTTATGAAAAATTCTTTTATGCCTGTACGTTGAATTTTCACTAATTTTCAAAAGTTTCTAACTGTAAGTTAAATTTCAACTACCTAAAAGAGATCCAAACAAAATGGATACACATGTTTATTTTAATTTAAATTTACGAGATTATCATAATTTATATTAGTAAAAATCTTTTAAGAATCTGTAAAAAAATTAACAGCTAGAAAAATTAAAAAATATTGATTTTCAAAAAATATTTATTTAGTTTTAAAAATTCATTTTAATATGATTAATTTTCATATACTTCAATACATACAATATAAAGTTTCATACATCTGAGGTAAAAATTTGTACAAACGCTTTGCAATATCTGTAGTGCCTTTAACGGGATTCTACACTACAAAATCTTTAAAATACTCTATTAAATAATAATTATTTATTTTTGCATTTAACTGCAAACATTGCCATACATTTTGATCCCACTACTTTTGCTATATCTTAAACGCAACGAAAGTTATAGTGCATTAAACTGTTTGTACCATATGTCATGTTCATATGTAATGTAAATTAATTTTTTTTTTATTAAGTTTCTACATTAGCCGCCCAGGTTCGATTCCAGTCTAGGGATTTTTTTTCTTGGTTTACAATAAGATTTTGTTATTGGTTCTCATAATAAAAGATGAATTCATGAGAAATAACAGAGTAATATTAAAATGATATATCTGAAGCTTTAATTACCTAAACAAATTATTATTATTATTTCCAATGCTGAGACACACTTACCGCATTCCTCACTAACAAGTGGTAGATATTTTAATATGGAAGCACCATATAAAAATTATCGGCTGATAAATAAATATGTATGATATACTAAAAAGCTCAAAATTTTAGGAGTTTTTGAAACGTTGATATTTTTTAGCCCTTACATACGCATTGATGATTCAGTGGTAAGAAGAAATCATCACATATTTATTATTTCTATAGCATAGTTTTCTTTTGAGGTTTCTCCCATAAAACAATCTTAACGAATAAGATGACAGAAAATATTTTGATTTAAAATTAAAATGTTTTTTCAAAAAGTTTCTAGGCTAGCCGTCTAGGTTCGATTCCAGGCTGGGGAGCTTTTACTTGATTTACAATAAGATTTTATTATTGATTCCAATAATAAAAAAAGGAATTTATGAGAATAACAGAATATTATTAAAATGATATATTTGAAGCTTTAATTATATAAATAAATTATTATTACTATTTCCAATGCTGGGACATATAGTATATTATAGCATTCAGCATTACCAAGTCGTAGATATTTGTCGGCTATTTTATTACGGGAGCACCGTATAAAAATATCGGCTGATAAATAAATATGTGTGATATACTAAAAAACTCAAAATTTTAGAAGTTTTTGAAACATTGCCATTTTTTAACCATTACATACTTATTGGGGATTGAAAGGTGAGAAGAAATCGTCATCACATATTTATTATTTCTGTAGCATAGTTTTCTTTTGAGGTTTCTCCTATAAAAAAATCTTAACGAATAAGATGAAAGAAAATATCTTAATTTAAAATAAAAATGTTTTTTCATCAAGTTTCTACACTAGCCGCTCAGGTTCGATTCGATTCCAGGCTGGGGAGCTTTTACTTGATTTACAATAAGATTTTATTATTGATTCTAATAATAAAAAAGAAATTTATTAGAAATAACAGAGTATTATTAAAATGATGTATTTGAAACTTTAATTACTTAAATAAATTATTATTACTATTTCCAATGCTAGGACACATATAGCACATTATAGCATTCAGCACTACCAAGTCGCAGATGTTTGTCGGCTACTTTATTACGGGGGCACCATATAAAAAATATCGGCGGATAAATAAATATGTATGACATACTAAAACACTAAAAATTTTTGGAGTTTCTGAAACGTTGCTATTTTTTTAGCCCTTTCATACACATTGGTGATTCAGTGGTAAGAAATCATCGTCACATTTTTATTATTTCTATAGCATAGCTTTCTTTTGAGGTTTTTCCTATAAAGCAATCTTAATTAATAAAATGAAAGAAAATATCCCAGTTTAAAAATTTTTGGGGAAAAATAATATTTTTCCGTAATGTCAGCTGTATTTAATATTATGCAATGGAATTTTAAGTTTCTATAATATTGTATAAAAAATATGTTTTTTAAACATCTTTTACTCATCATACGGATGTGAAGGATGGCAGTGTTTCTACAAGCGAGAGTTCTCGGAACTAAGCTAGTTAGACCTGTTATAAAACTTTACTTAACAGTACAGCGCTTACATTGGATAGCGCATAAATCTAAAATTTTCCTTTTTATAAATGATTTCCTATTATGCTTAAAACAATTGCCCATCCACAATGAAGGGTGGAATATAATTTTAAAACTATCAAGGG
>CM063502.1:35521777-35531777 GCA_032207245.1 Pardosa pseudoannulata | reverse complement strand
AAGTCATAAAAAATGTCCATACTTATTTATATTACATTTAAATTTTGCGTTAAAGAAATTCTTTGAAAATTTATTTATTTAAGAAAACATACAGTGAATTTAGGTGAAAAGCTTTATATTTATTAATATTTGAAACTTAAAATTAATACTTAAAAATTATTAGTAGTAGTGAGAACAAAAATCAAGCCCGAATAAAATGTTTTGGTTCTGTTTTTAACAAATCTAAGACATCAACTTTTCATTCTTGTTCTATCAACTCTCACTAAAAATTATATCGAATTTGAAGCTGCATATAAATTCTAGGTGTATAAAAGGAGATACTTCTGAATTATAAAACAGTCAAACAATAACGAGAAACACAAGTTTTAAAAAATTGCAAACATACTTCAAACAAACTTTAATTTGAATCTCCAAAGTTAAACAACATCTGAAAATTCTGCTTATAACTTATTCTGAATTTGAAGAATGCAAGGTATTTAAAAATTTCTTCAAATGTTTGCGTTTCGGAAGGAAAAAAAAACGCTATGCTTTTTTAAAAAATCAGAATTTTATCGTATAGACTGATAAGTTAACTTATATATTCACGATAACATCGAAAGTCATAAAAATTGTAAAAATATGGATGAACGCAAATATTTAGTATATTTTAAAAAACATGTTAAAGGTACCGATTTCTAAGGAATATCATAATAATTTATTTTCGATTATTTTCATAGAATAGTAAATGGTAGCTGATTATTTATTTATTTATTTTTGTTCGATTTTTCTTAAAGTCTAAATATTATGTCTCCTTCTATGCAATCCCACAAACTCGTGTTATTTCAGCAAAGTTTCAACTAGAAATGACGAATGGTGACCGAATAGGTCGAGCACTATTGAATGGATCGAATGTGTTTGAATTTCACTAGTTTTAGGTAAGTGAGCTGGGACGTTCTGAAATTTCAGTTATTTTTTTTTTCTGATTTTTTAAAAATTTTTATTTTAAATACTAAATGACCCGACAGACATTGTCCTGTTTTAACGCTGTAAATCCAAAAGTTGTAAAATGTTTTTGAATAAATTATAAATTGGACCGTTTTGATGGAAAAGTAAGGAAAAATAATTATTTTAAAAATGCTTGACGCCACCACGCGTACAGTCATCACAAACGTAATCAGATCAAATAAAAATTTCCATACAACGCATGTACGGGGATTCGAACCTGGAACTTCTCGAACTGAAGTTCGTTGTGCTGACCACTACTCCACACATACGTCACTAGAGTATATTTTCTATCGGATCAAATTGTAAATCTAAACATTTTCAAATCAATTATATACACAAAATTTCATCAAAATCAGTCCAGCCGTTTAGGTTTGGTTTGGTTTGGAGCGCTACGGTCTACTGTTTTGCACACGAGGGCTAATGAGACCGGGACCTACAGTTTAAAGCCGATTCCGAACGGCTACAAACATTCATGCCATCAGCGGGATTCGAACCCACGAACTCCGGTTCCGAAGAGCAACGCTCTACCATTCGGCCATCGTTCGGCCCAGCCGTTTAGGAGGAGTTCTATTAAAAAACACACGGATAGAATTATTATATATATAAAGATATGACAGGTCTGGCAGATTCAAAGAATTTATGGCATGTATAGGTAAGAAAAGCCCAAATATATGTGAACACCCCTCTGTATTTACATTAAAACTTACTTTTAAAAAAATATAATTTCTTTAACTCAACGGGAATTAACGGCACAGTTGGGAAATGCAAATGGTAACAATTTCAAGTGCCCCGGGTGCTAGTAATTGTACAAACATCGATAATAAGCATACATATAGATTTTCATTATTATAATTAGCCAATTTTTAAATTATTGTAGAATACCTAATGTCTGTAAAATTTTTATAGCGAATAAAAAAATTTAGAATCCGTATCAGACATTTCTCTTCCATTTTAAAAAGGGAAAAAGTTTTCCTTTTAAAGAAATAAGAAGCATACAAATAGGTTTTTATTGTTATAATTTGCCATTTTTTGAATTATATTGCAGAAAACCTAATGTCTGTAAAATTTTTATAGCGAATAAAAAAAATTTAGAATCCCTATCAGACATTTCTCTCCTCTTTTAAAACGGGAAAAAGTTTTCCTTTTAAAGAAATAATTCGTATTTTTTAACCGTAAATGAAGCTACTTAATGTCTCTTTTCATCTTAATCCATGAAATGTAGATCATTAATATGAATAAATCATACATACCTTTCAGAAGAATTTAAATATTTTGTTTGAATTTTTTCTCAAAAGAAGATGAAAGATAAACGTTAGTGTGGCAGCATAAAAAATGGCTTGGAAAAACACATGACAAATGCAATAATTCAAAGAATTTCTTTAATTAGTTTTTACCATTCGGATTAAAATAAAAATTCAGAAAGATAAAAGGCCTAACTGATGGATTTTTTTTTTCTGTGATGAATATATTAATTTCTTAAAAAGGCACCTTGGCATTTAACTGGATTCTTCCTCTTTTAACTTACTGTGTAAATTTTCATTTTTCCAAAAATATATCTCTGTGAAATTCTTAACCTGGAATTTAATTCATTGCATCCCTTAAATTTTCAATTAATGAAAAACAGACTTGATATGGTGAAGTTTCACATAAATATTAATACTCTTATTAAATACAAATTTTTTGCTTCAATTGAGTCCGTTTCATTAATTTATAATCTTTAATAGCTACATATATCATTTGGTTCAGTTATTTTAAATGAGTGAATTAAAGTTGAATGAAATCAGAAGCATTTTTGTGATTCAATTACTAAAAGTTTGAATTGAACCACATTCCACTCTCACATATATTCATCCAGAAAACCATTTTCTTATTACAAATTAAATTAATTCTAAGATAAGAATTTCCGTTTTTCGCTTTCATCCTCAGCTGTGTATTGCACATTTTACAAAGAAATGGCGTGTGGATAATCTGATGATTCACGATTGCTATTGATTTTTCTAAATCGTTTCTTAATTTGTCTAGGAAGAGATGATTAATTAACCCTCTAATACTGTCAATAGGTTTGCATAAAATGGAGATTAAAAGGGGAAACTGTTACTATGTAATTAACATGATGGCATTCTATTTGTAGGTGTTTTCATTCAATAAAAAACGGACGAAATTTAACAAATATGGTTGGTTAGTTTGTTTACAGCGCTGTAGTCTACTGTTTTGCTACACGAGCGCTAAGGAAACCGGGATCTACTGCTTAAAGCCGATTCCGAATGGTTACGAGCATCTATGCCAGCAGTGGGATTTGAACCCACGTATTCCGATACTGAAAAGCAGCGTCCTACACATTATGTCATCGTTCGGTTGTGACACTTTAGACACCAGTCATAGTGAATAATATAAACAATTAACCATTTTAGAAGGTTTTCTTCAGGCTTGGGAATAACTGAAAAGGCAGAGCACTGCAAACAAAGGCTATAGGTTCGAGTCCCGCTATTGGCAAGCATGTTTGTAGCTTTTTCGGAATTGACTTTAAGAAATAAGTCCCAGTCTGTCTTTCTCTCATGTAGCTTTGTTTGCTTTGGAGAACTACGGTCGATTTTTTGCTGCAATGCGAGAGGTGATTAAACTGAGAACTACTTCTTAAAATTCATCCCGAACGGCTATAAACATCGATGTCAGCAATGATATTCAACCATACAGATTTCGGTGTTGAAAGACTCTTCGTGTTACGAAAAGTAGACAGTGACATTCATAACAAACCAATCTACCACTTTAAAGGCTTTTACAGTCGAATAAAATTCAGTATGGAAATTTTACTAAGCAATGATACTATACTAATCGAATAATTCATTCAATTGAATAATAATAATCATTTTTCTTATTTCAAAGTCATTTTTTAATTTGTCTAGGGAGATCGTTAATTAATCTTCTAATACCCTCAATCGTATAGCAACTAATGCAGATTAAAAGGAAAACTATTTCTACCAAGTAAACATCATGCCATCATTCTTTCAGATGTTTACATTGAGCTACAAACTGACTGGTTTTAGAGTTTGACAGCAATCATAAATACGGTAGAAAACTAAAAGTGTTCTGAAGGTTTTTAGCATCAATTAAATGTCATTATTCAAGATCAGCAATCCCGAATGAAGGTTTGGATTGGTTTTGGAGCTCTACAGTCTACATTTTACAACACGAGGGCTAATGAGACCGGGACCTACTGCTTAAAGCCGATTCCGAACGGCTACGAACATCCATGCCATGGTGGGATTCGAACCCACGAACTCCGGTTCCGAAGACCAGCACCCTTACTAGTCGGCTCCGAATGAAGGAAGTGCATCATAAATGTCGATTCAAATATCAGCAAAATACGAAAAGTGTGCCCACCGAAGGTGCAAAGATACAGCACAAAAGTATTTGATATCGTTGGTGAGGCAAATTTTTCTAAAAACTATTAACTTATCATTTCAAAATTTGGTTGCTGGCGTTCATTATATTATTGACATTACTGTAAGTTATTTATTCACTTAGCAATGCTTAGAGCTATTTGCAGATGACTTAATTAGGGGATATTTAGGGGAGACTTAATTAGATGATTAAATAATATGCCAATTGCCACTCGTATGGGAAAAATGGAAAAACCTCATTGAGTTAAAAAGGACATACTCAAATTGCACACATGTGCAGAAGAGTGCAGTGGGAGGAAACTCCAGCACTGAGTTTGGGGGGGGGGACTGACCACATGTCAAAATGACAGAGCTGGAAAGTCTATTAAGAAGCTGTCGGTCAGGACCTGCGAACACCTTCTACTCAGATCAAGCGCGAGAGTTTGGGCTTCAAGCGATATCACCCAGAAAAATCACATTGGATGTGAAATTAAAGAGGTCAAGAGATCATTGGCAAGAAATCATCGAAAGGGGGGAAAGAAAAGGTAAGTTTATTAGATGAAGAGAAGAGAAAGAGAAGAGTCGATGATGGAGCTGGAGAAATAAAGCGCTCCAAGGAAGCTGTGAAGTTCCTGATCCATGTCCGTTCACCCCCGAAACCCTGCCCATTACCGTAGTCTGCGTGGGCTGAGACAGAAATCCAATCAGAGATTCCTTTCTCATGCTCCTGCTTGAATGAGTTATTGTTTCTTACACTCCTTCTTTGGCACACCACTTGGGGGTTTATCATATTTTGTCCCATAATAGTTAACATAACTTGTTAGTATCAAGTCAATATAGCATAACATGTAAATATAGAAACGTTTTATGTGTGATGAAGATATTGTTCTTTAATATATTTTCCAGATTTGGGAGGAGGAAAGTAAGAAAGAACTTGTGGTTTGAGCTTTAGCTCTAAGTTGAAAAGGCCTCGCCATTAATGAATGAAAAAAATAGACGTTCTTCCATGCATGTTACTCCAATATACTTTATATATACATCCTCTTGATATTTGGCTACTGTATTGCCTTGGTAGGGTGAATGATCTCTCGTTATTTGTTATCACTATTGATCAGGCTTATATTTTATTTAGCTTATTAACCAAATTAATAGCTCACGATGTTTCTTATGGGGGTACAAGCATGATCACTTGCAGCATTTCAATATTTGGTACGCATGCTCAAATTAACTCATATTAGAAAAATAGGATATATTTTACTTTTAGTCAGATATAAAAAAAATTAAATTGAATATATTTTTAGTGTGCAAATTTAAAAAATGAGAACAATTTTAAGTGTGTATTTTCTGCTATTTTCAGTGTTGTTCAACCTAGAGGTTTCCTACTCAAGTATTATTAGAAAAATATGTTGTTTTTAGAATTGTAGAAAATTTGGATACTCTATTTTTAATATTTTTATTTAAATGTATTCTTCTTGAAGTCAGAATAAATATATTTTGAGAAACATGAAAAAGTAAATAAAGCCATTTTATTGTGTCATCTTTTGATGTCTTATTATAATTTTCAATGAATCGAAATTAGGTTCGATAAATTGAAATCTCTCATAGATATTAACATTCTCATTTTATACGAATTATCTGTTTCAACGGAATTCCTTTGCATTAATTTATAATCTTTAACAGCTACATATCACTTCAGTAATTTTAAATGAGTAAATTAAAGTTGATTGAAATCAGAAATTGCGTTGTGATTAAATTATTGAAAGACTGAATTGAAACATACTCACACAGATACACATTCAAGAAACCATTTTCTTCTTACAAATTAAAGGAATTATACGATAAGAATTTCCACTTTTCGCTTTTATTCTCAGTTGTGCATTGCGTATTTTATAAAGTAATGGTGTGTAACTAATAGAATGATTCACGATTACTATTGATTTTTCCAAATCGTTACTTAATTGAACACAGAGGAGAGGATTAATTAACCTTCCAATACTCTCAGAAGTATTGTTACTAATGGAGAATAAAAGAGTAACTGTTATTATCAGGTTTACATAATGCAATTATCGTTGTAGGTACTTTCATTATGCAACAAACTGACTGATGTCGGGGTTATAGCTCTAATCATGGACTTAGAATATACTTATAAGAGATTTCAAGTTGTTCTTTTTTTTGCATTATGTTTATGCCAGTGAAAACTTTCTATTTGTTGAAATCTGACAAATCATCCCACCATCTTTAAATGCATCAATCAGAAAAATGCTTCCAACGATTTTAAATGTTTTAATGGTAAAAGGAAAGAAGTTGGTGAAGGAATCTAAGGTAAGAATTAGTGACAATATTCAAGGAGGTAGGTCATGTATGAAGTTCATTGAAAAGCTGAGGGGGAAATCTGCAAAATTAGAAAGTACGTGTGTGCAAAAAACGTTGAGGAAGAGTATAAATCTCTAGAATAACTAGGTAGCATACCTAGTTATTCTGGATTTCTCTCAGACTTAAATACTACACAAACGTCTTCCATTAAAATCTTGAAAAATGACTGTAAAAAGTCAAGACTACTATACACTATACAGTCCAAACGGAAAAAAGACTATGCAATACATCATTAAAGTCTAGAGGTATGTCAAAAAGCCTACAAAAAGTCATGTTCACTTTTTTCTCCTGTCAAGAATGAAAAGTGAATATGCAGGATGAATATACAAAAAAAGAGTGTGTTCCGAGTTCTTTGTTTCCCCACCAGTTGATGACTTTTTAATGACACAGCTGCATATCGTGAGTTTCGTGTACTTGTATTCCAAGTTACTCATTATCTCGAATTAACCGTCTGAATATCATAGATATTCCTGATTTTGTCTTCCGTAGTCTAGCATTCAAACTGTAACTTTGGTCTTTGATTTTTGCCTGAGATTTGAGGAGTATGGCTACGCAATCTCCATATTAAATTCTAACCATAAATTATTTGGATATCTGGAAAGAAGATGTGTAGTAACAGTTCATTAAGTGAAAGAGAATGAAAGAAAAGAAAGAATCTTTTCACTCCTTGTAAAGTGAAGCATACGAAAATCTATACGCTGCCCATATCACACATATAATATATTTATGTCGGTGATTTAGCATTATTTAACACAGAGTGCATGTTTTAGATTGAAAGACTGACTTTACTAGCAACTCATCAAGAATTTGAGCAATTATCTTTAAATGTTAATTAATGCACTGATAGCATATATATATATATATATATATATATATATATATATATATATATATATATATATATATAATTAAGTGAGGAATAATGTTAATTCTAAAATATACGCAGAAGTATACTTTATTTCAATGTTACAATTGAATGCTGTAAACTTCAGAATTTTGGAGAGTTTTTGACTACGGTCCTGTAATGATGCAACTTTTTCAGGTTCAAAAATATCTTAGCGCAACGTTTAATTTATGCTTACAAAACATAAAGGTCTTTCTCGACATATATACAAAAATAACCATGGTGTTACTATCTGCCTTTAACACATTGACTACCAATCATGCACAACGTATGATATAATATTATCAAAGAACCAATCACTCGCTGGTGCTGGAACATCCCCCTCTGATTAGTCATTCTTCAGTTCATTTGGCATTGCATGCAGGGTATTTCTGCTAGTATTGGTATGGAGAATTGATTGAAAACTATGTATAAATGATCATGGTTTCAAAAATGATTATGGATTCAAAAAGACACTGCTTGAGTTGTTAAAATTTCCTAAATTTTCATGCATTTACAGCCACTCTGGAATGAGGTTCCTTGAACTGTATTCACTAGGATCATATTGAACAGATAATTTTTGTCTACATCAGTGATGAGAAAATTACGGCCCTCGGTCGAACGCGGTCCTCTTAAAGGTTCTATTTGACCCGCCAAAGGTTTTGAAATAATAATTGAGAAATTTTCAGCAACAATGTGTAAAATACATCATTTAAAAGTGTGTTCATCTCTTCCATATGAAAAAATTTTGGATATTAAAATATTTTACATACTTATTTTTGCATTTACAAAATATAGTTGTTCCTTTTGCATATCCAGTAAAAAGAACATGCTGTAATAAATATGCGAAAGGTCATAAAAATAAATTAACTTTCTTTTATATTTAAATTAAAAATGTAAAAGGCTTTGAAAAAAAATTGAATTTATTGATTACAAATTTGTATTAAGGGCTACAAAGGGGCTCACTCTTGTCTAATTCATATGCCGTTTGTCTTCAAGAATGTTTAGAAAGCGGAACCATGCTGTTTAATTGAAAAATGTGAAAATTTTTTAGAAAAGCAGTTTCATTTATCACATTAGTATAGTTCCTTGAAATATTTTTAAGCACCATCGACTTTCTCAGTAATTCTATGGAGCAATATTTTAATAATGAATAACACGGCAATTTTAAAGAAACAATTATGAATCAAAAATTTATTTATCATAAATCTAAAACATCCTTGTTTTTCTTCGGAAGAGTATTAAAAACTTATTTAACTGATATCGTATGACTGTACGACATCCATAACTGACTAACTTATTGATTGTTCAATATAATACCTTTATAAAACAGTGTTAGTGTCTGAATTTTGGTGGTGTTTAAAAAGAGTATATCTATCATTATCCAAAAAATCTCTGTGCTTTTACCATTTGCAACGATTTAAATTTGAAAAGCTGGCTTTTCTGCATATTCCTTATCGAAAACTAAATACCGGAATGTGTTAGATGCAGAGTATGATATGAGAATAAAACTTTACACAATACAACCTTAACTTCAAAGAAATCGATGACAGTCAAAACGCCGTTTATGCCATTGATACTTTTCATCAATATATCATTTCATTAAATTATCATTAGTATTATCTACATTTTTATACTGATTTACATTGTTTAATTTTTATGCTTGGGTTTAATGAATAATAAATAATAGTCCAGTATTTCTCCTTAAGTAATATTTATTCAGAGCTTCCGTGTGTGGTAAGAAACGGACTCCGTGGGATATAAAGTTTGAGAACCACTGTTAGAGAATACCATTATGTACAAAAATTCACAAAATTAATTTAAAAATAAGCAAGTCCTTTTGTGTCCAAAAGCACGTAAAAATGAGTCTACAAAATCAGGTCGTGAAATCGTTCGCGTACGGTGTTTCGTGTGAAGCAAGGAAGAGCGCCAACGAAACGTCAAGACAGCTACTATGTCAAGGTCGTTGATCGAGTTGAATGAAATGTGCGGTGCGAGATTTGTCTGGGAGAGAATTCGTCGAAAAAGGTAGACGGATGTGAATTCCTTTTAGAAAAGCGGCTGTAGTTTTTCACGTTTATACTAGACGATATAGACTATAGAGATGAAACCCGTAATCTGGTTTTTCAACGAATAAGTATTGTATTTAGAATGAGGAATTTGCACAAGTGGGGAATGGAACAACTTAATATATTTCTGGTGATTTAAGACTCGGTTAATTCCAACTATGTTCTCAAAAATTAAAAAAAAAAAAAAAAAAAAAAAAAAAAGATCCATCATTTTTAAAACTAATTTTAAAGTTAAGAGAAAACCACGTGACTTAAAAACGCTCCGTAATTGGTTGTGACGTCACAGTTCATGATATTCAATGTTGACATTT
>CM063502.1:35514277-35516777 GCA_032207245.1 Pardosa pseudoannulata | reverse complement strand
ACTATAACGCTTTTTCCCTATTGTGTTAACATTTTTGCGGAAACATTAACAGTACCGCTTACTATTTAACGTAATAATAACCCAAAACGGAAGAATCTTTATCATAATTCGACAATAGTGTTTTCCTTTTGCAACTAAAATGATTTTAGAACCAAATGCAAAATAACAAACAATAATGCTTCTTTTATTTAACCCATATTGTACCACACCAACTAAATATTTCTGTAAGTTATTAAAACTTCATCTATATCATTAATATGGTGTAACTAAGCCTATAAAACTATAATTTTGAAAAAAATATTTTTAATTTTTTAAGTAATTAGCTGTCGTATAAATAGGACAACGGACCAATACACTACTAAAATTTAACAAATATCACTTACATTAATTACATTAGGCTGAATCATAGGTGAAATTTGGAGAAACAGTCAAAACAAAGCCCAACATTACATTTTAAGCACACTGTTGTTGGTTTTAACTTGTAGTTCTTGAACTGGCATCTTTGGTAAAGGACAATAGAATATTTTGCAATCTTCAGTTTTCATGAATAGAATAGACATCTATTTACCCCTTGTTGTCCAGGTGTGTGAACAGGTCTTTGAACTGGTTTTCATTGAAAGATAAGAAAAGAGTGTGTGCTATGAATGCAATATTGAATTTGTCGAAAAATAGTCGAGATTGGACCATCGTCCTAATTTTAGGACCTTTCTTATACTTACAAAATACAAATGTAAAATATATTTTTGAACAAAAACTTTCAGGTACATTATTAGCTCTGTTTTTAAACTAAAAGTAACCTTCCCAAAAAATAATAATAAATATAAAATTAATGATTAAAAAATGAGAAATTTTAAGGGTTTGCTGAAAACAAATTTTACATTACAATATAATTTGATTTCTCAGTTTTTTTTTGTTACTATGCTAAAGTGTGTCTATTTTAAAGGTGTTAAAATAAAATCCACTCAAAATATTTATAACTTTATTATTAAATGGAATTTTATTTGCTGTTCTATATATAGGACAGAGGTGCAATATGGGTTAAAGGGAGCCGCAGTTGCTCAGTCGGCAAAAGCAACGATCTCATAACTGAAAGGTTTCGCGGCTCGAGTGGGCCTTCAATCCTTACTTACGGTCCTTACCGTCCTGCGATCGGGACACTTAAAATATGTTCGTGGTCACAATGTCCTCCAAGTTCTCAATCGATACTTCTGGGGGTGGCAGGCCAAGCTTGGGGGTTTTCTGCTTGGTCCCTGCTTCTAAATTACGAGCAGCCAGTGGGGTAATGTTACTTGCGTCCGTAGAATACCTTAAGTTTCACGTGTTGCTCGGTGGGGCTAAATGGGTAACAGGTTCACAGCCATGTTTTGGCATATAGGTATATATATCCCTGTATTGCCAGTTGCATTGGAAAAAAAAAATTAAAGTAAACCATACTCATATTCTCTCATATTACATAAAGTCACTTATCTAACTTTTCAATAAATTATGATATTTGAAAACAAAAGTTTAATCTAATTTCAAAACTAGGTTGTTGAAGAAAAGTACTTCCTATTTCATAAATTAGCTTTGTGGTTTTTTTAAATGATACGAATTTACACTTCGTTATCTGTATTTAAACTCATTACACTAGAAATAGCAAAAATTAGCATTCCTTTTTATCTTCTAGTATACAGAAATAGGAAACATCCTGAATGATGCGATTCAAAACCACATTTCCTTAGAAGAAAGAAAAATTGAAAGTTAAAAGAAAATATTAAAACGTTTTTCGTTTGAGGAAGGATATCGTTTCGAAAGATATTGTTTTTTTACTCCCTTACAACTGAACTTTTGGCTATCTATTCCTACTTTGAAGTAACAAAAAATACTTTAGATGTCTTCCTTGAAAGCAACAAACAAATTGTTTCCCTTTCCTTATTTAAAACTTTTGTTCAAAAATTGTTAAATATTCAGATGGGACTTTTTTTCTTCTTCTCAGAAACTATAGAATATTTTAATATTTTAAATTCTGCAGACTACATGTAAAAGAAAATATTGTTGACTATATACGAACTTGTTTATTACCAACAATATAAATAAATGTGTTTTAAAAATGGTTTTAGTTCTGTGTTTTGGTGAAACAATGGAGTATGTTTTTTTTTTCAGCTGTTGTACACACCAATTCCAATTTTAAGTTATGTTAACTAGATGAAAAAAAATTCGGAGTTTATTTAAACTTTTATTCTAGCAATAGTATTGTTGGATATTCAGGTTCCAATATGGGGCAATCATTTGTTAGCAGCACACTAACTTTATTTTAAAACCCCTTTTAAAACTGTACAGCAGTTCGAAAGTACTGCGATACCCGGATTCTATGCTATAAATAAACACAAAATTATTCTCAAAATAGCTCACAAATATCATAAGTAATAATTTCCACGTTATCAACTGCAACGAGTAGTGCTCTCTATAGCAGCTCGAACTGCTCCGATTCCGACTGAATGCTCCTTTCATAGTTTTTGAT
>CM063502.1:35419277-35506777 GCA_032207245.1 Pardosa pseudoannulata | reverse complement strand
CGCATCAAGGGATGACACATCATACTGTCAATTGGTAGATTGCCTACCAATTGAGCAATACTCTTTCGACAATAATAATAATATTCTAAGAATTAGAAATCATACCAATTGTATAAATATCCAATATACTCAAATTTTGATTACTGTTGTATTTTTGTAAATCTTTTGGCAAGACAACGGTCTAAATTGTGTTTTTTACATTAAAAAAATAAATTTTTTTTGCCTCTCTGTTTTTTAAAAAACTGTGCATTAAGGGGTTAAGCATAAGCAGGACAATTTTTCAAATATGGTGTTTGATTATAATGAAGATTTCTTTAGCATTTTAAACATTTTGCTCCAGTGTTTCTTAATTTTTCAACCGAAACCGCAAGTTAAATTTTTCTTTCACCAGTGTTTACACACAAATACTACTTTAGTGAAATAAGATAACCGATATTAGTATTTAATTTAATTTATTTGAATATTTAGTCAACATTCAAATAACGTTCTGCTAAAATAGTAGTTTCAATTTTTTAAAACATTTATGGATAAACATTTAAAAGATTTTATTCGGGAACTGTGGTTACATTTAATAATTATTAGTTTTCAAAAATTTATTAGACTGATAAAGGAATGGTTTACAATTCAGTAGATATTTGAGGTTATGTAATGTGAGAGGTATATCATATGCTATTAATTAAAACGAAAATTCTGCGTATTTTTATAAGTCTATGTAAATATAATTAAGTCTTCGTCTCCGAAAAGGACATAATTAGTTCAGTTGTTACGCATAATGTCAACTCATAATTAATTCAAATATTCTAGAAATTCACGAAATTAAAATTTCTTACTGGAGTTAAAATAATCTAGTTACTCGGATGAAAGAAAGCGTAAAGGACTTTGATTAAATTTATCCTATTTAATTTTATTGACTTATGTTAAATGTCTTGCCTAGAATATAAAACTTAATACTATTCAATTCATTTGCTGGTATTAACTTTTGGAAAGGGATAATGAATAAGGAACGGAATTATTGCTAAAGTCATGAAGAGTTTAAGGCTTTGGTGAAGGGTTTATCGGATTATCCGTAAATGCTGGAGAGATGACATGCAGTTACAGCGAAACCACCAGTACAGCAATGAAATGGAATAATTCTGCTTCATGATAACGCGTAACGTCATATCGTAAATCTTGTAACACAGAAGTTAAACTTATTAAGTGGGAGGAACTTGAGCTTTCACCTTGTGGTCCTGATCTCACTCAATGTGATTTTCAAGCCTTAATAAAAGTCCCCGAAAAAGTGACGATTCCTACAAACAAAAGGGAGGAATAAAATAAATCAGAATATGTGCAAATCGTGAGCTATCAAAAGCCGACTATAAAACAAATATGTAATAATCAGAATTTAGAAATTCCTATAGGAGTTAAAATAATCTAGGAACTTGAAATAAACAGAGAGAATGAAAAGGGCTTTGATTAAATTTGTCCGATTAGTTTTATTGACTCATGTTAAATGTCTCACCTTGAAAATAAATTTAAGTCGATTGAATTCATTTGCTGATATTAACTCGAGACAGATAATGAAGATAAGCTGAAATTATTGATGACAGTTATAACCAGTTTAGTTTAATGCTCAGGCGAAGTAATGGGTTTATTCGGGATGGAAAATAGCTTTTATATCTAATAGGTGGCTTATGTAAATGGATAATGACACAAACATGTTGTGTAATGGTCAGCCCATTAGTTCGAATTTCTGGGTTCGAATTGTGACAGAGCGGAGTTATTATTCGAAGTGAACAATAAAATATGAATTATAAGGTGGAGCAAAGATTAATGTATAATAAGCCCCCTTTCTTCTGCAGTAAAAGAAAAACTCTGGGTTACTTTAAATTTAAAATTCCATACCAGAGTTAAAATAAACTAATTACTTGGAACAAGGGGATAGATTAAATTTGACCGTTTTAATTTTGTTGACTAAATGTCTCGCCTAGAAAATAAAACTAACTCTATTAAATTAATTTGCTGATATTAAGTCTTTAAAAGAGATAATGAAGATAAATCAGAATTACTTTTGACAGTTATAACGTGTTTAATTTAATGCTCTGGAGAAGTAAAGGGTTTATTCGGAGAGAGGGGAAAGAATTTTTAAGAATAAAAGAAGGCTTATGCTAATGGATAATAACACAAACCTGTTGTGTTATGGTAACACATTAACGAAAGTTGTAATTACTGGGATTTATCCCTGACAGAAGTTACTATCGAAAATGAACAATAAAATATGAATCAGAAGGTGGGATAAAGATTAAGGTGTCAAAAGCTCCCTATAATTTGTAGTAAAGAAAAAAAAATATGAGGATTATTGTGTATTTATGACCTTATATATTAGCTATATCTCTGTACATAAATCCCAAATGCTAGACGAATGTATACTTAGAATAGTTAATGTTTGGTTTGGTTGGGAATGCTACGGTCTACTTTTTTGCACCACGAGTTCTAATGAGACCGGGACCTATAGCTTATAGCCGATTCCGAACGGCTACGAACATCCATGCCACAGTGGGATTCGAACCCACGAACTGCGGTACCGTAAGCCAGCACTCTAACCCATCGTTCGGCAGAATAGTTAATGGGAATGGTCCGAAATTTAAGAAACGAAACTATGGCATACAAGTTTATTAGTTGTTAATCACTACATGCCTTTGATAAAGGTTTTATAAAAACTGAAATCTTATTTTACAAAATTCTTAGCTGGGAATACGACAGGGCAACTAACTCTGGTCTATCATATCACGTCGAATTCTGTTGAGTATGATCGCTATCTGATAGTTCTATTTCTATGTACACCAATATGAGCTTTCCTTCATGGAAGAAAAATAATACTAATGAATTCAAGTTTTCTTTTCGATGTAAAGCAACTAAAAAATGTATATTACTTGTTCATTATTTATAATTTATTACTTTTTAATAACAGGAATGATAATTGGAAATTAGCACAAACTAATAGATTTAAACAGCATTAAATGTAATGGTACTGTAAATGTACAAATAGAGAAAAACTAGACGCAGATAACTAGATAGATAGCTGTGTTGTTTTGTCTACGCGACCGAAAGTCTGAGACTTTTGGCTCAGTCTGTTGCGGGCAACTTGCAGAAACCAGCGTTTCTCTCATTTAATTTTTTCCACAAATTAACTCAAATATCTTTAATATTTATCATATATCTATCATGGACCACTGCAATTTTCCTGTTTATCACTTATTGATGAACAGAGAGATAAGCGAATAACATTCAGTTAATTGTTGTGCTTTTTTTAATTCCTTCGTCAGGATCTTCAAATCCTCTCTCCTCCAAGGTACATGGTGTACATATTATTTTCTATTTAATTTTCTCCAGAAATTAATTACAGCATCTCCAATAATAATTATTCTTTTTCGCGGACCAATGAAATTTCTGTGCGAATCACTTACTGATGAACAGTAAAATAAGTGAATCAACTTCAGTTATTGGTTGATCTTTTCTACTTCTTCGTTAGGATCTTAAAGTGCTCTCTTCTCCAAGGTAAATGATGAACATTATACTTAAAAACCCCATTTTTCTGCTGCAAATTCTAATGTAATGTATTTTTATGCTATATTCATTATTAAAAAGTGCACTTTTCTTACTTAAAAATACGTATCAAAATGCAAGGCACTTTTTCTTGGAGTATAAATGGATCTCAGCAAATTAATGGTATTTCCATTCATTTTAATGCAAAAAATTGATTTGAGAATTTAGTATTTTGAGTTACGAGCTCCGTCACGAAACGAAATAAATTCGAACGTCAAATCATCACTCAGTATTAGATTATAGTTACTTTTAAATCTATTTATTTCTTTTTCTTTTCTTATACACTTGAGATAAAACATTTCTCTGGATTATATTTATCTCTGAGTCAAATTTTTAAAGCCTGGATAGAAGACAAAACCTTACTTTCATTATTTATTGATTTACTTATTCGTATTTTTGAGTAATACTTTGGTTTTTATAAGGCAAAGTTAATCTCTTTTCCTCGAGTTACTGATGTAACCTTCTTTGGGGGACCGAATTCTTTCTTTTAGCGAACATAGAAACAAAAGTATTTCCTCTTTTTTTCAACTGAAGAGAATATCTTTGAATTTCCCAAGGTATATTTTTAAAATGAAAGGGAACTGTTTTAAAGAACATTACCCGATCAAAAGGAATACTTTGTAATGTAAAATGATCTAAAGAATAAATCTTTTTTGAAATTTTGTGTGTGTTTGTTAGAAACATTGCTCATGCATTTTGCACATCAAGGATTTATTTTGTCGTCTATGGGAATAATCGGTTAATTCTTTATCAACTCAAACGGTAGGTAAAAATTCTGCTCAGATTTAGACACTTCATGTTGCAAAATCTACTCGATGGGAGAAATTCTACTTAGATATTTTATTTGAGATAGCAACAGTCAACGTTCTGCACTCGTTGTCTGTTGCTATCCCAGAGAGTTTAAATCGATTTGTTTTATTCAAAGCGCAACCGTCAATATTTTGTACAACATAGAGGCTAACTAGCGTTTACTCTTGTATAACGTGCAAGTTTGTGTAACGTGCACCCTGTTTTGTACATAAAAAAATGTGAGAAAATTATATCTTGTGTATCACCCACATCTGAAATTTGGCATACAAGTTACTTTCCAGATTACAGATCTATTGTTACGCGAATCCAAAAGATCAATTTCCAACAATCTTTCAATGTTATTCTTAAGAGGACTCTCCTTAACGAAGTTCCTCATGCTTGTTATCGGTCGTCTTGAGGGGGGAGAGGTAGAGAGATGGGTCGTGGATTGGTTACTATGATATGATAGTGTGGGCTGAAATTGAAGACTCTGTTAACCGCCTTTTTTATGGGGTGTTATGCTAGGGATTGTATTTCCTTTAATCCTGTCTATTCTATAAGGAAAAAGTGTTTTATAACAAGGTGCAAGTAAGATGGAGAAGTGATTTCGTATTACTGCAGCAATTAAGTTATGAGTAATATAATATGCAATAGAAAATTAAATCAATGATTTAACAAAAAAAAATCCGTGTTTTAAGTTAATAGTTAATTATGCTAGCAGGATTGTATAAGAGAAGTGTAATAGTAATGAAATATAGTTGCAACGCTTCTTCTATTGCGTAAGATTTGTAATTTTTAATTTTCTTCCTTGAATATTTGATTTTATTCACGTTTCTATCAGAATATTACAGTAAGTAGTAAAAATTATCCCGTGTATAAAGCACACCTTGATTTTTTGCTCTAAATTTTTGAGGAAAAAATACTGCCCGTTATGCATGAGCAAATGACGGCTACCCTAACTGCTAAGTACCTGTTAAATTGAGCTATCTGATAAGAGTTTTTTTACGTTAAAGTTGTTTTTGATTATGCATACAGAAAATTTGTATGGTAGTAAAGGTCGTAAAACCGTGACAGTTTTTCATTTTATATGTCAGTTAAAAATATATGCTTGTATAATTTAATATTTTTTTTCTCGTTTATCAGTGAAAGGAACACCTAAATTGTAACACTCCAGTAAAATATTTTTAGATTCTTAAAGTAATGTCCATAAATTGCAATTTTAAGAAATGTATAGGAAAATTCGATTTCATTTATTTTATTTTCAAACTTAAACAAACGAACAAAAAACCTTTTGGGATGCGAATGCAATATAATTTGCTTTGGTAAATATAAAATTTTATTAACTACAATTAGTTATTATTATGACTTTCGTAATGAACCTAATAGAACGATGGCCGATTGGTTAGGGTGATTGCCTTCGGGACAGGAATTTGTGGGTTCGAATCTCACTGGGGCATGGATGTTCGTAGCCGTTCGGAATCGGCTTTAAGCTGTAGGTCCCGGTCTCATTGGCCCTCGTGTTGAAATAAGTAGATCGTAGCTCTCCAATCTAAACCAAACCAATGAACCTAACATTAATATTTAATATACGTGCATAGAATAATAGAGATAAGATCACACGAGATATATAGTATGATACAGAAGATTATATATATATATATATATATATATATATATATATATATATATATATATATATATATATATATATATATATGAAAAAAATCTACTGTAGAAAAATATTCTTATCAAATAGTCATAAATACAACTTGATATTAGTTACTAGGAAAATGAATTGGCGCAAAGATGCGTGTATTATAAAGTAAATAAATTTCTTAAAATGTAACAGAAAAGGAACTGTTAAATACATAGCTAAAAAAATTCATTCATTTGCCAGTATTCTTAACAATAGTCTGTTATTATCATAACTCTCAAAATTACCCTAAGATTAATATGTGTATATTTAACAAAAGTTATAATACAGAGAAGTTACATGGAACAATAAATTTACAGTATAAAAATATACTTATAAAATAATAAAAATAACAAATTCTAGTTAATTGAAAAGAAAATAAATGGGCCAATTATACTTGTACTGTGAAGTAAAAGACTTGGTTAAAATGTAGCAGGAAATGGGCTATTAAATATAGCTAAAATGTTCATTAATTTTTTGTGTTACTAATTATAGCCAATTATTATCATAACTCCCTAAATGAACCTAAGATTAATATGTGTATACTTTATATGAGTTAAGATGTAGAAAAATATAAATGAATAATATCACAGCAGAAAAAAATCTAATGAAAGAATAATAATAATTTTCTATTAATTTCAAAGAAATTTAATTACACAGTGATACTTGTATTTCGAAGCAAAAGAATTACCTAAAGTGCATCAGAAAAAGGGCTATTATACTTATAACTATAAAAAGGTTCATTTAGAAGAAAAGCAGAAGACCCAGATAAAAAGTGAAATTGCTTCCTAGTTGCGTTTTCAACGAAAATTTAACTTTTTCTACGCAGCTATCGTTTTGGAACCTTGCCTAATTTCTTATTTTATTGTTGCACGCGAAAGGGAAGTGTCTTTATTAATTGATCTGTTAACCTCTTGCTGAGAATAAGTATTGTATAGGAGTACTTTTGCATACGTACATAATTATTTATATAAACTATCTTTTTATTCTTTTCAACAAGAATTATTCTAACAACAAGCGGACATTAATTTTAATTTGATTTAATAATCAAGTGAAGTGTATTTTACTATTGCAAGTCCACATTCTTATTTAGATAAATGAAAATGTATGCCGGCAAAAAAAAAATTCATAGATACAAATTATTCTTCAATTTATATAAATTTTTTTTTATTCATGACTGTTTCTGCATGCATACATACATATATTTATTTATCTACATAAGTTTTTTTTAATGCATGCAAACAGTAGTTATTCCAAAAATAAACAAATACTGATTTTAAATTGGTTTAATAAGGATATAGAAAATATTTTTGCTAATGCAATTTAACTTTCTAGTTTAAATGAATAATTTTATATGTATGCAGTTTTACTCACATACATAACTTATACTTTTATTTTTACAACGTATGAAAATAAGGCAGCCGATATTTAAATAATTTAAAATAAGAAATGATTAAATGAGATGGTGTCAGGAATGGCGTCATAATGCTAGAAAAATGTTGTTTTTACCTATTTATTATGTGATAAACTTAATCGCCTGCTCTTAACCGGGGAAAATAGGGCTTGATATAAGGGCATTAAACGCTCGAAAAGGGGGGGGGATGAATTTCTTACGTTTTAAAGACTTGTTTTGAATTTTGCTAACCCTAACTCGTCAAGAACCCAATATCTATGCACCTATCTATTCCAGGTCCAACCGCTTCATAAATTCGAAAACAAACGAGCAGATAACTTAGGCTATTATTATATATGCGATAATATATACCGTATAATGTCTGTGTGTATGTTTTTGCAAACGTAAATATTTATCTATCTTAATATCTTTTATTCTTAAATCTCTATTTTGGTTTAGATAAAACAAAAATGTTATGTATGCAGAAACACACACATATGTGTATGTGTATATATATATATATATATATATATATATATATATATATATCATTAATTCTTCAATTTATACAAAGGATAAGTCTTACATGTGAGTATTTTTGCGTATGTTATAGTTATTTAATTAAATTAGCTTATTTTTTATACATTTAAAAGCAGTTATTCCGAAAACAAATATAAATTTTAAATTGGTTTAATACTGAAATAGAAAATGTTATACAATTAATATTCTGATTTAAATGAATATTTTAGAGGTATGTAAATATATTGACATATATAACTTGTACATTTTTAATGAGTGAGTATGTATGTGTATATATATATATATATATATATATATATATATATATATATATATATATATATATATATATATATATATATATAAGGAAAATTCTCAGGGGTTTTCAAAACTTAAATCAAGGGTGGAAAATTCCCGCGTCATTTTCCATTCCCCTTTTTAACCCCTAACCTAAATTGACCACTGGGGCTACAGGTTACGCCCTCAGAGAAGGGGCCTGGCCAATTATAAACCTACATGGCCCTAGCGGACAATTTAGCAAATTTCCAAATAAAAAGGAGATACACGCTAGCGAAGACAGATTTTTCTAGAGATATTTTCTCACAGATGTTGACCCAGGTGTTACTTGTCTTGTACATAGAACTTCATGCTAGTTGACCCTTCAGTTTGTCCCTATGATGAAGTGGGAACCCGTCCTTCAAAGTTATCTTAATAAAGGTCTTTAGCTGAAACGGTATCATTTTTATGGCCATGACTGCAACCCCCCATCGAAAAGTCAGTCTCATTTTATATATATATATATATATATATATATATATATATATATATATATATATATATATAATGTGTGTGTGAGTATTTCTGCATACATAGATTTATTTACATGATATCTTGTTATTGCGAGTGAATATTCTGATTTAGAAAAATAAAAATGAGTGTATGCATAAAAACACACATATATGAAAGTTACTCTTCAGTTTATATATTTATTTATCTAAATTAACTTCTTTTTAAGGCTTTCGTTCAAGAGGTTTTCCATAAATTAGCAGTTGAAAGTTATAATTTAGTTTACTAATCAAATAGAAATTTTTTGTGTAATGTAATTCTATACTCTGATTGAAATAAATAAAAATGTATGCTAGCAAATGTATACATATTTTCTTGTCTCATATTCCTTGTAATTAAGACATAAATGTATATATATATATATACATATTATTCTGATTTTTATAAATACACACGTATGTATGTGCAAATATTGCCATGCGTGAATTATTTTTTTTATATCAGAGGAAACATAAATTTTACATGTGAATATTATTTCAAACACACGTATTTATTTAAATCTTAAAATTGAATTGTTATAGCAAAAGATTCTCTGTATCATTAATAGATCAAACTAAAATCAACGCTTGCTTGTTTTAAAAGCATTTATAATTGAAATGTATAAACAATTTTATTCAAATAAATAAATTTTAAGTTGATTTAAGAATAAAATTGAAAATTTATCGCTACAGGAATTACATTTTGTTGTCTCCAAAGGAAGTGAGGAAGAAAGGGCAAGATAATAAATAAACTATACGGGAAAATTAAGTTACAAATATGTAAATTTTCATGCACAAGCGGGTATTTATTGAGATGAATGTTGAACAGCAACTAAAAAAATATTTTACTTCGTTAATAAATAAATAATAATGGCTATTTTAGTAATAATTATTATTAAATGCATGTCAAGGAATCTGATTTATATAAATAAATTTTAATTTGATTTAGAAATAAAATTGAAAAACAAACCTACCGTTAGTGGAAAAGCATTTTGTCATGTCCAGAGGGAGTGATGAGAAAGAAGACCTGATTTATGTAACACCCAGATTATCCCAATATTAGACTATGATTATTACGAAACTAATCCTCACAATCCCCTCATAAAAAGCACATATTTATTTATATTTATATTTGAATTCAATAGCTGAAGAATTTTTACTTCAATATGTAATCAAATGAATATTAACTTATGCTTGTTTTAGAAATAATTGCTATCAAATGCATAACAGGAATTTGATTTAGATAAATTAATTTAATATAATTTAGTAATAAAATCGGAAATCTATCGATATTTAAATTATATTTTGTTTATTCCAACGATAGTGGTTTAAGAATTACTCTGATTATGCTAGCAATTGCGTGAATAAGGCATATTTTAGTGCTAATTCAGCATTATCTGTTTATATAAATCATAATATTGAATAGAAATGACAAAAGATTTTCTTATCTATTAGTAAAACTAACGTCTGTTTTGTCTTAAAAAGCAATCATTATTGCAATGCATACAAACCTTATTTAGATAGACTAATTTAATAATAAAGCCGGAAACCTGTCGTTATTTAAATCGCATTGTATTATCTGCAAAGGTAGTGGTGCGAAAGGGCCGAGATTTAAGTAATAGGCAGATCTCCTCTATAATAGAGTAAATAGGGTATAGTTCGACGCTAATCCCCCCACAATGTGAATTGTCACGTTTGAAATACGAAACAAGGGAGATTTGTAGTCACTGAACTTCTCCTTGTGCCTCCAAGGATTTTCGAAGTTTAGGAAATTCTGTGAAGAGTTGTTAAAAAGGTCTTATTCATTATATAGGACTACAGTTTTGAAAGGAATTACAGTTGAACAAACCAGGTGTATATACGACTGTTTAAACAGATGAGATCAATTGCTCTTATGCCTTGTGCGTCATATATATTCTGGAAATGCATATTTTGCTTAAACTTCTAAGTACACGCACACATACGCACACATACACACACACATATATATATATATATATATAATTATTATATTATATATATATATATATATTTTTTTTTCTGATTCAAATAAATAAATACGTGTGTTTGAAAAAATATACACATGTAAAATTTATTTTTCTTCTAATATAAAAAATAATTCATACATGGTAATATTTGCCCATACGTATGTGTTTATTTATAAAAATCAGAATAATATGCATTCATATATATATATATATATATATATATATATACAGTCAAACCCCAAATATATCGTTAACCCCGTTATAATTATGGGCACTTTGTGGTCCAAGTAATAGTAATCCACAAGAAGTTGTACAAGAAGTATATATTGTGCACAAGTACAAGAAGTTAATATTGTGAATGTAATGATTTTAAATGTCGCTAAATGTATTACTATTATCAATAGCGATTATGTTTGTATTGATAATATATAAAAAATAACGATTTAAAACTTTATACCATCTGCAGTCTAAACAGGAATTTATGTAAAGAATTTAAATTTGAAGACATACATACATTATCTGATATGCCATCAATCTCGCTTATAGCGTTCAAATATTATCGGAACGGAGGGTAGCGATATAACGGCGTTTGACTGAACATATATACTTCATGCTGCGAGCTTCAGGGAGGGGAAAGCCCCCCTGTACCTCCGAGATCTTATTGTTTTCTATATTTTGCATGCAACCGAAGGTTTTAATCGACTGTATAATTTCTGTATCTTTATCATTTTAAGTGAAAAAACAATTAAAAAAATAAACAGTTATTTGTATACAAATAAATCTTTTTATCCCCTTTTCTTTCAGCGACTAAACTTTGTTACATAATTCAGCTTAGTAACATTATCTGCCCCTGTTTCAACTCACTTTCTTTAAACGCTTCCATTTCAAAATTTTTCTAATGCAAGTGAGCCTAAAAGAACATAACTACTAATTCTTTGAGCTTCGAATAAATTTTTGTCATTTCAATTCGTGAAATTAATGTGTGAGTTATATCAATTTATTGTCGACCCAGCAATTTTAATTGGATTAAACAATTGTGAATAGTAACTCTTAAATTTAAAATTTAAGCTGAACCACATTCCATGTTGTACTTACTGAGGAAAATGAAAGAAAATAAGAAAAATGATTTTGAGTCAGACTTAATATTAAAGCGCAGAGAGTTAATATTTAACCAAGATCAATTTTTTACAAAGTATTTCCTGTTGAATAAAATTTTCATAAAGAAATTAAGAAAAGTACAAATACTAGACCTTGTTTAAAATGCTGCTTGTATATGCCTAAAGTATTCTTATTTTCTAGAAGGACCTGAATAATACTTTGACAATAATTGTCAAGAATATTTGAATAGTAGCGGAACGTTAATTTTATAATTAAATGAGTATAATTTACAAAGAGAAGTAGGGTAAAATTTTATGTGCACAATTTGGTGTTAAGGGTAATTATACTAGTTACCGCTTATTTAAATTCTAACAAATATTTAAACCATATCTAATATTTTAATTTTTTTTTAATTTTCATATGTCTTTTCGTAAATTTATTTGTTTCATAATATTTTTCGCAGTTGTTATCACATGTCTAAATGTGACCAATAGTTCTTTAATATTGTTTGGTGTTTTCGTGAATAGTTCAATAGTATTAACTATTGAAACTGTGGTGAAAGGAACTATTTAGCGTGATGATTATTCAGTAAAATAATATAATATTTTAAGTACACATAAAATATAAGCATAATTTTTCTAACTGAGTGATGTAACTGAGTGTAAGCATAATTTTCTAACTGAGTAATGTAACTGAATGTCAGAATAATTTGTCCTGCCTCTATAAATTTTAACAAGTATTTAAATATCTAATATTTTAATTTTTAAAAATTATCTATTCGTAAACCGGAATAAAAAGTTATGTTAAAGTATCCAAATCTGACCAATATTTACTTGTTGGTTTTTGATATTATAGAATGCGTTATTTTCATCTGTACGTCATATGGAAAGCTTTCCTGTTCTCATTATGAGAAATGCCTCATGCTTGCATAGTTTATTGTAAACAAAATTGAAAAAGTCAGTTATTTTAACTTTCGAATTCATTCGTCAAAATGAAATTGCTAATGTTTAGAACAAATTTCTCCTTTAAAGACTAAGTAAATAAATATTTTTTTCTTGGTACTTATTAACAACCCGGTTCTATTTCCAAAAACAACGCAAGTTTTCGTATTTCTATTGTAAAAAAGGTAAATTTATATGTTTAGGACAAAAAATGAGGTTATGGTTGAATAAAAAATAGTTAAATTTAGTTGCTGAGTATGATGTATTTATGTGGTACCATAAGTAACGACTGAATTATTAGGAGAAAAGTTTTCACTTTCTATCTGTGTTGACATTCAAAATAAATGCATGTGGAATTTAAAAGTATAATCTACAGATGTAGATAAATGGAACATATTCTTCAGACGTAAAAGCCTTTTTATCTTTCTGCGAAATATGTTAAGTAAACCTAACTTTCAGATGTCTTATTATCATATTCAAAGAAAAACAAACACGGCTTTGAAAGGTATAAATATATTTTTTATTCACTTCCGTAAAATTATAGTTAGTAATGTATTAGAAATTTATATAATTTAGAATTTTCTTAGTTAAAAATTAGTTTAAATTCTTCCAAAGAGCAAATCAAGCAAAGTAAGCATACATATTTCCATACATTAAAAGTTAGTTTTATTTTAAGAACGTTAATTTAAAATGAAGCTACTTGAATATCTTTTAATATACTGTACATTTAATTGTTAAAAATGAAATGAAGCTTTATTCAGATAAGATAAATTATCTTAAAAGGAAAACAACCATAAATTTTTTTTGTATTGTGTGTTAAATAATAAATGCGCTTAATATTATTTACAATATTTATAACACAATCTTAAAATTAAAAATAAATAATATTTGCTCGAAAACAAGCCCTTTGAAACAAGCTTTACCTTCAGTTTAGTTTGTTTAATATTATGCTGGCACAAAATCTAGAGCGAGGAAATAATTTAACTGAGTGTAGACAGTTGGGAATAATTGAATTTATGACACATTGGTATAATTCATTCGGAAAACTGGGAAAGAGAACAAAACATTTCTGTCAAACTCATTTGCTGGGAAATTTTCAGACAACTTGAACTTTGTATTTAAATGCAAACGTAATTTAGAACTCGTTTGTTAATTGTAGATGAATGACAAATTTGCTTACAGATTTTTATTCCTAATGAAATTTTTTTTCGGGATTTTTTTCAGGCTATTATGTTTTTACTTGTTTTGATAACTTTAGTATGTCGTTTTGTATTTTAAACGCATTATTATCCAAAGTTAATTGACATTCAAACAGAAAAGATGACTTTAAAGATATTATCTGACATATAATTTAATTTTTTAGGTCGTTAAAAAGTTTTAAATATATTTTAGGGATTTAAAATCTTTCATTAAATACAATTTTAAACAAAAATTAATAAAACCACAAGTAGTTTATGCTACATTGAAAATGATGTATATATATACAAAGATGTTTATGTCTTTTTCAAAATCCAAATAAAGGAAAAAGAACAACGTAGAACCTGTCCACACTTTAAAAATTTAAGATTGAAAGAATTCAGAAGAGCTTTATAAATTAAACATATGTATAATCCCGACACTTTATACCATTTTCTTTTGGTTTTTATAAATAAGCTGAAATTTTTTGTTAATAGTACAACGTACATCATGTTCTCGAGGAATGCAAATATTAACACAGAAAAAGGAATCTTCTCTAAGTGAAGATGATTGATGACATGTGAACGGTCAAAATAAATCTTTGAAAATCGTTGGAAATTCAATTTCTGTAAGATAAAGCTAGGAAATGAAACTAAACATTAACATATGTTCTTTATTCAGTCTTTTAAATTTATTTTAATGGTGATTGGTTTGCATTTTGTAATAAATCGAGCACTCAGGTTAACTACCTATCCAATATTAAATGTTTTTAATCTCGATATATATATATATATATATATATATATATATATATATATATATATATATATATTATAAGATTTATTATCTTTCCATATCACTTGAATAATAAACGAGAGTAGAAATTTTTTTTACTATTCATTTATTTGTTTTGAAGCATACTCAAATTTTCCTTAAAATTAAAGAGGTTAATTTCGCTGTCTTAATATCTTATCATATATAAATCTGTATAATCATGCGTCATTTTACAAGGAGATTATTAAAATAAATTGTAGGATAAAGACATATATTAGAAACCTATCTTACAAAAGAATATATTTGAAATTCGGAAATGCTTACAAGAAGAAAATATGAGAGCACATGTGTCTAAAAATGACTATTTTTTTAATTTACCTTTAAAAACATATAGTAAAAATTGGTAATTATTAAAATAAAAGAATTGAGGGTTACTTTGGTAATCCCCAATCCCTTGTCCATGATATGCAAAAATAATATTGAGGTGTTATGACTGAATTTACTTTTCATCAATAAGATATCTATTTGAAGTTTCTGTTTAGTTTTGTAAAACGTGTTTAAATTAGTAAAAATACTTATTCGCTAACAAAATCTAGTTTTTCAGGTTTTGAAGGATGATTAATAGAGTTGAACATATGTAAATATGTATGTAAGTATACAGCAAGGAATAGGGTCTATAAGAAAGTTTACATAAACCCATATATGAAAGACAAATATGTTTTAAAGTATTTGATGTATGATATGAATTAAAAAAAACGTGGAAAAGAAAAAATGAGATATTCTAACTTTAACTGCTCTAAAATGCGGCGTAAATTTGAAGAAAGTTAGCTACGGATCAAGTTTTATGTTAATTTAAAATTTGTTTTCTATCTTAATTTTCTCCTTATGCCATCTCTTAAAATTTACATCAAATTAATATGACATCGTTTAAGATTATGTATATTAAGTTTAATCATTTCGATTCCTAGCACAGCTGTGAGCAAATAGTTAAATAAAATGGTGGAATTTGCTTACCGGGAGGATGATCATCTTTTGTCATACTGTCCGGTAAGTACTTCTAACTACGGCCACTGTTAGACTAGTTAGACGTCCATCCATTCTTCAATGGGCCAGGTAGAGGAGTGTTGTGTCCAGCTGACCACGTGAGGATCGATGGCACGCGGCGGATTCCGTTGCTTAGCAACCATAGGGGCAGCAACACGCAACTTCGTCTGACGGAAATTTTTAGGGATAGCGCCCCGAAAACATAACAGTAATAATAGACTAAAAGCGTGTGATCTAATTCCTTAAGTTGAAATGGTAGGAGATATGATAGGTCACACGATTTGGACAGGTGAGACGTTCCTAATTTCCATAAAATGCCTCAATATTCTAGGATAGTAAAATGCAAGACATAGCGAAAAATAGTTATTTTCCAAATAATTGCATGCAATAAGTAATGGGTTGCCTGATTCGGTCGGATGAGACATTTGTATGAAAAATTATATTAGTATTTATTTTAGATATTGTAGGATAAATAATTGAAAGAAACAGTAAGAAACAAATATCTGGAATGATTGCATGCAATAAAATAAATCAGTTGTTTTATGTCATGGTTGACCTGACTTAAGATATAAGATATTTTCATAAAATGCCTGGATCTGGTAGGATAGTTAAATGCAAAAAACAAATTAGAAAGTGATATTCAAAATAATTACATGCAATAAATAAATCATTGTTGTTATATACACAAGTATGTTTTAATAATATATGAGTATTCTTGTCTCCCGAATGTGATATTTTAATTGCATACTAATATACGAAAGAATTTGTACATAAGAATAATAATGAGATCATTATATATTAGAATTATATAATATTTTATTTAACCAAGAAGTTTCGGTAAAAAAGATCTTAAGAGCCATAGGCCAAAGATTAAAGTTTTTTTTTATATTTAACTGAAAGGTCTCTTCTTGAGAAAGACATGTAAATACCTTTCATGAAACTTACGAACGAATATAAGCCAAAGGAAAAGAGTGACAAGTTTTGAACTGATTAACCGTTCTTTAAGCAAGAAAGTGTTATCACTCCTTTTAAAAGTTTTTCAGTTCATAGATATGAGGATAACAAAACGTTTAAATGTATATAAAGAAAGCGAAGAAAAAGTTTCAAACCTCCGTGAGAGATGTTAATATCTCACAGAAATTAACGACTTAACAGATTTTAATAAAACTTAGATGTTAAAACAACAAGAGAAAAAAGATCCCATTAAGATCTATAATACAACTTTTTGTTAAGTAAAAATCAGGGACTGTTACTTAAAAACAAAATCTGAATACTATACCTCGTGTATAACATGTACGCTGTTTTTCACAAGGAAAAATTGCTTGAAAAATTATATCTCTCTTGTATAACGCATGCATAAAATTTTATTTACATGTAATTTAAACAATTTGAAGTTGGTTTTTTGATATATCTGAAGTGTTTCTAAACCTAAAATAAGAAGTTTTTAGGTTTCCAAATTTTTTTCTAAATAATCAAAACATTCCAAATGATAAATTACTAATAAAAAGTAATAATTATGCCTAAAGACAAATTTCAACTAAACGTACAAATTACGTGATATGCATGATAAATGCTTAGTAACCTGGTAGTCGTAATTATTATTGGAAGCTTTGGTTTTATTTTTAATTTTTGTAAGTCTGAATATATAGTTACATTTAGTAGCATCTTATTTTAACCCTCTAAGCGGTTCGCACGTACAATTCCACCAAAGCGATGATGTCTTCAAATCGGTTGTTAAGTACAATTGTCGACCTCCAAAAACGTTCCGAAAATGGATGTAATGTACATTTCTGCCAGGGTTTTCCCCTATGGAGTTTTGAGGTAGGAGGGTCAGGTCGATTGTTTAGGAACTGCACACCTACTCCCTGAGGCACAAAGACGCTGATAGCTTTTCATGGCTTTGTAAATCTCTAGTTCGAAGTAATTCGTTTGCGGTAACAGATGTATCTCTAATTGCACCACTTAAATAGCTTAGATGACTTTCGTAGAAGAGATAGAAATCATTCTCTTAAAGAATATTTTTATTTGTACTTTTAGAACCCATTATTTCTTATGGGATGATCTTCGAGACTTGATGAGCTTTATGTGCATTAAAAATTAACAATCTATAATGTCTATTTATATATCTATTTATAACCGGAAGTAAAGGGTCAATAACGAGTGTGGGTTTCCCGTATTCCAATCTAGTCGACAAAGGGTGAAGTAAAAAATCATAGAACACTTTGGTCACTGACACAATAAAACTTTAGCGTATTTTTTGGAGACTTTTTTTCCTCGGTGTGTTCCACTCGGAGGGTTAAATTTCCAATCAAGTTAGGGGCTATTTTTTGATATTTATTGCTTTCCAATTCGATAAAAGGTAAAGTAATTGTCTCAGAATAATTTACACCTTTATTGGAAGACTTCATAACCCAACATAAAAAACTTTTACGAGATAATTCATTGAAGAGTTATTCATTTTTATTCTAAAGACATTCATTATTTCCATACTCACAATTCTATACATTTCGATGCATATGAACACATTTGTAGAGGTTTTACTTTTACTGACACTTTTCCTCTTTTCACATCATCCAACAAAACATGAAAACTATTTTCAGTTGACTGTGTTTACTTAAGCTTACATCTCTCTGCAATTGAAAACGATCGAAATTTATTTTGTTTTCAGAGTCCCAGAAAATGGAATAGTTGCATTGAATACAGCAACACTGGTAAATATGAAAATGTAATATGATATCTATCTGTATAAAATTTTAATTTATGTGGCTTAAGGGAACATGATACCATTTATATTTAAAAAAATTTAAGCATTGCAATAAACATTGTCATTATTTTATATTTTATAATTCATTTTAAAGCCTATTCCAGAAAGTAAAGTCTGTTGGAACAGTTCATTTATTTTAAATCAAGTTTTTTAAAGATTTTAAAATTTTTTATAATTTTGTAAATATTAACATTTTTGTTCCAAATTTTTAAAAAATATATTAAAGCTTTTTACAACAGACTGTGCATGGATTTTCACATGTTTCTAAAACTATATTTTATAAAAAGTTTTACTAATTCTTTTAGTAAAAAACTTAGTGAAGTTTCTCAGTTTCTTGTATATATGTGTTTATAAAAAATAAACAACTTATTGTGAATTCAATGCACAATTTTATTCTATAGCGACCTCAGCTAGTAGTTACAATTTTTTCAATAATGTTTTTAAATAAACTATTAATTGTTTTTCGAAACACGAACTTTAAAGTATACTTTAAAGATTAATAAAAATTTTAAAATAGATTGAATTAATATATTGAATTATTAATAATTCAAATTATTAAAAATTATGTAAATGCATTTACTCTGTAAAAACATGACCAGCAATAAACAATTAGATGCTGTTGTTACAATAAATGGAGTAACTTGTTATATAAAATGAATTGAGGAATATATGTTTTCATGATATTATTAGTTTGGAATTTTGGTTTAAAAAAATTCTATAATGGTTTTACATATTCTCTTAATTTAGTAAACTATTTTAATGAACTATGAAAACTATAGGCTGAATTACACTTTATAGAAATATATATTTCATCATATTTACATAAACATTGTCAACTCGTTTAGAAAAAAATTTTTCATTACACATTCATCACTACATTGAAGGCATCTTGTCAGCGGTCTAATTTTGAGAAGCGTGTTCAGTTTATTCTAAGCAAAATCAGTCGTCGTCATCTTCGTTCGAAGAAACCTTATAACACATTTTCCTTTATTACTTTCTCTTGGATGTTCCTATTTGCTTATTTTTTCATTCTGAGAAATTTTTCTCATCGGTGCTTGTCGTTTTTATGTTGTAGCTCACAATAATTTTCCGGGGTGAGTTTTTCAAGAATGTATTTAATATAAGTTTCCATTTGCCTGATATTAAGCTGATCTCGATTTGATGTAGGAGGATCTGTTTTCGGTATAAAAAAAATTTGCTTCAATGCAGAGAGCAAGCAGTACTTCAGACATTCAAGATTTTCTTTAGCTCGATTCCTGTCGTGTGTATTTTCCACAATCTTTTGTCCATTATGTGGATCCTTGGACTGTGGGTAATCAGTCACCAGTATAGCAGGGCGTCTTCTACTAAATTACTTACATTGAATGTCCAGATGATTCACTTACTGCATAATTTCTGGAGTGTCATCAAATATACATCATGTTTAATGCCTTTCATTACTTCTTTTCTAGCCTCCAAAATTGAGTTCTTTAACTTTATATTCCTACCAGTATTTCTTTTGTAGTTCCATATATCACCTTTAACTTCTACGAAATTAAAACTTACAAGAGGTAAACTGCTATAACTGTAACAACAATCAAGCGAGATATAAGTGCATATCTACAGGTGGTTGAATTTTAACTCGAATTTAACAGTTTACTCAGTGTTACAACTTGCCCCGGTTTACCTGCATAAAATGTAACATCTGTATCTTAAATAAAAAAAAACATACTTAAGCATTATAATTAATGGTATTCAAATAAAAAAATGAAGTAAAAACCCTTTAAAGATTTTATTTATTAAGAGAAGTCCCTATAAATGAAATCTTACACTTTAAAATGTTTTAAATATTAAAAGTATCAAATCAATTACATATTAATACATATGTAATTACATTATATAATATAATTACATTATATATACAAATATTGAAAGCAATTACAGCTAACAAATTTTGCATGTATAATAAAATTGTAAAATTAAATAATTTGAGATAATAAAACTTTATTCGGTACTTTGGACATATTTGAGGTACTATGTCTCCTTAAATTTCACACGGATAAAAGAGTGTTCTATCTTAGATGTATAGTTAATGTTACTAATTGAATATTTGGTATTATATGTCCCATACATACTCAAATCTTAAAATTTTATGTACCGACAAAATTGTTAATAATGACATAAATTAGTTTTAAAACTAAAAAATTAAAATATTAAAGTTTTCTTTGACTTTCAATATCACCGTTTCTTAGTCTAAATCAAGAAAGAATATAATCATGTATTCTGTCACATGTATTATTATTTATTATTAAATGAGTATTATTTTAATATAACACTTCATTATTTGGAGATTATACCTATAAAATATAAACCTAAGTTTCCCCAGGATATATATATATATATATATACATACATATACATACATACATATACATACACACATATACACACACATACATACATACACATACACACACATATATACTCATACACACATATATACATATACACATACACATACACATACACACATATATACATACACATACACACATATATACATACACATACACACATATATACATACACATACACACATATATACATACATATACACACATATATACATAAACGTACACATATATACATACATACACACGTATATAAATACACACATATATACATATACACGTATATAAATACATACATATATTTCTTCAGTTATAATTTTGCTTTTTTTGCGTTGATTTAGAATACAACATTTTAAAAGCTTTCATATGGAATGAAAACAGATTATAGTCAGCCATATTTAAATAGAATTATGGAAATATAATATTTCTCTGCTTGGAATTCATGTTTATAAAGTATAAATTCAGATCTTTCCAAGATTTATACAGAAATATTTACTTTCAGCTAAGATTTTACGTGTTGTATACGTTCTGAGTGGATATAATATATTGACTCAGTTCGAAACACTCACATAATCCATCCAATGAATTCTAAATCAATTATACTGATGGAACAGAACAGAAGAATCAACTCACAGAAAATTGCTTTTCCAATATAAAAATGGCATTAGTTTCACCTATGACAGGTCTATGAACTCTCTGTACCCTTTGTATGTTCTACTTATAAAATGAGACCACTGATTTTTTTTTTATTCTGTCTCAGCTCACGGTTTTAAAACATTCTTTCTTCGAAAATCGTTAAACAGTGAAAGAGTATGAAAATGTATAGTGTTTCTTTAAGGCAGTGGTTTTAAACCTTTTTGCTCTTAAAACCTCTCTGAGAATTTTTTTCTCGTCATCTCGTCTTTTACTCTTTAATAGATGTAATAATAGGTATGTTTTGAATAATAAAATCTGCATTGCAATAAAAATCCAACAACAATTGAAAGCCACAATTAATATAATTATAAAAAATAATAATTTCACGTAACTAATTTTATTGAATTAATGTTAATCAATTTTACTGGATTTTTGTTTTAATGCATTTGCATGAATTCCCCCCCCCCGCACCCCATTTTACAGCATGCCAAAGATTCAGCTTAGCTGATATTAGTCAGCGACTTCTTTTGGGAGTTCAAAAATTGTAATAAACCAAAAAGATGCGATTTAAGGGACGTGGGATTTATAGATATTATAAAAAATAAAAAGTTAATAAAGGACATTTTTATTACATTCCACGGTATGAAACAGCGCTTCCCAGAGTGAATGCCACTACAGTAGAAAGTGGTTAGTTTGTTTTGGAGCTTACAGTCTAGTTTTTTGTTTATACGGAAAAAAAATTAAAAAACATTAAAACTTCAGCAGGGTTTTTGCTGAAAATTCAATGGTTTTATCTACTTCAATTGTAAAATATGAGTAGGAATGAATAACAAAAAGTATTTTAAATATTTTTCATTCTCTAATTTTTGCAAAGTATACACGTTTCCACCGATTAAAGGATGTCATCAAAACCAAAAGATTTCTCTAGTTCTACGCGGTAATTTTTCCTTGTTCTGGCCAAGTAGGATTAAAATAATCTAGGTAAAAAAGTTGTGATTCTAAAGTCCGGTCTCACCAAAGTCGTTTAACGGCTAACTGAGATTAATCTCTCTTTAAACGGAGAATTGTGTCCCATCATTGGTTGGTGCCAATGGTTAATCGCGGTTAGCAATTAAACGACTTTGGTGAGACCGGTCCTAAGACTATTGTAGTTCAAAACACCGTTCTTTGTCCATCATTCGCTAGATATGTGATCAATTTGACCTACCTAAAACCTTGCCAAAGTTTACTTGAATCCCATGAAAAATTTCAGAAAGATCAGTTCAACAACTTCGGAAAGCATATTAATGTACATACAAAGGATTACACACACGCATATATATATATATATATATATATATATATATATATATATATATATATATATATATATATATATATATATGCATATACATATGTATATGCATATGCATGCATATATATATATAAAGGCGTGTCATAGCAGATACATTTTCACTTACACCAAGACACAGAAAATGTAAATATCTCTAAAGGTTATGAGATCCCTTAACATGTTCAGTGAGGTTTGATAAAAAATTGTTTAATTACTCTCATCAAAATGCAAAGAGTAGTCAAAAAAACTGCTTATAAAAAATTAAAGGCCTGTCATAGCAGATACATTTTCACTTACAATTAAAGGCCTGTCATAGCAGATACATTTTCACTTTAAAATTAAAGGCGTGTCATAGCAGATACATTTTCACTTACACCAAGACACAGTTAGAAAATGTAAAAATCTCTAAAGTTTATGAGATCTCTTAACTTATGGCATGTTCAGTGAGGTTTGATAAAAAATTGTTTAATTACTCTCATCAAAATGCAAAGAGTAGTCAAAAAAGCTGCTTCTTATGCTAAAAACTAATTTCTCACCTGTTATCAGTGGTTAAACTGCAACCTATGCAAATCTTATTTCTGTTTAATACATGTAATACATTTTAAGATCATTAGCTCCGAAAAATATCTATCTTACTGAGTATATTATGAATGCTTCATATACGACGCTGATATCAATAATTTATGCACAAGCATGAATGTAACGCATTAAGTTTAAATTAATTTTATATCGTACTGTTGATGAGCAAGGTAAAAAATATGTAAAATAGGGAAATATTTCTCGTATACGTAAAGTAGGGAAAGTACTTAATCATCCAATATCTCGGCGTCGAGAGTTGGATTGATATTTATATTTTGGACATCCTTGAGTACTAAAATATCATTTTTAGAATTGGGTCTTTGCGTGTGTATATGAACTCGAAAACTCGAATATGTTTTGACTTTGAGAAACCAAATTTTGAATACGTACACAATAGCAAAATTGTAATTTTGCTATAGTGTCTGACAATCGGAAGTTATCGGTATTTCACTTTTCGTAATATGAAATTTTACATACTATACCGTTGTATAGTGTAACCGACGCATAATGTAAAGTCTATCTTAAAATACCTGCAACAGGGAGTAGCTGGTATTTTATGTCCTACTAGAATTCGTAATATGTAATTTTACATACTATGTAGAGGTTTAAAATGTATGGTAACAAAGAGTTTTGACGAGTGCACTAATTCCCCGTACGAATGAAATTTTCTGTCTCTACAAATGGGATGGTTACAACATTTGAATGTCAATGTCAAATAGCACTAAGTATACCGTTTCACCCCAAGGCCTTAGTTAAGGCCTTATCACATATCAACATGTACGTGTTGAAAATGCAGCAGATCCAGTTTAGGAATCCTTTTCCCGTTAAAGAATATGCTTATTATTCTTGAGACAGCAAAAACATTCAACCAATTAAAGACCTTATCAAAAGTCAACCAAAACTGAAATCAATTGGTTGAAAATTTCAGCTGTAACAAATGAAATCTGCACTTTATTAGTTAAAGGAATCAAACTAATGCGTATATGGTGACGTGTAATGAGACCTTTAGAAGGTGGATGAGTTAATTGAAATATGGTTTCCATTGTAGTGCGTAGTGATACAACGTTTTTGCTTTTAAGCGTTTTTCGTTAGTCTGTAACTGATACTCAGTTGTCTTTAACCTATAATAAATATTGTAGCTCACGGTCTTAGTTCATGTGAAGATGGATGCATTTCCGATAGCAGTTAATGAAACAGCCTCACTACTGGAATACGCACAAAATGATTTTCCTCTCTTTGCATGTTGTTCAATTATTCTTCGTTTGCTAACGGTCTTTCCCAAAAGGTGTTATACAACTATTTTTTTAGAGCGTATTGGGAAAGATTTTAATTTTTAGGTAATTTTCAGCAATCCTGTTTATATGAATCAAATGGATGAGTATTACAGATTCCCCTTGGAATCAGGGGGAAGATAGGAAGCGGTACTCTATCAAAGAACAAACCATCACAACAATATTTTCTTATGGAATATACAAATGGTCGAATGGGTAGGACGCTGTTCTTTGGTACCTGAGTTCGTAAGTTCGAATCCCAATGCTGCTATGGATGTTCGTAGGCATTTGAAAGTGGCTTATAGCAGTGAGTCGTGGTTTCATAAGCAGTAGAGTAGCAAAACAGTAGACTGTAGAGGTCCAAACCAAACTAAACCTTATGGAGAATACTATAACATCTAACCAACAAGACAAAGAATCTAAGCCTAAACAACCTTAAAGCATAAAATGTGCAGCCAAAGACACAGGAAAAGAGAAAAAAAATAGCAGATAGCTGTGTCGTTGCTTCGAGACACTCAGTCACTTTGTTGCACTCAGTGACTTATAGAAGCAGACTGAGCTTCGTGATCGTCATTCATAAGCCACTGGAGTGCTTTCACATTGAGAATGTTGCTCGCTCGAAAGAATGAATCTGTTGTCTGTGTTATTTCTTTCTCCGTGTGTGCTTTACGTTCACTGTAAATATTATGGTATATTACGGCACAGAGGTTTTACTTTTTCGTAAAACTTCTTGCTTTTATATCCTTAAACTTATTGTCAGTGAACAGTCATTGGCAGAAACGGTAGGTATATCAGGTCTAAGCTTCAGGATTGTTGATGATTACCTTTTCCTAACTTCTCAGGAAATCGATACCTTCAACTACATCATTAAATAAAAAACAATGATGAGTAAAAGTCTGAAGGTCAAAACTTTTTCGTAAAGTGTAACACTTTCCTTCTAACAATAACAAACATCTGAAAATCAGAACCAACAAAAACCTGCTTTTTTATATACTAATCTAAAGTTATTTGAAATTAAATGGTATGGGTTTAAAATAGAACAACGATTCTGATAAAAAGAAACCTTATCACTTACAAATTTTTTTTCTCCTTTAAACTATCATATCCACCCTTGCTTACAAAAAGTATCTACTTAATATGCAATCTTCAGAAAATGAACTTTACTAGACTAAACTCAATGTTTCGGGATCAGAAGTTTAGTTCTCAAAAGAATTTATCCGCTATTTATCTCTTTTGATAAAAAATATCTTATCAGATTTCCTGATACTACACTCTTTAAGAAGTTCACACAATCCTTCAAAACCAGTAAAAAAAAATAGGGATTTGCAGCCAAAGCTTTTCTGTAAACCAGTCATTACACTTACAGCTTGTGCTGTGCATTAATGATCTCCGAAAACTGTAATCCACCTGTAAAGAAAACATTTTTCAAAGAAGCAGAAACTCCATAGAGGCTTGAGGAACTATCATTTACTGTCATTGTCCCTTCTCAAATAACTTTCTTCAGAAAAAACATCCCACAAGATACAAAGTATAAAAGAAAAGTATTTGCTATCAATAGGATATTTGCTTTCAGAAAGGTCGTTTAAAGGAGCAGACATTTAAGTAATGAATTGTTTTTACTTGTCTCGTTCAAAGAATTGCTTTATATTGCTTGCAAACATACTTTAATCTATTATTTCTGTATTTTTAAAGCATGTTGTTTCAATATAAAATCTCAACCTGCAGTAAAATAATTTTTGCAATAATAATCCAAGAGAAATTGAAATTGTATAGATAACAAATAGGATTTTTCTTGCAAATAAAATTCTTAAAATATTTTTTTAAATAAGTATAAGGGATTTGAAAACATTGGAATATGTACGGGAGATTTCTCAATTCTAGAAACTCAGTTATTAAATTGGAGAATTCTTTTTCACTTGACGAAAATATTATATCGAAAATGTTATAGAAATTACGGATTTCTATAACACACAAACAAACGTATAAATGTTAATAGTTGAATCATCGCTTATTAAAATAAAATAAGGAGTAAATATATAAGATGAATAATGCATACAGATGAAAATTTTATATTATTAGTATAAAAATTCTGTACTAAATTAAAAGATAAATATGAAAAAACAAATTCAGAAATGCAACAATTCACACGGATTTTGTAAAAAATCATGGTATAGTTAAAATACATTATCACTAATAATTTTTAAATCAGAGTCAAGAATACCGATATTAATAAAAGAAGAGAGCAGAAAAATTGTTGATCCCTTCTCGATTTTGTGCATCATACTTGCTCAGGGCACACGATTACAGTCTCCATAGGTAGGGACAACAGGCAAATATTTGAAAAATGTTAAAAGTAAATCTTAGAAGCCAAATGTCCAATGGCTATTCGGATATTAGGTGTCTAAACAAATGCTTTATATATTTATTATTCGGGAAGACAACTCACCAAAGGCGCTTTTTGTCCTCGATTTCGTTTTACTTTCTTATGAACATGACGAAGTGAAAATGTCCTCTGGGATGACACTTCTAGGCCACTCTTCATGGAGATAACTTATAGTTGCAAAAACTCCTTTTTCAAATTCTATTTTTTGCGACAAGAGACTCTTTCTTAATACCTTTTAGAAGAATAAGTTTTTTAAACGACTTGAAATTTGAAATATATTTAATTAACTTAAAATCTTTTTTTGCAGAAAAATTTACAAAAATGGTACTTCCTATATTGTTTACTTAGCTAATTAAGTTTGAAGTGAAACAATTTTAGCCTTTTTTTACCACCCTGAGAGGATTTGATAGGAATTTTGAAGTTCTAGTGAATTTTATTTGTAACTTTATATGTGGAAAAATATTCTTAAGTTACGGTTTCCCACAGCAGAAATTTTTGAGGCACCACTTATGAATAAAATGCAAGTTTGAGACTATTTCTATAAAGTGATGATTGACAGATAATTTTTTTTTTACCGAGGTGTAAGAAAGAATCTTTTGAGAATAAAAGAGCTTGTGCAATGCCTTACGCTAGACATATATGCTTTGGATTCTTATTATATTTAAGTCAGTGTTGCAATAGGGAAATGTATTTACGCAGTGGCTCAAAAGAAGCTACGCTTTTCACGAAGTTTTGGTAAGTATAGATAAGTGTTAAGCAGCTGGCATATTTATGTATTTCCTAGATATTGATGTTTACTTTATTGAAATAAAAATTGCGTACCAAAAGAATAAATTTAAATATATCTATACAAGATAATTTGGATATATTTATCTCCTTGTGAGAACTCATAAAATGTTTTCTTATTCCGAAGTTTTAAATTTAAAATCTTTCCATTGTGGCCTCTAAATAGAAACCCAAGTAATAAGAACCCAAGGATAATTGTTATATTTGTGAAACAAAGGCTCTAATATTCATGATTTATTATAGAATTTCAGTCCTTAAATAAAACTTTTGAATATTAATTTCAGAAGAAGCAAATTAAATAGAGCAAGATATAAATTGCAGTCGCTATACCATTTTAGTTAATAATTATCCTCATACTAAAGTCACTACACCTTAAAAAAGTAGATTTGAAAAAAGTTTTAAGAAAGTAATTATAATTTCTTTATATTTTTTCTCTTCATTTTTTAAAATGAAAACAACCATAGGCTATTTTAGATGAAATTTATATGATAATGCTTATCGAATGTGTTACGAAATTTATGTTGCAAACTAGACTTTTTAAACATTTTTATGAGAAAGGAGAGTTTGATATTTTAAAGCGCTTTGTCTATTCTTTTCAAGATTTTTTTTAAAATTTCAAACACGATAAATTTATCCTGGTTAGGTTACTTTAAAAATAATCAATTAGTGAAAGCTTTGGTAGAATAAAATGTTATCATTTATACTGATATTAATTATACATTAAAAATTTCTTTCAGGAAGAAAAGCAATCATCTGATAAGAAAAGGAAGCATGTGTACTTTATTTACTTCATCATGATTGAATTTAATTTTTTTTAAACTCATAATATAAGAAGTATGTCTCTAGCGGGTATTTATGATAAAAATATCAAATGGAAATCCTCTTTTGTAAAGAAAACCTATTCATTGATAAGAGAAGTAATTATGCACAATATATTTCATCTTACAACTATGCTGTAATAATTTTCAAATAGCTCTCGGAAACCTTCAAATAATTAAAGTTCTTAATGAAAGATTTTTGGTTCTGTTAGAAAAAACATCTTTACTTCAAACTGTTTATATAATAATACATGCAGTTTATAAAAATGCTTTTCCTCTTTATAAAAGTTTTTAAAGTAAAATCACCAAGATAATTTTATCCTTAATTATATTGCATTAAAAATAATCAATTTGACAATTTTGTAGGATATGGGAATTGTCATTTAAAATGATGTTTATTAGATATTGAAAATAATCTTTTCGAAAGAAAAGGTATATAATGATAAAAAGAAAATCATGTGTAATATTTTTACTTTCTAATACCTGAATGTAATTTTCAATAATTAACGACAACAAACAGTAATACATCCTAAGATGATTTTTACGTTGAAAATATCAAATGGTATTCATCTTAGGAAAGAAAAGCAAATTTATCTGGTAAGGAAAAGAAGCATGTAAAATATATTTCGTCGACAATCTAATCTATAATGATTTTCAAAAATTTCGAGATACTCTCATATGAATATTTTTTTGGTTTTGTAAAATAACGTATCACACAATCTTTTATCCTAGAATAGAAAAAATCTTTACTTCAAGCTATTTATGTAATATTATAAGTAGTTTATAAAAATGATATTCATTTCTAAGAGAAAATTTCGATCATTAAAATTGTTCCTCAAATTTTATAAATTTGAAAGATATTATTGATTTTCTTATCGGTATTACGGAATACATCGGCTTCGATAAAGGAGTATAATGATTAGAGTAAAGGTTTTTATTATTTCATATTGTAAATTGTCACTGGTGAGCAAGAAAAAAGCGTGAGACAGAAAAATTCATTATCTATCCTGGACTACGCAAATTATCTAAAGATAATGATTCTTTATCAAATTTAAAACTTGTTAGATGGTATTTTGGAAGGTCATTACTGAATAGGTAATTTTAAAAGTAAGTATTGTCAGCAGTTCTCAATCAATTTCACTCGCTTTTTAAAATTAGAATGCATCTTATCTCTTCAGTAAAAGGGGAAAGGTTTCAAAATGGGATAAAAAGAACGGAAACAACCGAAACTTTTTAAATAAAAAATAACTAATTGGAAAATAATTATCTTTGTTTTGCACATATAGGAGAGTTAAAATTATTGAAAAAAATTTGATTTCTAATTAATGCAGTTATATTTAAACTCCCTTTTTTTCTGTGACTTTGGTTCAATACAAGTATATTTCAATCTTTCCTTTTATCACCAACTCGAAAGCTTGGAACTGGCACGATAGAAAAATACGGCTTTCATGTAAGAATGTTCAAAAATTTAATAATAGAGTATATACTGCTCACATTTTATAAAAATTAGAATTTTATGAAGATTATAAGCATGATATTTTATAATTTAATAAATGTGATTTTGTATAATTTTAAAATAAATTAAATGGTTTGTATGCTTGATGGTTTGTTATTTGAAAGCTATCCGAGGGAGGATTAAACTCTACCATGATACCATGTTTTATTGGAGATGATGAAACCGAACTATGGCCGATTGGTTAAGGTGCTGACCTTCGGTACCGAGTTCGTGGGTTCGAATCAGACTGTGGCATGGATGTTTGTAGCCCTTCGGAATCGGCTTTAAGCTGTAGGTCCCGGTCTCATTAGCCCTCGTGCTGCAAAAATTAGACCGTAGCACTCCAATCCAAACCAAACCTATTATATATGATTAAACTGTAGTCTACTGATTAAAATAATCTGAAATAAATACATATATCCATGAGATTCAAAATCACGGACTGAAAGTTTCAAATTTAAATATTTCCTTATATAGGATTAATTGATACCCTCTTCCCACAAAGCTATAAACTTTCAAGGAATAAGTTTGTTTTGTTCCCTGACTTTTTTTTTATATAGCTTTAAGTCCATTCTTCTTAGATACTAATATAAGCACAAATATACGATTCTCATTCCAAGCCCTAGTTGTGGATGCTAACATATTAAGTTACTAGCATATAGCCCGTCATATGACAGTATCAGTAAACTTTTTAACTTTCTAGAATTGTGAAGTACCCTATAAGGCAGGTAAAAAATGGTTTGTTGTTTGGCTGAGAATTATCCGGTACACGCTCAATAATTTATTTATCTTTACTAACCGTATGCTAGTTGCAAACTTTAATTTATCTTCTCATATTACGTGATAGGATGAACAGCAGAGGTTTTAATATTGGCAATGATTATTTGGCGGTATATATGAAGGATGTCCAAAATTTAACGAATCGATTGCAAACCCCGTGGTTATGTATAATAAACAAACACACAAACTTCTTAATTTTCAAAGATATATAACTTAAACGGTAAATATATATTAGTCCGTTAAATAGACTCTTAGATTTTGTTGTTAATACCATGATAAAATTTTCATTTCAGTAAACAATAGTCGATGATTAAATTTAAAATTATCATATATGTACCTAATATATTATTTAAGACAAATATAAAAGAAAATTATATAGGGTATATCTAAGTTCAGTGATAAAACATTTGAAAATAATGCAGCCGATATTAAAATCATTTAAAATAAGGTATGATTAGAGGAGATAGTTAAAGAAATGACTTCATAATGCTAGAAAAAAATATCATTTTTACCTATATATTATGTGGTAAATTGATAGATTTAATCGCGTGCTCTTAACAGGGGAAAAAACAGCTTGAAATAATATCATTAAGCGCTCAAAAAGGGGGGAAGGGGTGGATTTTGAACTCGCTTTGAATTTTGCTAACCCTAACTCATCACGAATCCAATATGGATGCCTGCATTCATTTCAGGTCAACCGCTTCATAAGTTCGAGGACAGACGGACACATAACTTAGGCTACTATTATCTAGGGGATTGGTTATCGTTCTAGTTATTGTAGATTAATATAAATAACTAATTTCTTCCAAGAAAAATATTTTTTCACATGCATGAAGTCTAGAAATCATGGAAATTCGCGAAGGTAAAACCTTTGTGACAAAATATATCATAAAATGAAAAACCGCCATATGTAAGTCTCAAATGGAGAGAGAAAGCAAGCGGACAGATGTTTCGAGAGAACAACATTTTCAGTGCACTCAGTGGCTCGTATGAGCAGACTGAGCGAAATCTGACTGAATGTCGACTGAACTGACTTAGACTCAGTCAGATTTTAGCTAACACGTTTATTTCACAAACTTCAAGCTTCGAATATATTTACTATCAGTGATAAATCCAAATCACACAAATAAAAAATTAATATTTAGGATATATTTTCCTAAATGCTGAATGTGTTCATTACTATCCACTTTACTTACAAACGTATAAGTAGTCAATGTACTTCAGTCATTATATATATATATATATATATATATATATATATATATATATATATATATATATATATATATATATATATATATATATATTAGCCTAGCCGACCCGACAGACGTTGTCTTGTTCTAACTCTGTAAATACAAAAATTGTAAAATGTTTTTAAATAAATTATAAATAAGACCGTTTTGATGGAAATGTAAGGAAAAAATTACTTTCAAAAAACTTATTGCCACTACGTGTACAGTCATCATAAACGTAATTAGATTAAATTAAAATTCCCACATCGCCTGTACAAGGATTCGATCCTGGGACTTCTCGTGTTGAAGCCCGTTGCGCTGTATATACGTTGTCAGTGAAGTGTTTCAAGCGGCATTATAATAATCTCAATAAGCGCGCAATACCCGATTTTTAATAAAAAACATTTCCTTTCGGATCAAATTGTGATTCTAAATCATCCTCCAATTAACTTAATTACATACACAAAATTTCATGAAAATCAGCCCAGCCGTTTAAGAGATTTCTGTTACAAACACACAGACATGAGAATTTTATATATAAAGATATATAGATTTATAGAGAGATAGGCTGTCATATTTATATATAAGCTTATATCTATAATAAAAGTTGATAATGAGAAATGATAATGAATATATAGAATAACTAAAAAATGGTTTAATTATATTGCGTTTCATCTGCATTACCTGTAAAAAATATTCCTGAAATATATGATCTGTAAAATAAACTCAATTCAGTACTGCACAATTTTTACGAAAAAGAACAAAAAAATAGCAACACCTTATACTATAAAGTCAAGTAAAGATGCTCTAGACAAGGTAGCAGGTAATAAAGATAACCGCCAGCACTGACAGTGGAGTGGAAAAATAAAACCAGTCTGTTAAAAACAGGAAACTACAACAATAGGCCAAATACTGATACATAAGCATTTTAGTATGACTCTAAACTGCTTTTCTAAAACCCAGGCATAAAATAAGTTATATTGATTACAATATTTCAAGCAATCATAATATTATTCATTATAATAAAATATTTGTTTTACATATTTAAATTATGCTATTTAATTATTAATAAATAATTTGTTAAATTTAAAACTATCAACTATGTGTTTAACGAGACTAACAGGATTTTAATTATTTAACAAAAACACTACACATACATATATACATATATGCAGGAATACTGCACCCCTTTTGTAGCATTTAAACTTAACATTTGCAGCAAGATAAAGCATTTTTATAGCAACCAAAATGTTGATATAGAGCAGGATATAATGTTTTAGTAACAGTTAAACTAATGATTAAAAAACTGCAGTTTTTGAGGAGTCCGGCTAATAATTTAGAATGATTAGTTGGTAGTATTCAGAACAGCTTAATATTCAATGTATAACGATGGCCGAATGGTATCTGCTCTTTGGTACTGGAGTTCGAATCGTGCTGCTGGCTTGGATATTCGTAGCCGTCCGAAATCGGTTTTAAGCTGAAGGTCCCAGTCTCGTTAGACCTTGTGAGCAAAATAGTATACCGTAGCGCTCCAAATCATTCCAAATATTCAATAATTGTTGAAATGATTTGATGGTTTTAGATATGCAATATATCCATATCAATATATATATATATGTATATATATATATATTATATATATATATATATATTATATATATATATATTATATATATCTATATATATATTTGTAATTGTACGATATAATCATTTAAAAGATTACAAAGTATTAGCAGTAAAAAAAAGAGCTTCAAAATTGCTGGGAAGCCCTTTTATTACAGCTTCAGTACGACTTTATATACTAACAGAAAAGAATTTTAAAAACATCATGCCTGAAGAGTTATTACACCCGATTTCTAGCAATATCAGTAGGATATTTACGTTTCATTCACAAAATCGTCTTAAATAGTAATAAAAAAAAAAGGACAGGACAGGACAGGAGAGCCAACTTTTCCCCCTCAATATAATGTAAAAGATACACCTAGGGGATCAGAAACAATGGTACTTAGTGGCAAAGATGTTCAATGTTTTGGAGGAGTTCTGATCACGGATTAGTTTACAAAGAATAAATCACCAGGCGGGAAGATTCTGATGAACATCGCTACTTACAGATGGGGATACAAACGCTCTTTAAAGGTTGAGTGGTATAAATAGAGGATAAAGCGAAACACCACATAATAGATGGAGTGGTAAGTTTCGTAAATTGCTTCAGCTTTTAAAAATTACTTTGATATCAATTTAGATTCTTCAGCTATTATGAATCAATTGATGAGCCTCATGTTAAGTAAAAATTTTTTTACATGTTGATATGGGATTGGCAGAATCGCAATACAGCTGAAATTGTTTCTAATCACACAAAGTTGAAATTTTACCTTGTCTCTTAAAAGCTAAAAGGGAAAATTATACTTTGTTGGTTGAACAATAAAAAGATCAAAACTTTATGGGGATAATTAGCACAATAAGGAAAATTACATAAAGAGATGTCTAAAGAAATAAAATAACAAAAAGCTGTGAGAAATTACAGTAGAATAATTAATGACTTAATTATTTTATATTTTTGGTGTATAAAATTAAATATAACAAACGATAATGATTTGATATTAAGTCACAAGCTTAAAAAAATATCAGGAAATAAGATTATTTTCCTTATCTAACTTTCAACCTTTAGTAATTACTTCAATACGTAATTTTGTGCATTCAATTACAACTGATAAATTAAATTATTAGCAAGTCAAATATTTGAAAAAGTTATTCATCTTATTTTTCTCTTTTACTGTTTAAAATTTTAAAGTGTAGTTTAACTGTTTGAAATAAGTAAACAACCTTTAATGACGTCTTCAGAGATTTGTGTGCCACTACACTATGCATAAGGCACGGCAATGTATCGATATATAAAGAAATATTGATAAAATGTTGTTCCCCGTGACACCGATTTCCAAATTTTCAGTTCGGAGCAAGTTAGAAACGAACGTCTACATAGCTAATGAGGCCGAATGGGTATCTATCTGCTTTTCGGGACCAGTATTCGTGGGTTCGAATCCCACTATTGTTATGGATACTCGTAGTCGTTCGAATTGGCTCTAAACAGCAGGTCACGGTGCCATTAGCCCCTGTACAGTGAACCAGTAAACTGTAGTTGGAGCACCAACCGATATATGAATATAGTCTATCTGATGTTAGGACATACTGAGAGAGACATGATGGATATCTGTGTTCGGCAATTCTACATCTCAAAATTGTCATTTCACCCTTAACTGAAGAATCCTGATCACCAACACTGGGAATAAATAAGCGTGACGTACGAAGAAGAGAAAAATCTCGCCGAATTCCAAGTACAAAACTAGAAATTTAACAAAAAGTCAGTGTCTTGTGACTGGGTGTTGGCCTCCTTGTAACGCGTTCCTTTAGTACCAATTTTTACTAGCTCCATTTCCCAGCGGTAAAAGCCGAATGTTAGCCCACTGCTCTTCGGTACTGGATTTCGCATCTCGCTAATGGCCTGGATTCATCTATCCGTTCGGAATCGGCTTTAAGCAGTAGGTCCCGGTCTCATTAGCCATCGCTTAGCAAAACAGTAGACCGTAGCGCTCCAAACCATACCCGGTGGTATAGCGTAAAATATGCGACTTTGCGCTACAATAAATAAGATTTTGAATATTCACGATTAGTGAATTTCCCTGACAATTCCATTTTTTCCTGATTTGTGGACACCCTAAATGCTCTTTTTAATAGCCTGCTAACATTAGTTTACAGAAGCAATCGACAACCGGGAAAAGTGTTGAATGGCTGATGCCCAGAATTTTAAAATCTCGTTTCAAATGATGATAGCCTCACAAATAAGAGAATTTCTTTACAGTTTCAAAAAAATTATGAATAAGATTATTGAAACAGAATTTCTAACAAAATCGGAAATTCACACATTCACAAAAAGATTTACGAAACACTAAAATGTAATTTTGCAATGACAAGCGGTAATTAGCGGAAAAGCAAAAATCGACTGTAGAGAAACAAAGCGCAACTCTACGAAAAAGTACAAAAATTCTTTCCATGTAATACTATAATCTTACTTCTTTTTGGTGAATACGGCATTTATATTCATGTCGGACGTTTATGACAAGCATGAGTCCGCAGTACCAAAGCACGGTACCATGGTTAAAGCTGAAATTCTCTTCGCTTTCTTTATGTACTTTTATCTGATAAAGTAGGTAAGAATAAAAAAATATCACACATTTTCAAAACGCACTATGCCATCGACGAAAATGAGGCGACCAATAAGCTGACTAAAGAAGAGATCCTTCGCTAGCAGAACTACAACTCACATTAAACAAAAGCTTAAGAAAGAGTTGCTCCTCGTGGAGTAAAACTACTATGACTGTCACCACAGGTAGGACTCTTCACAGCTTCTTAACGAAAATTGAAGTGAATAGACTAAGCGGCAACGCGGCAGTAAATGCCCTTCTTTTAAACCACGAACACCTACACAGGTTCCACGGCTCATACATCTCCTCAGGAGATTGTCAGCATCGTAATCGGCGACTTCAATCACAATCTGCACAACTGCCAATATAGACATTACGAAACTTGCACCTTAAAAAATACCCTCAGATGCATCAAAGCAACTCGGGGCCGTGAGCCTAATCAAGAACTTTGTACTGATAAGGAAGACCAAGAGACTGATTTTTCACAGCAAATGAAGACTCCCACGAAGAACTAGTCACTACAAGACAAACACTATCACTAATGCCCAGTGCTGGTATGCAACCTAGTTCAACAGTTCGACGTGAACAAATTTTTTCTGCCCTACTTTTAAGGCAGGAAGTTTCAACGTGTGTCTACGTGGTATACTGGGTCAACCGGATTTCTAACCTGCCTACGGGTTGGCGGTTGGTTAAAGGTACTATAAAGTTGCAATAATATTTTGCACTATAAAGCAGCAAAATTTTCGCACATTCATGCCTCAAGATATTATTTTCACTTGACCCAAGAATACAATTGTAAGACCTATTTCACATTGCTTCTACTTACGGTAATAGAATTTCTTTTTGTATAGTTTGTAAATGAATGCGAATGAGATTAGATCAGTTTATTTTTAGAAACTGATAAAACTGAATAAGACATGTTCAGTAGCTATATTGGGATTTTTGGGTTGCCGAGTGAAAGTTTGAGAAATAAATGTTTCAACTTAATAAAAGGCGTAGATTTGTTTACGTATGGTTTAAAACAATATTCTTTCAAAGTATAACAAATATTGTAGCTAAAAAGCTTTTTTTAAACATATGTTTGACTATTGACACCAGTTAGTTTTTAATTAGTCTTAACGTTCTGTATTTTTTAAATCATTCTATTTAACCAATTAAATAAATGTATATTAATACATTGGCATTCTTTATATTAACCATTCCACTAAAAAAGTATATACCATAGTTCCAGTTTACTTAATTTTACATGAAAAAATAAACTGATCATATAAATGAAACTTTTAAATTAAAAAATTCAGGCTATCGTTTAGTTTGATTGGATACATACTGCGAGCTCTTTTTTTTCTTTTTGCCACATGGGATTTAATGAAAATGGAAGTTTTTTTTGGAACAGTTACTATCAACAGAAGTCTTCGAACCCACGTACTACGGAATCGAAATTACTTACCTACCTACTAGGACTGCGTTCATTCACGCTTTTGAGTAATACTTGCAATTTCGGTACCGTTTTCTTAGATTATAGTTGCTACAAATTCAATTAAAAATAGCGATGATGGCGGAAGACATCACGAAAAGTGTCATAGTTTAAAATTTGCAGTCTTTATCGACGACAAACCTTTACGAAGTGTTCTTTTTATCATTCAAACAGAATGTTCTTGATATATACAATAAAAATTTACATATTAACCAAAAACATTTAATTTTAAAATTATATATAAGTAGTTATTAAATAAGCAGACATAAAATTATTCATTAATAGTTTCAAACTACTTCAAGCGTCTTGCACAACTGCCCATTCTAAAAATCCAGACAATGACTTATTAATCTAAATGAACCATGGGCTGGTCGTAATTTTTTACTCCAAAATATTGTTAAAAGTATCTATTGAATTTTACTAATTGTAAGAGGCTAATAGTTACTATGACATATATTCAATTTTACATATTCATGACTTAAAATTACGGTTATACCATAGTTACAATAAATCTCCTACACATACATTTTTTTGTTATAATTTGTCTCAACCCGATATAGTAGGGAAGTTTATTTTTATTATACGACTGTTAATTATATCGCTTTATAGAAGTTACTAGATTGATTTGAGAATTTATTATAGTGGTGTAAGTAGATCTGCACTGCTTTCAACGAAAACGGTTCATACATACCCTCTCAAAAAGCTTAGAACTTCAACCTTAAATATTTCATAGAATGGTCAACTGTTAATAAATATTGATTTTATCCGAGCATAATTTTATCAGGATATGTTGTACATTTGTATTATATATTCTAACACCGAGGCATATAAATTATGCATTACAATTAGTGCCCGCCTTGTTATATTTACCATGGCCATGGTTAGACGGTATGTTACATAAAGAGAGAAAGTAAGTTTAGACGAGTTATATTATAAAATAAGCTTCGTAAGATTTTCCTATCCTCAAAAGCCATTTTTTCCCCAAAACATTAATAATGTCCAGGTTTTGTCTATTTTTCCAGAAGCCTTATACACATTTTAATTTTATATTTTCCCAATTACGTTGAACAGCCTAGTCAATCAAAACCTAATTCAAATAATACGTATGAAAAGTAGATATGAAAGTTATTATTGTAAATTAATTGCGAGAATTGGCAATTAATTTACAAATTGTGTGTAAATAAAGACAGACACAAAAATATATTTTTCTACAAAAATCAAAAGGAAATAAAAAAATCAGGATGACTAAACAAAAAATTGGCTTCATGCCTTATATCTTAGTATTATTTTTAAATCCCCGGCTTATATTTAAATTGAAAATCCTTCACCCGTTTATAAGTCAAAGATATTTTCTGACAGATATTCATGTACTGTCTAATAGATAGAACTTTCTGTTGAAAATATGATAGCTGCGAAGTTTGATCTACACCATCAGTTTCAGTTGGACCAGCATAGACTTTACATTTCTTATTTTACGTAAAGTTGTAGAGAATTTTATACGACAACAAAATCTGATAGCTTTCTATTTAAATTCCTTTCAAGAAAGATGTGACATATTTAGTCTGCAATTCTCAATGAACAGATAGGTGGCTTCCCATATGTTCTCAGCAAATTTATAAAAAGTCTTTCAATTATCCATAGGTTTTATAGCAGAAATGATGCTTGTATGTAATGCTAAGTATATGTTTGTCCGTGGTTATTGTAATGACCATAGCAAAGAGAGAACCTGTCATCTTTCATCAGCTCCGTTACTGACTTGCTTTGTCCTTTGTCAAAAATATTAAAACAGACGTAGATAACTGTTTCGACGCTACGTCCGAGCTGTATTATCAATGACACGAAGTGTATGGCTGAAATAGGACCAAGAGAGGACACCAAGTAGTTTTTTATACGGATTTTCAAGCGAAGGGGATACACAACCGCTTTAGCTTCATTCATAGTATATTAAACTAAACCAATAAACTTTAGTGTTAGGGAAGTAGCTAACTGCTGGGGAAAAAGTTTCTTTTGTACCACACTGAAGTTCCACTCAATTAGGGATAGCAAGGGCTATGCAAATTGTGCAGCTCTGCGTATCATTTATGCTCTGGTACCTGCATATAAAGCTCGTACTACGGTTTTCTGAATTAGTTGTTGGAATTGCCAGTATGGGTAAGCTGCCTGTTTTAGACTCCTCCGATCGGGGTAAATCGTAGGTACGCGACGCATGGGCCATTTAATTTCCGAAATAGTCACACAGCTAGGATTTTCAACGCCGACAGTGTCAAGAGTATACCAAAAATAAATGCATGGTGGAAAAAAACCAGCGCTCGGGCAGTCTGCAAAAGAACAATTAGTCTTGACAGTGCATGGTGCGAGATGGTTCAGGCCTAATGTACGTAGCCAAAGAAGTCGCATATTAGCTCAATTTTAGACAGTATCAGTCGTACATTTAGTAAACGAACCTAGTATAACCCTCGCTTCACCGTATGGGTTTCGGGAGCCGTCGACCTACGAGAGTACCACTGCTCTATGCTCGCCCTCGAGCTGCATGTCATGCTTGGACAAGAGAGCAAGGAGACTGGAGTGTAGAGGCCTGTAAACGATTATTTAATGCCGACGGAATGCTAATAATATGGCGCCAGGTTCATGAAGCCACTGGTCCTCCATGCCAGGTTGGAATAGTACAAGGGTATAGTGGCTCAACCATGATCTGGGATGTTTTTCTTGGCACTGTTTGAAGATCTTTGGTGTGCGTGCCAAACTCCCATGTAATTCAGTACGTACAGTTACTGGGTCATCACCTTCATCCGTTTATGCTGTTCTGTTATCCGCACAGTAATGGAGTTCCCAGCAAGACAACTGTACCTCTCACAAGTCCCGGTTGTCTACTGACTGTTTGGATGAACCCTCCTGGCTTTTCTGTTAAGTTGGCCACCTAGAAACCCAGGCTTAAATCTTATTAAGCACCTTTGGTATGTTTTGGAATAGGGCGTGAAAAGCCATCACAAAGCACCAAGGTTTCTAACTGGATTATGGACAGCTTTAGCCAATATACTGGCAAGCCCTTCTGGAAGGTTTCCAGAAACTTTTTAATCAATGCTTAGTCGTGTGGCAGCTAGAAGGCCCAACTCGTTACTAGGTAGGTATCCCTAATTCAGTGGCTCTTCAGTGTATTATATATATAATAGTTCATCAGCTGTTGAAGGGAAAAATCTACGCCTTGATAAGTAAAAATACTGATCGACTTTAAGAATGATAGAAATAGAAAAATAATTCAGGGCAGCAAACTTTAGGTGAATGGAGAAATCAAAACTGTTACATAAAATTAAATTCTAAAAACGCCTATTTCTAAAAAAGATGTTTAAAGACACACAATGTGTGTTCCAACGGAAAACGAAGGTATCGCAATAGACTAAAATAATTTAAAAGGTCATACACGAAAGAGAAAGCAAAAATTAGAAAATAGCGAGAAACACAACTTTGTCTTTAAATAAAGACATCAGGTATTCTAAAAAGTGCTCCAGGCCTTTAAGCAGAAGAGAAAATTCCAGGATTATAAAGATAAATAGGAAACAGCACAGGATTATTAATTTTGGAAAAATATCTGCAAATTTTCTACTTTTTTAATTTTTGGGTGGGTACCATATTTTGATAAACTTGAGTTTTCCGATTGTGGGTAAATGCCATACGACATACAAGAGTCGTATGATATCGCTGGTTCAATAAAAGCCTTATAATAGCTATTACTTTACAGATAAGCCAATTGAACGTTAAATTAAGAAAATGATCTTAAGGCAGCCTTTGATTTCCGCATCAAAGAGGAGACAAAATCAACTTCTTAAATAGATCCACCTAATTAATTTTAGAAGATGAATAAATGTAGATTAGGGTTGGAAAGCTCCCTGCTTCAAGCTGTGGAAAAATTCACAGCAAAATTATCAACAATAGTAAAAAAAAGTAGGAATGTGAGGAAAAATATTCAAAATTTCTAGAGCTTAGATCCAAATTTAATTCAGAATTACTTTGAGAGTAAATAACTAATGGAAAACTTCCTAAAGCCAAGATGGGGGAATAGCAAGACGCTTCGAAAATTTAAAAGCAGCAAATATATCTACTACTGATTGCATTACTATGATTAGTAGCGTTTAATATTATGTATAAGACTCAAAACAAATTATGTTAATAGGAAAAAAAATTACCCTGAAATGAAACTTTGATAAAAAATTATCCGACTTATCTCAGAAAAAAAGGGAAAAATACCGAAGGGTTACAATTTGAATTTTAAGCCTAGTGGGCAGTTTTTTCCAAAACATTGGATCAATTAATATTGAATGAGACTATAGTACACGGTAATAGCTCTTTGATGATTCAGTTCATTGCTAAGTCAATCGAAAGAAAAAATATTATTCAAAATTTAATGAACAAAAAGTATTAAAATGAACATATAATTGACCAGGAGTAAGACTGAAGCTTGTTTCAAGAGACATTTATCTGGATATTGTGTTTAAAATTTCTGCCTTTGAACGGGGAACATTTCTCTCACTCAGTCTTTAATTTCAGAAAAGTTTAGTTTCTTCAGGCTGCTTTCAAAGATAATTTAAGTATCAACAAGAAAATATCTGATCCTCACCATTGGCACTTCTAGTGTCTCGTTAAACAGCTCTAAGCTCAATCCAATGGAAAAAACTACAATGGGTAAAGTTCAGATCATCAGCTGATCTAAATAAATCAAAGGTAGAACACTTTTGAAATCCTTGTTCATAAGATATTAAATAACAGAAAATGCTTGATTAGTAGGATGAAATTGCTGTGTTATGAGAAAGAAACACTTCAAATAATTTTAGGAAAGGCAGTAGCAGTCTAAAAAATCTCAAAAATATGGAAAGAAGACTCAGATAAGCAATACAATTGTAATATTCATTTTCAAAAGCAAACTGATTGAAGAATTAATATAATTCATGATAGAAAAGATGTTTGACATAAGCCATTGTTGACCAACAAGGTAAAAACTGTCCACTATTATAGAAATGAAACTAGTTTCACGCAATTTCAAAATAAATCATATAAATATCATTAGATTCAGATTACCTATAGCAATATATTTAGTATTCGATGAACACGACTACCATAAACTTAAGCGATCTGGTTCAGATAAATTCGTCAATTTTAAAATTCGAAATATTCACGTAGGATCTTGGCAAGCCAATCTAATCCACCTTTAACGGGCACCTTACTACTACCTTAGACTTTAAAAAATATCGTTTACCTATCTGTGCGACGCAAACTTACGAAATGTTTTAACGAAACCAAATAAATTAAAGTAGTAAAAGAATTGATACTCAAGAGAGGAGAGAAAGCAGAAATCAGATGCTTCAAGAGATTATAAGAAGCAGTATTGCAATTACAAACAATGGATCTATAATAAATTTCTGAGGAAAAGCATAAAACTGGTCAAAGTAAGAAACATAGTAATCAAATACTAATTATGAGAGATAATAAATGAAAGTTTGATAGCAGACTTAGTTCAATCTAAATTCATTAAAGCTGAACTGAGTACGAATTTAACTTCAATAAGGGGTCTTATCAATAAGTTTTGGGGATTTCTCGAGATAAGAGGATATGTCGATCTGTATTTTACTTACTTTTTTAGTAATGGTAATAGCTAAATTTGAGTAAGAACGGAAATTACTGGGGTACATTCTAAAAGAACAATTGAGATTACGTAAAAGACTGAATTTCTGTCTCCTCTCTTAGTCTGAAGTTTCAGCCACAGAGTTTTTCACAATGATATTACAACTTCTTTATAGCTGCAAGACATAGATCTGACTTTAGACCTTGTTTAGGCCTTACGTCTGTTGGCATTTATTACTGTATTATTTACTGTATCTATAATATATTTCTTTGTTAAAAGTCCAATAGTATTAGCCGATGTTTGGCGTAGTGGAAAAATAGTTTCAAATTGCTCTTCCAGGAAGTAACGCCTGTAAAAGAGAAAAAAAAATTACAAAATTTTCCTTGATCTAACAGCAAATAATAAATAACAGTTCAGTTTTATACTATTGCATTATATGACACACAATTGTGATATCAGTGGATAGTCTTATATTTCATTAATACATTGTACTATACCTAGACGCAATTTATATAATGAATATGTCACTCAAGTGTGTCCATGGACCTTCCTCTGGATGTCGCGATTCGGTTCGAACCTTCGTTGTGACGTCACTTTAAAGTCGGCTTACGGACATTATGCGAGCAAACGATCAAGTTGACGTCAAAGTGAAGTCGCAACGAACGTGAGAACCGACTCTTCAACGTCCAGAGTAAGGGCCAATGTCTATTTTCACATTTTTTTGGAACTTAAACAACCTTGAGAGTTCCAATTTGTTCGGCCGTTAAAATGAATATTTAGCAAATATTTCGCTGGCGAAATGGCAGGCGCAAATTAGTTTGTATCGTGTTTTAGACTATTTTTATTAAATTCCCAGTCCTCAGTATGTGGGTTCGAGATGTAATCAGAATAAAATCTTGAACTGGAAAGCATATACTGATAATTTACCCATCGTACAATTTTTGTTAAGTGTTTTAACGCAAATCTTGTGAGTACAGTGTTTTACATTTGTCTGTTCGGAGAGTAAATCAAAATTATGGCTTAAGGAAAACGATTTTTTCTGTTTTTAAGAAAATATTTCGAAAGGCTGATTTTAAAACATTTTTACGTAGCAGATTTTAAAATTGCCTTGTACACTTTCGAAATTCTCGACAATTTTTAATTATATAAAAGTCCAGAATTTCTTTTCTCGAAATGTATATATATAATATTTCAGCTACACTTCAATAAAATTTATGGAGATAAAGCAAATTCATAAATAGACTTAAATATTAATAAATTATTGAATATTTTTATATCAATAACATGCATTTTTTTTAACATGTGCATGCAATAAGCGGTTTTACTCAGTTTCAAAACATTTGCCTAGCACTTAATGATTTTACAAAAATTTATCTGCTTTTCTTTTAAACAAAGAATAGCACCAAAATTTCTCGTTTGCTAACTTCCTGGGGAAAAGATATCTTAATACTCTGCCTTGTCCCAACGCTTTTTCTTCGGCAAGCCTAGTTTGAGTACTTTCCGGACCGAAAAACGTACAATATTATTTACTTTCACGCTTTGAGTTAAAATATTTCTTATGTAAAAATAGTTTTATTAGACCTTCGTAAAAGTTTGTACAATTTATTTACAATCAAAATTAACTCTAAAATATGAAACCCAAACTGTACACTGGAGACGCCACGTACGTCAGCTGATGTTTAATAAATATAACAATCAAATTTAACATTTATTAACAGAAGAAAACATACATTAGCAACTTCAAACTTTTATGGTTGTTTATATACAGAGGAATGTTTGACAAATCGATTTGGTTTGATTTGGAATGCTACAGTCTACTTTTTAGCAACACGTGGGCTAATGAGACCGGAACCTACTGCTTAAAACCAATTCCAACGGCTAAGAACATCCATGCCACAGCAGGATTCGAACCCACGAACACCGGTACCGAAGGCCAGCACCCTAACCATTCAGCCAGAGCTCGACAATTGACAAATCGAAGCTAATTACATTCTAAAAAATCATGTTCTTTAACCCTTAATTTGGCTAAGTCTGGCCGCTACACCGGAAATGTATATTTATAACTACTATATAACATAATTGTTAGTGTTAGCCACAGCGGAAATTAATTATCTCAAAAATGGAAAATGATATATTTTTTTTGTTTATTTTACAGAGATTCTAATGTCTATACAGACATGAAAAGATAACAGAAATTAAAAAATATTTGAAAAAACATCTTGTCAAATTAAGGTTTAAAACTTCTTTAAATCTTCAGCATTGATTACTCCATGACTAGATGTAAGTGGATTATTTTCCTCTCAAACAAAAATAATTTTCATTTCAGACATGTAAATTCAGATAATCTAGAGAGGTGATGTCAACTCAGAAAAGTAGAAAACCATTCCTGAGAATTTAGCATTGTAAAGGGAAAATGATTTTAATGAATTACTTGACTTAGGGCCGGTCTCAAAATCGTTTAATGGCTAACAGTGATTAACCCATTGTGCAAACCAATGGTGGGATGCAATTCTGTTTAAACAGAGCTTAATCGCGGTTAGCCGTTAAACGACTTTGATGAGACTGGCCCTCAGTTTCTGTAATTGTAGCCATTTTCAATTACCATAATTATAACAGTGATAACAAAAAGTACTTTTTTCACTCGGACAACAGATTCTAGCGTGATTCAAAGAAAATATACACATCTTTTCTGATTTTTTTTTAAAGAAAACCAGACACCGTTTAAACCAGATACCTGATAAAATAGTAAACTGAAAATATCAAGTTTCAAGTTTTCTGGAGTTAAAAATTTATGTTGTAAGTTTTCAGAACACTTTTTTTTTTTTTTTTTTGTCCCTATGAAATTAATTTTAATACTACATTTAAAATAATTACAATGCAAAAAATTAAGTTTTGAGTAAAAGTATTAAGAGTTTCGATTACTATTAAAGTAAAAAAAAATGGTAAAACTAAAAGGAGTGTTCAAAAATTGGTCAAAAATAAAGTCATGTTTAGGGGTTCCAAAACCTAAAACATAGGTCTATCCATCCTTTTAATGGCAAGAGGTTGTTTGGTTTGAAGCCGTAGACCTACTGTGAGAGTAAAGACATCGGATCCTACTTCTTAATAAGACACAGACACTGAGGTTTCCAAAGTCTTATGACCATTGTTGACCTAATTGTTGAAGTTTTGCATGTTTCTTACAAAATTTTGTTCACCCATCAATTTAGGAAAATAAGTTGCACCTAGTCTTTTGATAGGGAACTACCCACTGAATTATTCTCAAGTCTTTCTTGGTTAGTTAATCACACCTCTATCGGTGCTCTGGGGTAGTAAAACTAAGAAATGAAACATACGCTTATCTGGAATACTGATAATAAATTACCATTTTATGGGAAGAACGAAAAACAGGCGTTTTACGAGTATCACGTTACACAGCAAAGAACAGTTTCCGGCCGTCCTGTTAACGACATAAGGAAAACAGTAGGAGGGGGGAGTATCCCCAGGTGATCACAATACAGTTCTCTATACACCGTTGTCAGCATAACTCGATAACATCAGCAGTCACACTCCTAAAAGTGGTTGGTTGGTTAGTTTAATAGAGCAAGGTCCTTTTTAGGACATAAGCGCCAAGCACTAGCTTGTATAAATCCAAACAGATAGAGGTGCCCTAAAACGGACACAGAAAGAACTAAACACAGATAAGTTTTAAAAGAATTATAAAAAATATTAAAACTGTACATAAGCTTAGGTCTAAGGGAAAGCAAGTAAAATGGTAAAAGGACTAAACGTCAGAAGGTAAATGCTAAAACAAATAATGCCCAATATATAAAATTAATAATTTAAAAAGGTCAAACCAAAGGCAAAAGGTGTAAGTTGACATAAGAGAATCAGATTAAGCAAAAGAAGTTTTTAAAGGGGTAAAGAAGTTTTCTCTGATGGCTTTGACTATTCTGGGATTCAGAACTTTCGGCTATCGAGAGCTACTGCTGGATCCAAAGGGTTAAAGACGATTCAAGACGACTACGAACATCCATACCACTAGTGGAATAAGAACAGACGAATTACGGGAAGAGCAGCGCCCTATACATTGGGCCATCGTTCAGCGAAAGGGAAAGAATCGAGTCAAAGCACTCTAAACCATACGAGATGTTTGTAGTTCATAGAGATTACTGGACGATTTTGTCTTTCGGATAACATGCTACTTTGCCTTACATACTTATTTCTACATTTATTAAATGAAAGCTGTACTATGACATCCTAATCAAATTTTTTTCAATATATAGACTACACATTGCAACAGTCCTAAATACAGTTTTAGTATTTTATTAACATTTACATCAAAAATTATCGATAAAGAGCAGATTCCATTCATAAGAGGAGCCACAGAACCAAATACTGTAACAGTCTTAATATAAAATTTCAACTTTCTACGTCTTTAAGTTATTCGAGATAGTTGCACTCAAATATCCCAACTAAATTAATAAAAATGAGTATTTAAAACTTCAAACTTGCAGGATAATACCAAGAAAGGCAAACAACGTTCCAGTATTTGTTTTCCGTATCCTAACATAACATGAACCGGACGATCTCATTATAAGGTTGCTTTCTGATGGTTCTGGAATCTGACCTCTAAGCCTGCTATCGACATAAATGTTCGCAGCAGTTTCGAAATAGCTTATAGCAATGGCTCTATATAGCATTCCTGCAGAAAACTATTAACTGTGGTAAACCAAAAGAAACCTTTTATAACACGCAGTACAAAAGTTGAATCAGAATGGTTTATAAGTTGTTTGTCATTCAAAGGATTAATACAACCAATAAAATCCCAACTTTCTAAAAGTTAATGGATATTTCTAAGGATACTGCTAAAGATATTCTTACAGTATTAGGAGTTCCTGAAATTTCATTAACAAATTTGCCATACGATTAAAAACACTTCTTCAGAGACCAGTCTACATTACCTATTAAACTAAGTAATAGTGCTGTCACATTGCAGTCCAGATAGGTCACGGGCGACTTCCGCGTCATAATGACTTCAGAAGTCACCAGAGATGGGATTTTGGTACCATAAATTCCCCTACCTGGTGACATCTTATGTCATTAGGAGTACTTCTGACGTCATTATGACGTAGAAGTCGTTTGTGACATATCTCGACTATAATATGTTAGCACCGTAAAGGCACATAACACACAAAATGAAATGACCTTTAACTTCGGTACAGTTGTAAGGAAAAAAGCATGCACACACCAAAATATATTTCTCCTTGCATTACTTTTTTTTAACTCTTTGTACAAAGTAAATAAAGTATAATAGCTAGAAACTCCAGTGTTCAGATTTCTACAATAATACTGCATGCTGCATCTATTTTGATATATTAAAGTGTTATATCGTAAAGTGAGGAAACAAATTATGAAGTTATATATATTACTTTTGACCAATCCAGAGTGCCTTTTGACTACTTTCACCATGATGCCTACGTACGTAAGCATATCAAATATTTGAAGTTTTTCTATTTAGGTATTATATTACATAGTTGTGCACCTCCCACTTTGATTGCAATCAGCACTATTTAATAAAAAACCCCAACAATATAACGCATTTAAAAGCTATAGATCTACAACAAAAGTGGAAATATATCGGCTTATTTCCATACAGTTAAAATAATAATAAGCTCAATAAATTCATTTTTGAACAAGCATATTAAAATGGAAATAAGACCATATGGAGACTTAAAAAAAAAACCTGTAGAATTTTCATTGTTTTGCAACTTCCTAAAACTGAGGAAAAGACACATTGTAAATGTGATTTTTTTTTGTTTATAATGAAATATCTACATATAGTTTGGTTTGGAGTACTACGGTCTACTTTTTTGCAACACGAGGGCTAATGACACCGAAATATCTACATATAAAATATATACGATTATAATAACAGATACTACAAGCTGTCTGACACTCAAATGACAGTATTTAAGCTCTATTCGGTCAAAATCATGACATAGAACAGGAGTTCTTAACCCGGTGCCTGCGAAGCTATTTTTGTGCACCTGTGACTGTCCGCTATATACCATATCAATATCAACCGTGATGAACCCATGTCCCCCACAATTTTTAGTATGGTCGGGAGATTCACCATACTTTTAGAAATAAAATATAAACAATAAAATTATTGTACTCGAAACATTGTTTTGTCTTAGAAGTCGTTATTGTCGTTGAAGACCGTCGTGTTGGATCTGTTGCACATCAATTTTCTCAGAGATTCAACTTTTAAAGCCGTTGAAATTTTAGGTTACCCACCCTAAAATGAGTTCCCCGAGCAAAAGTCAACAAATACATCATTCCATCAGCAGTTGGTAAAAAGACTACGAATTTATCAGACAAAGCACAAGCGTGTACTTGATTTGCAATAGTAATGTATCAGTTCTGAAGAAACAAAAACAACCTCGAACGCTTTTTCAAGACTGATCACGATACTTTCGACCTTGATTATCCTTCCCAAACAGATTTCAGACAAAGAAAAATTAATAAATTTATATCAGGGCCATCCGGCCAGCAAGCCATTTTTACTAATTGTACAAATAAAAATTCCACAATTGCTTCCTTCAAAATTTTTCGTTCGCAAAGAGGTCCAAGCGCATTGGGTCTGAATGGAGGTGTTCCCGCTCCCAGGGGGCAATGGAAGTATGCTGAGTGGCGGTGGACAGTTTGGCCTGATGTGGTGGGTGATGGTTTGGTTTGGAGCGTTACGGTCTACTGTTTTGCCCACGAGGGCTAATGAGACCAGGGCCTACAGTTTAAAGCCGAGTCCGAGCAACCATGCCAGCCGCAGGGTTTGAACCCGTTAACTTCGGTACCAACGGGCAGCGCTCTATCATTCGGCCATCGTTGAACGTGGTGAGCAATGATATGAACGTATATCAGTATTTAAATTCAATTGTGTAGCTTCTAAATATATTTTTTAAATCATTATCCATTCACTTCATTTATATTAGTAATAAATCGAATTTATGCGAGGGACCCAGAACTAGTAAGTATAATACACTGTTTCCACAAGTGAGGTTGGTGCCTTAAATATTCTGAAAAAAATTCAACATTTGTTTCAGCGTGCATCAGCGACGAAAACTATTAAACTACAGAATTTTATTTTTAACAGCCGTTGCCAGGATATGAAAATTTCCGTTCCCGCGATTAATCGCAGCGCAAACACTGAGCGTATGAAATATCGAAACTCCTAAACCATTACGTATAACATTCAAATAGGTAGTTTGTTTGGCTCACAATACAGTTAGAGTACAAATTTATGACTTTTTTGTTTATTACAACAATGAAAACATTTATAAAACATGTCTTTCACATTCTAAAACTTTCTTTGCACTAGATATTTAAATTTTTACAAACAGGCTGCAATTACCTCTCCGAGCAAGAGAATAAAGTTAAACTATGTCAGTTTGGCGTAGAAGTCCGGTGAAAAAGAGTTAAAGGATCTCGGGATTCTTAAACCTTAACAATTTTTGATTTTTTAAAAAAAATGTTATACACCGAGATATTCTACGTATTATAAAAAAAAGGCATAAAAATTCATTTAGTTTAAAAGCTACTAGTCACTAGTGATTTCTGTGATTGGAAGTACTTTGCAGTTATTCTTACTTATTACTTCAAGTTGATTTTTCTCCAGAATGCAAATTTTTTATGTTGCACGATTTCTCAAAATCTATGATAAAATTGAGCAAATTTTCAGCATGTGAATTTTTTTTTTTGTAATTATAATTATTGTTATGTGAGCAATATTTTTGGTTTTAAAGAGGTAAGTACATGTCAAAATTACCCCAAAAAGGGGTAAAATTATAAACATGTTTCGGTAATATGAAATAAACTTTTGGTTTTTAGTTAGATTCAATTTTAGAAGTAGTTTTTCATTTAAAACTTAAAATTTAATACTTGTGAGTAAAATAATTTATGCAAACATACGTGCAAATGAGAACAGTTTTAATGAAAAAAAATCAAATTATATATATATTTTTAAATATTTTTGTAAGTATTTACGGTTAGTTTATTAAAGATATATAACAGTTTTATACAAAACAAAATTCAGACATTTTAGTGTGAAACAAAAAAGTAACGAAACCATGGAATCCTTAATGTTTTAACAGTAAAGAGACCTTTCATAAACATTTTGCCTCTTGCAATGTAATATTAACTTTTCCAGACAAGATTAATTTTAAAAGAAAAAAAACTGAAAAATTTCTTTGCAGTTAGGAAGTCGGTAGCTTTAAAAAGGATTGAGAAACACTAACCTAGAAAAACAAAATCTTTGGATATTTAAGGGAATGAATGAGTGATGATGATTAATAACGCATGATGCGATTATTAAAAAAAGAAAAAGACTGCTAATAGCGTATGAGGAAGACATAATTCCGAAAATTACACGACTTAAATTACATAAAATTTGTAAACAAGAATTTTTTTTCTTTCCAAAACTGAGTTCTCTTAATAATCTGAAGATTTTCAAGAGCGAGAATGAAGGAAATTTTTAACTTCACAGGAAGCTTAACACAGATTAATAGACAGATTAAACCCTGCTGATTTGTTAGCCAGATATCTAGATCCAGTTTATTAACCTCTCATAATAGGAACATAGTACCTTTTTAATCATTCTAATCAAACAAATTATTACAACAATTATTTTTGAATGATCATAAGACAAAATTCCAGTCCTTTTACAACAAAATTTTTACAAGTTAATGGTAACACTGTAGCTTCAAAAATATTTGCGATTTAAACTAGTCTAGTTTAAAAATACTAGGTTTCACGTAAATGAATATATTTAGAGTCAAGAAACTACACACTAAATAAAATTATAGTCACTTTCCTATCTATATCTGTATTTAACCAGCAAAAATATCTTTCACGAATTACATTGAAAATTATCTCCTATTTGATTGGGCCGAACAAAAAGAACTTGTCAGTCGTGACAATCAGAAATGTAAGACCAACGTTGTAGAACTTAAATGGTACAAAAATAATATACTTTGTAATGTCAGGCTTAGAGTGAGAATCACAGTATTTTGTTTCCACCAGACTAAAAATTGCTCAGTGATTTTTGTTAGGCATGAATGAACCTTGATCATTTAATTTATTTTGAAAAATCACAGTTCAACAATTTACCTACGACAGCTGAAAAATGTGGGCAGTGGGCAGAAAAATGGCATTTATTCCAGTAGTAGTTCTAAGAGACAGGTAAAAAAAAATAAGTTTCAGAATAATCCTTTATAATCTTAAGGTTGGTAAATTATGCATTAAAAAGTGAGAAGGGGAGGAAAAGGAGAATTTTAGACGACTATTTAAAAAAGGTGATAATTTCAAATTATATAGTTTATTAGAAACTGAACTTTTGTATCAAACTGCAGAAACGGCTTTAATCTGTAAACGTAAAACCGATAATTATTTACTGAACAATTTAAAAATCCAGGAACTAAAAAAATCCAAATCTTAAAAAGTTGCATTTATCTTGCTGTAAACACTTATTATGGATGAGATTCCCTGAAAATAAAATACAATTAGCTTCTGTCCGATTCAAAAAATAAATTTTTAATTTACATATTTCAGATGTTAGTTTGCGGGGGGATTTCCATTTTTTTATTCTACTAGTGTATGTATTTCATGTTTTTTTAATACATATTTTTAAAAAACAATTTTTTTTTATAAAGTCTAATCTAGATCTAGGAGCAATTTTATTCTAAACTAAATAGAATATGACATTTTCTTTTAAATTGAATAAAAAAATAGGCTATTATAATAAATACTTGAGATCGAAAGGTACTATGTCTAAAAAACACCTCAACCCTATTTGGAGATTAATGATTAATACACAATTTTATTAAATGACAACGTAGGAGCGTCAGGAATAGAAAATATTCAATAAGGTAAGGAAAGTAAATTTCCTATTCGTTTTCAAGTTAAAATTTTGTAGTTCCCCGACTATGAAATTAAATATACGATTTCTATGATAATGTAATGATTTTTATTTAAATGAACTATGTTACTGTAGACAAAGACATAGAATAACTAACACTTAAGACGTTTTAAAAAGAATAAACAGAATCCAAAAATAATTTTAACATTAGAACCACGGGATGGGTCATGTACCTAAAAAACATTGTGTCCCATTTTCTCAAATGGTTACTTACAAAGTTGCTTGACTTTCCTAATTTTATACCCATAAAAATCTATCGAAATATAATATTGAAGTTTCCGAGTGTGAAAAAAAAACTGTAGATATTTGTTCTAAATGTAAAAGACCGATATGTAGAATATGTACAAAACACGTATAAAAAGTTGCCCAAACTGCGCCTGAACTATAAAAAACCTTGATTGGTAAGAAACCGAGTAGTTCCATTAAAGTTGTCTATATATTTTCCAACTATATATACTAATAGATATGGTAATAGCTTATTTTTTTATCAATTGCAATAAATTACCTAAAAATTAATGTCACTGCGTATAAATACAGGGTACTTTTTTAATAACACAGATTCTTATTAATCGCGACCAGTTTGACCCAGACCTCGGTTTAAGGACCGAAACACCAGAGGTTTTAGTTTAAAGTCGTTCTAACTTGTTTAATAGCGATTTCTAGCGTTAGATAGAAGAGTACCGATAGTCAAAGTATCAGAAAGAAGTATATTAATTTATCGAAGTTATATAAATAAACGTTAAAAGAAGTATAAATAAATGTTGATCCAATGTAAAAAAATGCAAGATTGAACACTGGTATTTTATTTTTCTTTAACTTTCCTGAACGGCCAGATTTGTCTACTTTCAAGTACCAACAGTAATGTAATATTCTATATTAGCATAAATGATTCAAAGCTCTTAAGAATTTCTACACATAAAATTATTCTTTCAGACAAAGGATCTAAACTGAAATTTTATAAATGTACTGCATAATTATTCGTGCAGGCTTTGGTTTGCAGAAATACGGGTCATCACTTTCAGCACGAGGGTTAAATAAAATTGTATTTACAACTAAAAGGCCTCGAACGGACGGTACGACCTGGATGACTACAAATGAATTTATAACAGTAGGATTTTAACGTATATACATCTAATTAATATTTAAAGTCAGCTCAGACCTGTTAAATCATCAGACAAAGTAAATGGAACAAAGTGTTTAAATTTGCTTAAAATGAGATATCCATCAAGTTTTCTTGCACTTAATAGCTTTAACGCACTCATAAATTTTTGTTTTGTATGTCACAACGTGGTCTTGTTTTAGCAGAAAAGCAGGAAACTAATGATATCAGAGAGCCGAGAGAATATGATTTTGTATAATTATTGTACAAAATTTTTATACATTTTCTACAATATTTCCTCAAACATTGTGAGAAACAAACCCATACTGTCATAATGACCTACATTAAAGATATCATTTTTAAATATTTAGGTAAAGCAGAATCAAAAAAGTTGAACCGTGAAATCTAACTACTCCAAATTTCAAGAAATAAGAAGCATTACCGTGAAGGTATGCCCATCCAGTGAAATGTTCGCTTATACAAATTAATTCCGTTAACTTAAAAATAATTGATCTGTTTTAGACATGGTAGTTTTTAAGTACTTTTATTTTTAATTTCGTTTGAACCACAATAAAAGGATTTGACAACTAACCCTGTGCTTTTCGAAGCGAGACAACTTCTGGAATTGCTTACATTTTTCATTTGAATTGTAAATTATGCCCTGGAAAATCAGCTTCATTACACCTGTATTCTAATAATTTACTAATTAAAGAGGTTGTACGTGATGTGCTCAGTGTGAATAGTGTGAATTAACTTTGGAGAGAACCAAGGGTAACATCCTATCCTTTTCCCCTTTAGTTACTTTTGAGCTAATTTAAGATAGTTAATTCTGTTCTAACGATGTTTAAAGCTGATCTATAATTAAAAACATCCCAAACTGATATGTGGGCACTTGTGAATGAAATATGGTTCTAAAGGAAACTGACTTAAAAAGAATACTTTATCCTTAACTTCTGTGAAAACAAAAAGTTTTATTTTAAAATCGATATTTAATATCCAAAATAAAAAATTAGCACTCTGATGATTGTAATAACGTTTGGTTTATTGGTATAGACCCGAGTACGATAAACTGGCCAGAGATGGTGACCAGTTTTCCCAATTGATAACACCGGGCGATTATCCAACAGAAAACCCCAGACTTGCAGGCACAATAGCATGTTTGCTAATTAACCCTGCAGTAAGTTAATTAAGCACATTAGCCCTTTCCAAAAGTGTAGTTAGGCAATAAAGATCTAAGAAGCAACACGTGCACAAATGTGTCCGTAGCAGGTGGTGACTTTGTGAAGGTAAAAGGTGTAATCAGGGCTTCGAACCGTAACTTTTTTTGGTCCGGATCGATTAAAAAAAATTATCGGTTCAGTTCCATTTCTCGTTCCGCCCAAAACAACGATTTTCGGTTGAGTTCCGTATGCATAATTTTATGTATATTATTTGTACTAAAAATATAATTTCATCAAAATTCAAAAGCTTTTCTTTTTATTGGAACACTATGTGAATTGATACAGTTATCCAGCATGTACGACTTGAGAACTGCAAGCACTGGTATTGTTATCCATTATTAAAATCCCATTTTACAACTGAGAATTCAACTGAATTAAATCTGGCTTTTGCAGGTAATTTCAAGCGAAATTGAAACAGAAGTACTAGTGAACATCATACCAGGAAATCGAGAAGTGATGTCTATGTAATGGCGATAATTATATGGTTAATGTTAAATCAGAAAATATTGACAAGTTGGTTACCGTAACAAAATGACTGAAAATACACCTAACCAAAATAAATCTATATTTTTCGTTTTGGTTCAGACCAAAATAGCGGTTTATGATTTTCGGTTCAGTTCCGGTTCGAAGCCCTGATATCAACCTTTTCCAATCTTGAAGTAATAAAAATCTTAGAGGTAACACATGCACAAATGCTTCCGTAGCAGGTGGTGAAGGCAGCCTGTGTAACTGAATTCACGGAGATGTCTATTTCAATTAGCATAAACATACAAGTTGAGGAGTGGCACGTTAAAGATACTGTACAGAGGTTACGTAAGGCCTAAAGGTTAGGACCAGTGGCTTGAAATTGTATTGTTTACTACTACTACCTGGCAGAGTAAAGAAAGAAATATAATCACGGATTATTCTACCTTGAACGAAATATTTATGTAACTAAATGTGTCTATAATGAAATTAAAGTTTCATGTCTCCATGAAAGAGCAGTACTTGAGCTTTACTTACAACACGATTAGCCTGAGAAATGAATATATTTTTTAAAGTTGGAAACCATGTGCTTATGATAATTCAGGTGTATCATGCAGAGAAAAAATAGATTTAGCGGCGAAAATTATGTGGTGTACACAGCAGTTTTTATCGTCGTTAACCTGTATGTTATTTGCCGAGAGCCTGAATTGCCCTGAATCCTAGTTTTTAAACAGTTAAAACCCAATTAAAATATTAGTACACCTAAAGTCAGATATGCTCAAAAACTTAAAATTTTTTTAAATCAGTATAATCAGTATCACCAGTAACAAATATAATATTCTAACAAGAACTGCGTTAAAAATAAAGTCTCGGAAAACTATTAGTTTATTCTTAAATATTTAAAGTACTTGTTTAAACAAATATATTAATTTGATGTTCACAGAAAGTGCTGAAAACAACTTCCTGGGACAAGCTTTCTAGTTCAAAACTTACTGGGAATTGTACACATTGATTTGTGGTGGCATGACTTATAAACTTAAGCAATAAAATTGATGGGGAAATAAAATAATTAGGTTATTTGATTTTGGGCAGAAAACATGAAGCAAGGTAAAATTCACAGAATATTAAAGGGAGTGCATAATTTGTAAACAGATTGAGTTTAAAAAAAGTGAAACAATAAAAAAATTAGTGTACCGAAAATGTATTTCGGTAAATACATTTTTCTTGTCCCATTTCAAAATAATAGTTCCAAACCATGCCATCACCAATTTATCGCTTTACGAGCTATCATGACTGTCACCCTCAAAATTACTCCTCAAATTTTCAAATTTTTAATTTACTCAGATGTTATCTTAATTACTATTTACCTTTAGGATCGGAGATAAGGTCGTATGGCTAAGGAGCCCCTTAACAGTTCGCTAATATGGAGGAGTGTTCCTAGTGTACCGAAAAATGTTAAGTACAGAATAAAAATGTCTTGTATACAAAATATTTTTTTTAACTGTAAAACACAAAAGCAAGTCCTAACTGTAAGCTATAAAAAATATGTTAAGGGATCCGGTAAATAGGATCCAGGCAGCAAATGGTTGACGACTAATAGCTATCTTAGGATTTGACCCTCGAAATGGAGCCGAAGAGAACGAGAGATGCAGCCAGAGAATTTAAGGGCTTGTGAGGGGGGGGGGGGAAGGATAGGTATACAGCTCTAAGAGAGTTAGGCAGGATTGAAACTCAGGTTTCAGGAGCCAATCCTAATGGTAGGAATGAGCCAATCTGAGGAAGGAAGTTTTAGGTAAAGTTACGACCTAAAATAGAAAACTGATACAGTAAAAGGCTCAGAACCCGGTACTATCGTAAATGGTGACAAGGTACTTAATATTTTAAAGAATCTTTTGCGTTTTTTCCCAAATCGATTTTAAGTTTCATTTAACAGAATAAAATTTACCCTACAGGATCGGACATTTCTCCGTATGACCGAATATTCGCAAAAGGAATAATTTTCTACATGGGTTTTTATTGGAGTTCCGCCCAATTAGCTCATGGGTTTCCAACGGGGGTAGTACCACCGACCTGTGGGTCTGCTCGGCCCCCCAAAAAGTGCACCTGCTATTTTCTGGGATTTTCTATTCCAAAAAAACCCGCTGTGTTTTTGTTTAAAGTGGGGTTTTGTACAGGATATGCGATTATTTCAAAATATTTCAAAGTACAATAACTTATATAATTGTCAGAATTTACCACTGTTTCTAAAATGTTTTTGTAGTTTTATTGCTTATAATTTCACTTTGAAAGTATTTCCACCTGTTCCAAAACTTGCTTTAGTTATTTTTGATATTAATAAATCTTTTATAAAGAGGTATAATCTGAAATATACATAAACTAAATAAATCTTGTGAAAGAAATACGAAGATCTTGTAGATAAGGAAATTTATAATAAATGTGTCTATACTATTATGCGTATGTGTAGTAATTTCTTATGATTTGGACCGAAAAACCCTACAGACTAATTAGGTTAGCCTTCCTTCGGTTCATCACTGGTGTTCCCATCTGGGCCTGCTGCTTATCCTGGCAACGTGTAACAAGTTACATTATAACGCCATAGCTGGCAGTTTAGAGAGACTGACCGAAAAGCGAAAGTAGCAGTGGCCCTCACCTTCAACCCGACTGGACAGGAGGGGTTTGCAAAACCCTAAAGACCGGTCTCACCAAGGTCGTTTACTGGCTAACCGCGATTAATCTGTGTTTAAACTGAGAATTGTTTTTCACTATTGGTTGGCGCCATGGGTTAATCGCAGTTAGTCGTTAATCGACTTTGGTGAGACCGGCTCGTAGTAGCCAGAGAGAGAGAGCAAGAGAGCTACTCTGGCTACTGCTTCTCATCCTCTTTCTTCACGGTCTGAGGAGCGCCGTATTGACTGAACTCATCATACCCAATCAATGCTAATCCTCAATCTCTCCTCCAAATTCCTGATTTCAAATTTACACGAAGTATTTAAAAAATGGCAAGTCTTAACTCATATGTTGTGTCTTATTCTCTTCAGTTTAACTTCGGTTGTGTTTTGTTGCGAGATTGCGTTATTCTTCTACTTCATGTAGATGTAATACTATTAATTTTGGCCTCATATTGGAGTCCATACTCTCATGATCTTTGACAGAACATTAACGTAACTAATGCGAAATATATTGGATGACTTATTTATATACATTATTTTTTAACAAAGTTTTCAACGCGGAGGCTATGCTTTTGGTTTAAGCAAATTACACTCATATTTAAAACTTTTGAAAATGAAAATAACGTTTTTGTCACGTATAAAAAAGCAAGAAATTAAAACAATATTAGACAGGTATTTCCAAAAAAAAAAAAAAAACCCAGATAACTCTTATAATAAAAAAAACCGAGCAGATTGAGTTTCTATCCCAAAACTCTGGTTTTTCCCAACTCTGCTTGTGGCCCGCGGCTCTGAGCAATTTTTAAAAAATTTGCGCCATTTTACGAAAGTGCAACTTTCAAGCTCATGCTCCTTTTCTTTAAGCAAATACAGTAAAAGGAAACTGTCTCGATTCAGGACACTGATCTCCATTTACTTTTAATATACGGCATTTATTAAGACCGGAAAATATTGCTTAACCCTTCAACGTTTGTTGGTTTCATAAGAAAACCCGCCATATCACATTTTATACACATTCTTTCTGTTTTATCCTTGCTTTCTGTGTCTAAAATTTGCTCTTTAGTGTGACGGAGAAGTTCAGTACACATATTTTGGATAAATACAGTTAAATTTAAATACTTCAGATTGAGCTAAATACATAAAACACTAAAATTTTGAACCAACATTAAAAAATTCAAGAAAAATATCTTGTTATATAAAACTATTAAATATTTTTTCTGAGTTATAAATTAAACTGTACAAATTAAACCAATAAACTGTAGGATAAAAAATGAGTAAAATTTCTGGTAACATTGCGGACACTAATTCCAATCCGCTTCAGTTTAAGATAGAAGCGTTGTCCAACGATTTTACTATATGACTCAATTAACTGTATCATAGGTTTTAGTACGTAGGTACTACGAGAGAATGCATCTTCTGTACCTGCTCGCCTTACTTTTACAGGAGCAGATACTGCTCGTTCATTTTAACCCTTTCGTTCATAATCGGTATATACGTTCTAGATATTAGATTTCATCCCCTATTGTACAAGTAACCCCCACTTTTAAATGGATTGGGTTTTCAGTGCTATTGAGGAATTAAAAAAGAAAATTATAAAGAAACCAAGCAACAGTTTCAGATTGTAAACGTAGTTTTTGAGTTCGCCCATGACACAAGTTTTGATTTGTCTGTTTTGTTTTTTAAATTTGTCGTAATAAATACAACTACATTTGAGGCGTTCTAAGTATGAAATAGCTCTTATTCTTATTAAGTAGCAAATTAGCGTCGTTATTCAGATTAAGAAGTCTAACGTAAAATATTTTTGTGGGATATATTGACCCAATCGTATATATTAACAGAGTGCAAATATGTCCCATAAGTTATCAAATTATTGAGAAATTATATATTATGTTGGTTTTCATGAAACATTTAGGAAAACTTTTATTATACGAATATTGTAGACGATAAGGACAAATAGTCCCAGGCGATTTCTAAGATACGGGAAAAGTCTGAAGTCTTTAAAATTGTTTGATTTAAGATTGACATTTTATGTCAATTTTAAATCAAACTATTTAACATAGCGAAATTTTAACCATGCAAAAGTCGGGCCGAAAGGGTTAAGAAACGTGTCTCACCGATAAGAGATCTCAATGCAGTGATTAACATTACAACGTTTATTTATGATTAACCAGCTCAGACTCAAACCTCCTACCCTTTCGAAGACGAACGAAGGTCAAATGGTAGAGCTCTGTTCTTCGGAACCGAAGTGGGTTCGAATTCCGCTACTGGCATGGATGCTCGCAGCCGTTGGGAATTGGCTTTAAACAGTAAGTCTGTGTTTCATTAGCCCTCGTGAGCAACACAGTGGATAGTAATGTTTCTAACAAACAAACCTACCCCTTTGGGTGTCGGGCAGCGAGAAAGTCTCTCTCCGCAGCAGCTGGCAAGGGAGATGGTGAAACGTGCTTTTATTTATGTCTACCATTCATTATTTTACGCGTACCACTAACCAGCAACCAGCAACCAGCTAACAACATGTTAGGAAATAACACACTTTATATTTAAAACTATAGCGGATGCCATTGTATTTTGGTACAGAACAATGAACCCTTTTAACCATCTGCCGCAGCATTCCCAGTCATGTTTACATTTCTAATGTGTGGGTTCAGAAACATATGGAAAAACTTATGTTCGAATTCTTCTCGTACAGCTGAATTTACATAGCACTAATCAGAATACGATTTAAAAATAGTGTATATTTTCATCTAATTTGACGTTTGAATATTTTGTGAAGTATCGAACCCATGGAATCAGATAATCAAAGACAACGCCTTACATATTCGGTTAAAGACAGGCTATTTTAGTATTGGTAATTTACAGACTTAATACTTACACCAATTAAGGACAGAGAACGTATGATAATACGAAGTAAGCAGCCATTCTGCTGAGTTGAGATGCCTCATGCGGTGTAAATTTGCCCTATTAAGAAGAAATAGTATGTATAAAAATTGATAAAGTTACTCTACGGAACTTTAATACTACACTTATGATTAAGTTGATCTTTATAAGAGAATAATTTTAACAGAAGCTTTGAAAGTTTTCTCCCCAATAAAACACATGCAATTTTTCAGTACTAAATTTGTGTAAAGTACATACATTAAACCACAAAACAAGCAAAACATTTTATTATGCTATTTAATGATGCTTAAAATGACTTTACTGTACAGTGGCAATCCATTTTAAGTGTTAGGTTCATTATAACCTCAACATTTAGTCTTCCCTTCGTTGAAAAAAAACTTATGACAGATACTCTTATGGTATACTTGCACCGCGTATCTTAATTTTAACTTTATTTTATACTTTGCTTTGTGTTCACTATATTAGTTTTTGCTTTAATATTTCATAAATGCACTTCGGACCAAATACAAGCAACCTAATAACTACTTTGTCCTACGACTCACTTTAGTGTGTAGCCGATATCTAATCAATAACATTTTTGTTTAAATTCCTAGATACATCTGAACTATAGGGTTTGGCCCAGGAACTACTAACTTTCTGTGGATGACAATATTGCTCACTGCGAAATAAAATTAGTATATAATTCTAATCTATGGTGAACAGATTACTGTATACAGGGAAGAGTTCAGATTTTTTTACTTAAACTTTACAAAAAAATATACTTTAACATTTAAAAAAAAATTAAGGGAACAAGAGACTTTAAATGTTTGTTTAAATCATTCGACTTTTGATTACATTCTAATGATAGAAATAACAGTATTACATACCACTAAAATTTACATTAGAATTTTAATTGAGTAGGACATAGTACCTTTCGAGCTGAAAAGTCGAAATTAGTTTTATTTACTCACTATAAGAGTTTCTGTTTACAATTTTTACAAGATTATTAAAGAGATTTGGGGCCTATAATTTGAGGAAAACATTTTTTACTTTAAATATTGTTTGGCCCATCTGGTATATTGTGGTATAGATTTTTTAGGAATATGTAATATTGAAACTAATAAAGAGATTTGTATCATGTTTACGTTTCTGTAAATTGTTTACAATTCTTTCATCAATTCATTTACGTCAATGAGTTTTAAATATCAATCCAAAAGTGATGAATGATGAAAAGTGATGAATGAAATGAGAATGTTTGAATAAAAAATCTAATGCTGACAGCATGTAATTCCCTTAAACGTATATATATAATTTTAATTTTGTATGATCCATCGTCAGAATTAACGTTTGCACCTTCTCTTTAAAGATTCACCATTCTTCGTTTCTAGTGATATATTGCTTAGGTAGAGATTAACTACTATCACCAGGCAGAGAACTGCAGTTTTATTACTTTACTTTCAGCTATAGATATTTCGCAATTACAATACTTCTTTCACAACGTACCAGAAAGAAAAACTAAATTCATTTTTTTTTCCAAATTTTTTCGTAAAGGATTTTAAAAGTATCTTTTCCAACTATTTAAAAAATCACTGTTAAAAATGCTAATGTCAATAAATGAATAACTCGTTATTCTTTAATTACGTTAGATTGGTAGCATTGATGACCGTTATATTTAGACCTTACTACATAGACCTTACTAATTAAATTTTTCCCAATTTAATACCCATAAAAATCTATGAAAATATATTAAAGAAATTGCACATTTTCTAAAAATGGTTAATTACTAATCTTCCGGATGTGGAAACAAAACTGTAGATATTTGTTCTAATTGTAAATTGCCGATATGTAGAAAATGTAGAAAAATATGTAAAAAAGTTGCCTGGGCAGTAACAAAGCTTGACTTGTAAGAAACTAATTCCATTAAAGCTGTGTATATATTTTACTAACAATATGTATACTTTCCGATATTGTTATTTTTTTATCAAATAGTATAATTTAATATCTAAAAATGAATAAATGTCCCTTCTTATAAATACAGTCTTTGAATAATAGCACGGATTCATATTAATCTGGTAAGTTAGACCCAGACCGCTGTCTTAAGTAGACCGAAACTGCCGCGGTTCTGACGCTGTGAGGTTTCGTCGTCCTTTCGAGCGATGTGGTATTTCCCGGGCATGAGTTGTTCAAAAGCATGAGTGTTCAAAAGCAGCGCACCAAAAATACTAAAACAATTATTTCTTATGTCCGTAATCATGTTTATTTCTCAATACATACACCCGACGGCAGTACCAGACTATTTTCAGTCTGTTAGATCAAACTATTTTGAACTCGTATCTTGTTTACAAAAAAAAAAAAAAAAAAAAAAAAAAAAAAAAAATTAGAAAATCAGAAACCATTGCAAAAAAAAGGGCGGCTAAGTTCGATAATAATCCCAACCATTTGATTGAAAAGCATTTTATTAGATAGATACCTCCCACTGATAACAAATCGCAACCATGAAGATAATGCAAAGTTTGTTGTTCTAAATGAGATGAAAACAATAAGATGAAGGAAGAAACTCGGTACTATTGTCCAAACTGTGATTATTGGACTTTGCGTATCACGCTTTAAGATTTATCACGCAAGAAAAAAATACTAATATTTATATTATACGTAAGTGAAGTAAAATTCCTTCAACGTTTAAAAAATCTTAATTTTTTCTATTTGCTAGAAAATCAAAATTAAGTCATAACCTCGATTGTTGGCTTTTCATAAATAATTTTACATTAACCCCTTCCGGTAAAATAACGAGTCTAGCTCGTCACTAGTTTTTCATTCCATACCACACAATGACGAGCTACACTCGTCATGCGATTAAAGTTACTGTTAAATATGATAATTTAATTTAAAATTTCTAGTGTACTGAATTTGGCAACACTTTTATCACTTGTGAAAATCACAAGTCACTATTGCATATTGTTTTCTTAGAATTTCTTGGAACAAGTCATTGCCAAATTAATGAGTCTGAATAAAAGAAAACCTACTAAGAAATGCCGTGTGTGTTACAAGAATCAAATTAAAAGTGAGACTACTTGGCGGTGTAAACAATTAAGAATTCTTTTGCACTTTGTTTTGAAAAGTACCACTAGCTGGAAGACTATTATCTGTATACCTTATTAATGTTTTGCTTTGATATTTTCTTAATTTTACTGCTTCTGATATTATTTAACACTATGTAAAAAGTGGATTTTAATTAAGAATGTGTAAGAATTGTAAAATGAAACAAGTTTTTTAAATGAAAATTAAATGGTTATTTCATGCACAGTTTTTCATTATTAAATCATACCGGAAGGGGTTAAGCTTAAAATCTCAAAAGTTAAAAAATGAATGCATGTATTGCACATAAAATTATGTAGTTTTCTTGAATAAAAAAATGCGCACTTTTATCACCGTTTCCCCCAAAATTATGCGATTAAAGAGTTAATCATATCTTATGTAATTTGTGTTTCATTTGTTTTCCGACCAATTTATATATATAAAAATTGAATTTATCTGTACTCTATACTCAAAAACCATACATCCAATCGCCGTAAAAATTTGGGAAATTATTAGGTATATCCCTAGGAAGATTTTTGAAAACTTCGAAATCCATTCCTTCCCCCTTTTTCGAGAGTTTCATGTCATTATTCCAAGCATTGTTTCCCCCGGTTAAACGCAAGAGATTAATTTTTTAATTTATCGCATCACAACTAAGTGAAGATTTGGTTTTGGAGTGCTACGGTCTACTTTTTGCAACTCGAGGGCTAATGAGACCGGGACATACTGCTTAAAGCCGATTCCGAACGGCTACGAATATCCATGCCGTAGTGCGATTCGAACCCACGAACTCCGGTTCTGAAGGCTAGCACCCTAACCATTCGGCCATAACTAAGTGAAAGAAGCAATAATTTCTAACAATGTGACGTCATTCCGTTAGTCCCATGTAATTATTTTAAGCTCCATTTTCCTCGGTAAGATGCAGTAGATTAAAATGTTCAGTTTATCACATAAATAGGTGAAAACGATATTTTTTATCATTATGAAGTCATTCCTTTAAATATCTCATTTATTCATTTCTTATTTTATATTATTTAAACATCGTTTGCGTAGTATCAATTCCATTTGACCTGGAAATTTAGATAAATAAAGTGATTCACTTTCATTTCTATGTCTGGCAAATTATAGCATTTTAATATAAGAAATAATTTTAAATTTAATCCTTGGATAATTTTTACGTTACAACGAAATGTTTATAAATAATATTCTAACAACAAAAAGTACAAATCCCAATGACTCATGATTCGAACTGAACTGTTACGAATTTAGAGAGTTATTCAAGAAAAAAATATTTGTTTAAAAGTAATATATTAAGTCCACCGTAGCGAAGCACGGGTACACTTGATAGTAGTTTAGAATGTGCCATCGTGAATTTTTATAGTTTTTGATCTGTTATGTGCATAGTGAACACTGCTCGAGACATTAAAAGAATTTAGACCGGAGGATGAAAATCATGGCAGTCAACGTGGTTAGGTACTAGCCATATTAGGCTCTCCTCTCATCATTTTACCCCTTTGGAAAATTGCTTTGCTTCGGAGAAGTTTTCATTAAACAAATTTTATAGCGTGATAGAGATCAAAGTTCTTCAGAGTAAAATGAATGATCTTTATGAAAATGAATACTAGTAAATATTTGCATTCAAAAATTTTTCAAAAGTTTTTCAGAAGATAAACATTAAAAACATTTATTTTTTCTCGCCCTTTTTCAAAATTTTGTAAAGCATTGTCGTGGACAATTTTTTGGTATATTACAGTAAAAATTAGTTAAGACACATAAATGTAACAAGTAGAACAACTTAAGCTAGTTTAACAGACCTAGAGAAATCCAATATGACGAGTACCCAATCATCTTAACGTCTATTTAGCACCATAAAAAGGCTTGAAGGGCAAGTTTAAATTTACGCCCCGTTTACATGGGCCATTAAAGTACCCGGGTAAAAGGGATTTTATTTGGAGGGTAAAATAAACCCGTTTTCATGAGCACCCTTTTTTCCCGTAACTGTCAGAACCACGCGATTATTCGGAAGTGCAAATTCCTGTGTACACCGTGTCTTGCTTACTCTGACACAGTACGACTATTTTTGTTGAATCATGTGAAAAATTTACCAGATTATGACGAAAATTGTACACATTTTAGTCATTACGATATTAAACAAATTTTTACTAGAGATTTCCATAAAATGTTTGCTTTGCAATGTTAGACAAATGCAGAAAATTTTTATACTATAAAACATTTTTTTCTTTTATTAACGTAAAAACTAACTTCTAAATTTTCTTTTAAATTTTATGGTTAAATTATTCATTAAATATTGAAATTATTTTTCAACTTAACATTCTTCAGAATTTTTTTAAAGCTAAGCTTGCAGTATAAAGAGAAAATTACATAAAATGTACAATAAAAATTTAGTTTTTATTCGATTACAAAAATATTTATTTTACTTTGCAAAAATTTAACCTTAGTGGAGAATATACACAAAAATTCGAATACAGCTTGGATGAAATTGTTTTAAATTCTCGAAATGATTTAGGGGGAATAGTACATTTGAAACTGAAATTATATTATAATCTATTTCTTTAATATTTTGAATTTGTTAATTTGAATATACCCCTCCCAACTCAAAACAAAACTAAAAATTTGTTTATTATTTACTACATATCAAACATGATATACTCGTATATATTTGTCTTACTGCTTAACAGATAACTCAATGATTTCAAAGTAAGTTTCAAGCAAATTGATCATGTTTATTTTTCATACTATCAACCTCTGACATGTATGAAACATTTTAATACCCAAAATTATAATCTTAACTAGAACACTTTTATTGATATTAAAAATGCGTTATCACTCACTTTGTATGTGCTATGATGTAACTATTGAATAACTAACAAATGTTTTTCCTTACAACAACAAGGTATACCATTTACCATAGATTATGACCCATGTGCAATTAAAGAAATTTTTTCGAATTCCACGCACACAGTAGCAGCGAAGTCAGTCATTCTTAATGTAGTGCCCCACAAAACATATGCAAAGAACATGGGAAAGGAGAATAAACTCTGCAATTACCCGGGTAGAAAGGTGGGTTCTTTCTACACCTCAGTATTTTCCCCTAGCTAGCGATAATTCTTGAAAGGGGAGTACATTTCACGGATGTACCCTACATTTGCTTTTTAGCACATGTAAACGGGGCTTTAACCACTTGCGCTACGATTTAACTGCCGGTGGCCGCGCCGCGCTCCGCGACATAACTTTAAAAAATACTTCAAAAAATACTGTAGAACTGTAGCTGGAAGAATGAACGGCTGAACTCTTACGATTAGCCGAGGTACCACGCACAAGTCGCATTTGTTTCTGCGCGAAGTGACTATCGACATGGTATTCACGTCGCATTTGTTTCTGCGCGAAATGACTATCGACGTGGTATACACGTCGCTTTCGGTTCTGTAACAAAAGCATCTCGACGTGCCTGGCACGTCTTTGTAGCGCAAGTGGTTAAACAGTTTAAATATTTTGAAACTTAATGAAGAAATATTTCAACTTATTCTACATGAAATATTAGTTTTATTCATACAAATGTGATGAAAGTAGCAGTGTAAACCAAAATCACATCAATGAAATGGTAATTTTAATAATAATCCGATAATAAAGTTCATTAGCACCTCAAAAATAGAGCATATATATAAAATGATTTTTAGCTTAACCCCTTTATATAAAATTAAATCTGGGAGACGTCAGTCATCTCATGTGCCAAAGTAGACTGACGTCTCCAAGATTTCAATATCCGTTTCCGAAAGACGTCTTGCAGCATGATATTAAATCATGATTGTATACTTTTAATTATTGTACATTAGCATTATAATTAAACATCATTAAATGTTCCATAGCAATGGAAATTTCAAAATAAAACGTTCTCTTTCTCAGCTTGAACAAAATTGTTCAGATGAGCCAGAACTAAATAGTATTTCTCGGACACATCAGATTCCGTTTTATTTGTATGTGACATGGAGAAATTTCCACGAATAAATGTACCATGTATGAAGTCGATAGGTAGTTCTACTTCGGATCTTTTAAAACTAATCCGAAATTATCAGTAAAAAAAATTTCATGATCTCAATTTTACAGAAAAAATATTAACTCTTTAAAAATGGACTTAAAATACTCAATTATGAATAAGAATTTACTTACCTAACAAGGAATCAAACTTCAGGAGCTTTAAACAATATTCTTTACGACAATAACCTGAAGGATGAATGCACCAGATGTTTGCTCTTCTAAATCTCCAAAACATTCAACATGGAAAAAAAATTAGAGTATCAAATAAACTTATTTCAAATATCTATATTGTTAGATAATATAAATTTAATATCTATACTTATAAATAGAGTGAAAGAATACTTTTTGGGGGGACAACTGAAAAAACTGAACTAAGCTTCAACACATTCTCATAGAATTTTATAAATATATCCGAGAGGACTAAGATACGCGTAAAAACAATTAAAAATAGAAATTTTTATTAAAAAAACACTGAAAATAAAATTCATTCGCGTCACAATGTGAACAGCTATTTTCCTCAATTCATTAAATGTTTACATCCATAATGGTACCTACACTGCAAAATACTTAACATCCAAGCGGAACGTTGCAATACTATTTAGTCTGACAAATATCCCATTTACATACTTTTCATTTAGAAGACTACACTTGAAAATACCTACTTATAATAGAAAATATGTTTTTGCTTTTAAAATGTCTTTTAATGAACACTATTCAAATCATGCATGAAAGATTGTGCTAGACAGTATTACAAATCTGTTGCAATAATAAGTTCACAATCTTTAGAATATGGTATCAATACTAATCAATTAAGTTATATATGAGCAATACGTATTTTTAGAATATGGAAGATATAAAAGATAGGAATAAAATATTAAAATACTACAGTTTAAAAAATGAAACAAAAAACATAATTCCTATAGGAAGTATTTTATAATCTAGATTGCTGACATTTTCTGACATAACATAGAATATAGCATGACTATAATAACTGTTTTTTTTAACTTTAAATGTTCATGCACTAACAAATTTACATTATATTTAGATATAATCTGGCATTACAATTGTCTCTAGTAATACATGACACAAACAAATGATTTTACTGAAAGTGTAAAAATCGTAACATGAAAAACAAAGTACAACAATTAATTTCGAGTATTTTTTTAAAATGATTGCGAACAGTTGCAATACAGGAATGTCAATACATGTAAATTAACTTACTACAAAAAACTATTAGAGACAGATAATCTGCAAATTGTCAATAATACCATCAAAAAATATAAAATGTGAGTGTAAGATAATAATTTTTTTTTAAATACATAGGCATGCAATTTCTAGTAATACAGGGTGACAAATAATGATAGTTACTGCAGTGTAAAAATATATGAACACAGGCACAAGTGCTATACAAAAATATGATATTTCGAGTATAGATTGGCTTAAATCTGTTCTGAAGAGCAGTTGCAATACATAAATGTCAATACGACAGCCCTAACAATTAATGTGAGTGCACTGATCATGAGCACACGTATTTTTGAATAATCTGGCATTGCAATTGTCTTCTAGTAATACAGGGTGACATAAAATATGATAGTTACTGTAGTGTAAAACTATAAATACATAGGCACAAGTGCTATAAGGAATTATGGTATTTCGAGTACATATTGGCTTAAATCAGTTGCGAAGAGCAGTTGCAATGCATCAATGTCAAGACGACAGCCCTAACAATTAATGTGAGTGCACTGATCATGAGCACACGTATTTTTGAATAATCTGGCATTGCAATTGTCTTCCAGTAATACAGGGTGACATAAAAATGATAGTTACTGTAGTGTAAAACTATAAATACATAGGCACAAGTGCTATAAGGAATTATGGTATTTCGAGTACAGATTGGCTTAAATCAGTTGCAATGTATCAATGTCATTACGACAGCCCTAACAAGTAATGCGAGTGCACTGACCATGAGCACACGTATTTTTTGAATAATCTGGCATTGCGATCGTCTTCTAGTAATACAGGGTGACATAAAATATGATAGTTACTGTAGTGTAAAACTATAAATACATAGGCACAAGTGCTATAAGGAATTATGGTATTTCGAGTACATATTGGCTTAAATCAGTTGCGAAGAGCAGTTGCAATGCATCAATGTCAAGACGACAGCCCTAACAATTAATGTGAGTGCACTGATCATGAGCACACGTATTTTTGAATAATCTGGCATTGCAATTGTCTTCCAGTAATACAGGGTGACATAAAAATGATAATTACTGTAGTGTAATTTATATAAATACATAGGCACAAGTGCTATACGAAATTATGATATTTCGAGTTTAGATTGGCTTAAATCAGTTGCAATGTATCAATGTCATTACGACAGCCCTAACAAGTAATGCGAGTGCACTGACCATGAGCACACGTATTTTTTGAATAATCTGGCATTGCAATTGTCTTCTAGTAATACAGGGTGACATAAAAATGATAATTACTGTAGTGTAATTTATATAAATACATAGGCACAAGTGCTATACGAAATTATATTTCGAGTATAGATTGGCTTAAATCAGTTGCGAAGAGCAGTTGCAATACATAAATGTCAATACGACAGCCCTAACAATTAATGTGAGTGCGCTGACTATGAGCACACGTATTTTTTGAATAATCTGGCATTGCAATTGTCTTCTAGTAATACAGGGTGACAAAATATGATACTGTAGTGTAATTTATATAAATACATAGGCACAAGTGCTATACGAAATTATGATATTTCGAGTATAGATTGGCTTAAATCAGTTGCAATGCATCAATGTCAAGACGACAGCCCTAACAATTAATGTGAGTGCACTGATCATGAGCACACGTATTTTTGAATAATCTGGCATTGCAATTGTCTTCCAGTAATACAGGGTGACATAAAAATGATAGTTACTGTAGTGTAAAACTATAAATACATAGGCACAAGTGCTATAAGGAATTATGGTATTTCGAGTACAGATTGGCTTAAATATGTTGCAAAGAGCAGTTGCAATGCATCAATGTCAATACGACAGCCCTAACAATTAATGTGAGTGCGCTGACTATGAGCACACGTATTTTTTGAATAATCTGGCATTGCAATTGTCTTCTAGTAATACAGGGTGACATAAAATATGATAGTTACTGTAGTGTAAAACTATAAATACATAGGCACAAGTGCTATAAGGAATTATGGTATTTCGAGTACATATTGGCTTAAATCAGTTGCGAAGAGCAGTTGCAATGCATCAATGTCAAGACGACAGCCCTAACAATTAATGTGAGTGCACTGATCATGAGCACACGTATTTTTAGAATAATCTGGCATTGCAACGGTCTTCTAGTAATACAGGGTGATATAAAATATGATACTGTAGTGTAAAACTATATAAATACATAGGCACAAGTGCTATAAGAAATTATGATATTTCTAGTATAGATTGGCTTAAATCTGTTGCAATGCATCAATGTCAATACGACAGCCCTAACAATTAATGTGAGTGCACTGATCATGAGCACACGTATTTTTAGAATAATCTGGCATTGCAATTGTCTTCTAGTAATACAGGGTGACAAAATATGATACTGTAGTGTAAAACTATAAATACATAGGCACAAGTGCTATAAGAAATTATGATATTTCTAGTATAGATTGGCTTAAATCTGTTGCGAAGTGCAGTATCAATATCAATACGACAGCCCTAACAATGAGTGCGCTGACCATGAGCACACGTATTTTTAGAATAATCTGGCATTGCAATTGTCTTCTAAGTAGGTATTAAATTTTATTAATTTTAAGGAGTTGGCATAAACATTACATTTTAAAACATTTTAACAGTCTATAGATGTTTCTCGGTATCACATCTACACTGTATCTCAAAAATCTTACAAATAAAGTAGGGTTCAGATCCATGGATAAAATTTGATGCATTTTTTCCAAAAAATTTAGCGCTTAGATAAAAAAGGCACTAACGAAGTCAAAGTTTCAAGTAAGTTTAGAAATAAATCAAAATTAGTAGAAAAATGTTTTGTACCCATTCATAACAAGGAAGTAACAAGGACAATACAAGATAAATTAGATGTAGATACAAAAAATTTGCTTATAAGTCGAGGCGTCTCTTAAAATTCATTATTTCCACTGCACTGCTTATTAGTTATTTTCACTGTATGATTAGTTTATTATACTAAATACCCGGGAATCAATGTCCACTTGCATTAAATACATTTATGTAAACAATTACTTTAATGTATACAACATATTAGCAGTTCTGTTTTTTATCTGCTTCGCGTTATTAAATCCTGTAACTTGAAAAAAAAAATCCATTGAATTAAAAAACATACATTTTTAAGTTTAAACATTTTAATAAACTCAGCAAAGAATTTTCAGCGATATGTAAAAGTAATGCTCATTAAACATCATTAAGTTCCTAAGAAAATAAATCTTACTAAGAAATATTAAGCAGAAATAAAGGTAATCGGACAGAAAGGTATTATTGAAATGAAATCATTTAACTACAAATTTCGCTTTATTAATAAACTTATGCCTAGATTACCTTTTCCAGGATTAAAAAAATATATGGTCGAATTACGTTATTTTACAGGCCCTTCTTCAGCTTAAAGTCGATCATAAAACTAAGTATTTGGAGTTAATAAAGCTTACTTCCTGTTTACATAATTTAACATAACACCAGACCAGCGTGGTTCCGTATGATTCTATACAAATAAAAATAAATATGCGTACAAAAAATGTATTGATGTTACACGAAAGTAACTATTCAAATACGTGTTTATAATAACTAATGTGTTATATACATATACATAAAAGTTATTATCTTGTGGCTTATTTCCGCATTCCGATAAAACATAAACCATAATTCATTAGAAATTATACTTTTTTAGAAACAAATATATTAGTTATTCTACTTGCTTTATATTACTACCAACAATTTAAAATATATAAAATGAGCATTCCATTTTATCACCTACGTTCAATTTCCTGCATAACCGCCATGAATGGTTCGATATACACTGTTAAATTTATTAAGCCCGAGAAAATAAAATCTGCATATAACTAACATGACCATATTTAACAAGAAGTAGCGTATATTACCTTTAGGCTTTTGAACATACTTATTAGTTATTAAAATCATGCTTAACAAACAAACAAAAAATTCTACCACGCTTTAACACATTAGAGCTATTCTATTCAATACAACGTGATGTCATACAGACAGAATCACATTAATGCGTTTAAATATATAAATTTAAAAATCTGCATATAATGCATATTTTAAAATGAAACCATGTTTTAAAGAAAGAGCAGTTGATTTTCCTTCATAGTTCAAGTAGATTTTTACAAACTGTTATGTGTAAATAAATGAAGTAGCTTACACACAAATAAATATTATTCAAAGTAAAGCTCGTACATTTAACTCAATAAGATAAATCTGTATATCAGACTTAATTAAAATCTAGAATTTGTTTTATATATAAAAATACACCAAAATATCATTTTTAAAATACATATATTGTTGCATCTAAAGAAAGTTTTTTTTTTTTTTGCAGTTGATTTCTTCAATATTTCGAGTAGATTTTTACAAACTGCGATATGTGTTAATAAATGAATTTTTTGTAGCATACAAAATATCATTAAAGCTCGTACATTTCATCATAAGATAAAATATCGGTAATGTATAATTAATATCTAGCAATTTGTTTGTAATAATTTATACTCAAAATAGTTCTTTCTACACAAATCGTTAATCATATGATTTGCGAAAATTTTGAGAGCAACGATATATTTACTGAGTTACTTAAATTTGAACCTAAAAAGTCATGGAACTTTCCAATGTTATCCAGAGTAGAAAAATCGTTAGCTGTCAAATTATTTAAATTATAAACGAATTCGGTCTGTGATTAACTCACAGTTTATTTCTTTACTAAAGTGAAACGGCAGCTAAGGGCCGAGCTCACCGAAGTCGATTAACGGCTAACCGCAATTCATCTATGTTTAAATGGAGAATTGTGTCTTACCTGTTTGGAGCAATCGCGGTTAGCCGTAAAACGACTTTCGTGAGACCGACCCTAAATGACGTTTAAAATGAGTTTTACTACTTTTATCAAAAGTAAGTTCGTACTTCGAAGATTTTATCACGAGTGACTAGTGTGGAGAAACTTGAAAGTGAAAGAGAGAAATAGAATAGAATTTACTGCTTAAAGCCGATTCTGAACAGCTACGAGCATCCACGGCTAAAGTGGGATTTGAACACTTGAACTCTTGTACCGAAGAGCATCGCCCTTAAGTCATCGTTCAACAAGATATGTGTTGCAAATCACAAGCCGTAGGTATTCCTGAGTCTAACCGAGCTTGATATTTTGTTTAATAGCTCACTACTAACTTTCAAACACTAGCCTCACATAAATAGGATGATGCAAATTGAATCAAAATTTTCTTTTTTTTTAAATTGGGATGCTTATTCCTTTTTTAAATCTTCTTTTAGATCTTTTTTCAATGCTTTTTTTAAAAATCGACATGCTTGTTTCTAATCGGTAACTCAGGTTTCTTGCAAGTCAGAGACATAGGGCAGGATTTGATTTTTGTGAGATGAAAGCCATGTTTTTGATTTTGATGCTTTGATAATTTGTGAATTACAACGAAGTCATGGCATAAACTTTTGCTGAATGTGTGCTAAACTGTTATAATCTAGAATCTAGAAGAGAGTTATTTGTGGTTATGAATCTCAAAAGAGAACTGCTCTGCTGATTAAGAACTTCCGCTAAAATGATATTTCGCTGTGTTTTTATCTTTCATTTTTTAAAATTCATTATGTTACTTAAGTGCAGATGCATTTAGATCATGATCATTATAGAATGTTTTATCATTTACGCATCCAATGTTTATATAACTAGTGTGCATATATTATTTTTATCTAATATAACTTTAATTCCTATTAAAAAATTAGATATTACTTAAATTAAAAAATTAATCGTGGGACGCAATTATACGTTTAAAGAGAGATTAATCGATGTTAGCTTTAAATGATTATGTTTGAGACCGACCCTTAAAGTGTTTTGAATTTGTGCAAGTGTTTATAATTGTTTTGAAGTCATACTTGAGCTGTTTAAAAATATCGAACTTAAAACATGAATAAAGAGGAAAACAATAATATCCGAATATAAATATGGGATTATTTAATTCAAAATTAATTGTGAATGTTAAAAATCGTCCAGAATTCTCTTTAAATGATTTTTATTATTTCATTAAATTTGGAACCCCCAAATATTTGTTCATGATCCCACCAGGTTTGTGATTCCCCCCCCCTCCTTTAAGTCGTACTCTACTGTTGTAAACAGGTTAAGGTGAAAATATAAATATATTTAACGTCCTTTGTTAGCATTTGTGTGTATGTATGTATGGTTGTAATGCACTCTGAAACAGCTGGGAGAATCATGATGAAATTTTGCAGGGTGATTCAGGTAAACCCGTGGAAGGCATTAGACAGCGCAGATTAATTGGGGATTATGGAAAACAGAAAAATAGAAAGTGTCACTGAATTATTTTGGCTTTCGTAAATCTATATCTTGAGGTCGTATGATATATTTTTCTATTCATAACTTGCTAGAATGATTAAAACTTTTATGTCAATTAATTATTTTGACAGTGTTTAGAATGAGTTTTAAAACAAGGTTTGCTTCATATGGGTTGGGATGGTCTACTTTTTTGCTACACGTTTGTGTGTTTGTGTGTGTGTGTGGGGGGGCTAACGAGACCGGGACCTACTGCTTAAAGCCGATTCCGAACGTCTACAAAGCCCCCTGCCGCATCGGGATTCGAACCCATGAACTCGGGTACCGAAGGTTAGCGCCGTAACAATTCGGCCATCGTTCGGCTTATTAACAGATCCATTTTAGGTATTTCATTTTATCCATTGATAATGGGATAATTTCTTTCTTTTTCGGTTTCTTTTGCCATCTGTTGACTGGCAATATATTCCTGTTCTAGGTTTGTAAAATGAAAAATATTTCAAGTGTCTTTCATGCCAAGTGTTTAAAATTATTATTTGCACCTTGGTTATATTAAATTATCTATTACAGTCAATTCAATTTTATATTCAATTATATTTATTTAATATACATTTGAAAATATATTATATTCAACTATATTAAACCCATATAAAACCTTATTTTATACCTATAGTTTATATTTCTAAAGTTTAGGAAATAAAATTAATATAAATATAATGTGATATTCGTTTTCTGGAAGTGCTTTGCTTTATTTAAGAAGATATGTTTATTGCTGGTATGTAAAATAATCTGAAAACTAAGTAAAATTTTAAAACAACTATAGCCTTAATTTTGTAAAACATTGAAAATTTTCGTGATTAAAATACTTTTCAAAGAACTAAAAGAGTATTCAAAATTATTGTTTTTACAACAAAGCAAAGAAGGGAATGTGGGAGTTGTAATCCCCAATAAGAATACATATATTATTATTTAAGTATTTTTGCATTCATTTTGAGGCATAAGTTGAAAGGGTGAATCCCTTCTCCGCCATTTCTGTCTAAGCTGAGATGCAGCCTAAAAAAAGTGCAAGTAAACCAGATCAATCTAATCTGGAATGTGAAATACGACTGCTGCAGAATTTTATGTCAATCAGACACTTTTGTCTTGTTGCATTGCAAAGAGAACAAACATCTGCCACTGTTATCGTAAGGACGTCCAAGTGCTGGCGGCATTTTAAAAATGAGCTGTTTTTATTTTATCGCTGATATGTTGCCTTGGTTTTATTGAATGGTCATGCAGTAGCAACTGCTTATGCATCTTTGATTGAATCAACACTCGTGCGTTTTTTTAAAGGTGTTTAAGATGATAGTAATAGTTCTTTTATTTAACAATTGTATGTTGAAATAGTACAAGAAGTCTCCTGACCGTTACATAAAATTATACAAATATTAATAACTTTAAAAATAATTAAATCGAGTGTGACAAACGTCTTCAAACGCTTAAAAAAACTGAGATGAAAGATCTTTTAATTTCCCCAAATCATGTTTCTTTAAGTAATCACTTTTGCTAAAATTTATATGGTATTTGAGATTAAAAACAAGTTTGTGGTTTTATGGCAGGTGACAGAAAATAACAATATTGGTGAAAGGAAGGTTATCGTATAACTTTGAAAATAGGGTAAATCTCTTAATCACATGTCAAAATGTGTATATTAGCTCATAATTTATTTTACTGGTTCAGAATAAGCAGATTTTTTTGTGTTACAATGAAAAAATTTTCAACCCATTAATTTTAGTTCGGGATGGCTTAATATAAAAATGTGCCTTTAATAGTTAGAAATTTTTTTTTTATCGCTTGAGAAATCTGTGTATTTCTATAATCCTAAACTAAAACTCCTACTTTTTCAAAACTTACATGCTGACGTGCTCCATCGTCACACCGATTTCCAAATTTTCATTTCGGATCAAGATGTGAACAAAAGATTATATAACTAAATCAATCGCCGAACTCGAAATTGTGAAATCGTTTCTCCGTTATCATAACAGTATTAGAAGCGAGCTTTAACATTCCCAAAATTCATTTTCCGACATACAGTCGTCATCTTTCCGATTTTGAAGAGTTCAAGTTCCACAGCGCATGCACAATATAATGTCCCGATATATAAACGCCGAACGGGGATCGAATGAGCTCCTCATCGATACCAGTGTTCGTGGATTCGATTCACACTATTGGTATGGATATTCGTAGCCTTTCGAATTCGCTTTCAGTAGTGGGTCACGGTTCATTAGCTCTTGTAGAGCGAAACAGTAGACCATAGCGCTCCAACTAACCGATATATGAACATCGTCTTTTCTATTTTCTGACATTGTGAAAGGGACATGCAGTTTATCAGTGATCGGCAATTTATCCACATCGCGAAATCGCTATTTCGTCCTTAATTGAAGAATCCTGATACAGATCAGAAACACTGGGAATAAACAGAAAAGAGAGACTCAAGGAAAAAAGGAAAACCTCGGCGATTCTCAAATACGTAACTTAAGTTCAACCGAGAGCTGTCGAATATCTAATGGCTGGATGGAGTTTGCGTCAAAAGATTCTTGTTGTCACACGTTTGTACAAAATTATAATAGCAAAGGTATATTAAGATCCACGTACGACAGGTGTAGGAGGTTCTTGTTGTGACATTTTTGGGGAAGTTTGTTTGGTACGAAATTATTCTAGCTCCATTTTCTGGTGTTAAAGTGCGAAAAAAATGTGAATATGACCTACAAATAATAAAAAGTAAAAAATTCTCAATATTCCAGAGTGCTGAATTTCCATGATATTTCCATATTTTACCTATTTGTGGAACCTTGATTACCATTTTTAATAGGCTGCTTACATTACCTGACAGGAGAAATCGACGATCGGGAAGAATTTTGAAGGGTTAATCCCCCAGAAGTTGAAAATCTTGTTTCAAAGGATGATAATCTCACCAATAAGCGATTTTCTTTTCGATTTTGGAAAATTTATAAATAGAAAGGATAGATTTGTGAAAAGGCAGAATTTTCTAAAATAATCAGAAATTCATACACACGCTAAAAAACTAACGAAAAAAAGCTGAATTTTGAAATGGTAGGAGGAATTGCCGGAAAAGTATAAATCGTCTGTAGAAAATCAAAGCTCAACTCCTCCAAAGAGAGGAAAACTTTCCTTCTCTGTACATGCTATAAACGTATTTATTTTTAGCGGGTACAGAATTTAAATTTTTTGGGTGTGTTTTTGACTATCTTGAGTCTGTAGTACCAAAGAATGGAAGCATGGCTAAAGTATGAAATTCTTTTCTCTTTCTTTATGTACTTTGCTTACTTACTCCCATCTCACATCCAGCCTATATAGATGGGTTTATGGCTGTAAATTCCGAGGTTGGATGGAAAATCCGCTTCCCATATCTAGCATAACAAAGCCCGGGACATGACCACGGGAAAACACATGAAACCCCATAATTATAGAAAACTATTTAAAAAAAATTACATTCTTCTGCTTCACTTCAAAACGCATCGTCTTTGGATACACATTTTCATATTTTAAGATATACAAAATTCAAAATGGTTGTTCAATATTTACAGTAACATTACATTTTGTACACTATTTTAAACAAGTACATCGATATTTATAAACTAGCTACATTAACTTATTCTTGTTTTACATTTTACATTTTTTTTACATTTCATATTTATACAATTCTTAAATATTTAATATTTTACAATATATATACATCAAACTTAATTAATTTTAACGATATACACAAATATTCACTTTTTTCTATAACAGTTTAAAATTTTGCAGGTTCATCAAAACTACAATTTATTTATTTTATTTAGTTATAAAGTGCGAACACAATATTGCAGCTATTTAATTTTTTATTACTGTGTACCTTTTATAGTGACATAGTAATAAACGAAAAATTTTATTTAATAAGCCAAATATTTGTTTCATTCTCTGAACATTTATTTTATTACATCTATTCTACGCTAGTACTGCCAAAGTGTTTCTGATTCCCTTTTAAAAATATAACTGTTTGAAAAAGAGCACCGAGTTATTACCGAATTCCCCGCCTTTCTATTATTTGTATTATTATTATTATTATTTATGTATTTTACCTGACAAAGTAGGTTAGAAGAACAAATTCAACATATCCCCCCCCCCCCCCTTAAAGTGTAGTTTTCAGTGACGTTCGGAGGGGAAAATTCGCCAAATAGTAGAATTGACGAAATTATTGATCAAGCCTGAAAGTGTAAAAAATAAGTAAATTTGTGAAATGGCCCAATTTCGGTGCTATTTATGTTAAAATACCGTTTTTGGAGCAGCTGGGAGCAGACATGGGAAATCTGCCCAGTTATATATATATATATATATATATATATATATATATATATATATATATATATATATAAACACAAGATGAGATAATTTGGGATGCAAATATTTTCATTCACATCTCAAATCCTAGATTCCAGAGACCTACATCCTGATCTAGCCGTCATAAGCATTTAAAATTGAGATTCATGCAAATACTTTGTACCCTTCAATTACACAGAAAAAGCTTTATATAACATGCTTCAAATCTGGGAGTATTTAGATGTGTATTAATAAGATCTAAGATTTGCATTGAAAGCTATTTAAGACAGCACATTTTTAAGGATATGAAAATAGATACCGGATAAAAGTGATAAATCATTTCTGGTAATTTGATTTCTGGTAATCCTGGTAATCTTGGGATTAAAAATCCCATATTAAGGGAAAGAAAATTGCGTCTTCAACTATCAAAATATTGGAAATGTATTACCATTCAAATAAAATTATTTTGAGAAAATTTTTTAAAAATAAAATTTTATTACGGTTTCTGTCTTCATTTAAAATAAAGACGCAATTTAATTTTATACCAAGAAATTACGATGAATTTACATTTGTAGAACAACTGTATTGTTTAAAAAAACTAGCCTCATTACTAAAGCAACTGGGATTGGAAGCAAGTCGAATACCTAAAGAATTGGACTGGTTCGGAAAGAGTCAGTATTTTCTAATTTTGCTTTCGCTTTAGTACATGCTGCTTTTCTAAAAATTTGAAGTTTACGTTTATGTTAATTTATCTCATTTCCAAATTTCTAGAAAATTCTTAAGCTCTATGTAAATGACTTTTTACAGGTTGAGGGTAGTTCAGTTGTGTGATTGCATACTTCTAATAAACTTATTTTAGTATATACAGCATATTTATATTACGTCTCCCTGACAATATTGAGGAATTTTATAGAGATACAAATGAAGTAAGATATACAATCTCTATAGATAGCTGTTTTCTATATGAATAAAAATCAAATATAACAAGTATAAAGTATGTTATATATTATTTTTAAAACTATTTCTTAGATCTCAGTATCTTAGATTTCATAAATCAATTAGTCACTAAAATACTGGGATGATTTATTTCTCAATTGTAAAATCTGCCATTTTCAATTACGGAAGTTTTCACTTCAGAGGTGAGAGTCTTTAACTTAGTGAATAATATGCAAATGTTTTGAGGTAAGGAAATACTTTTAAAGAAATGTAGTGAATATTTGTAAAAGATAGATACAGACTTTTATAAAATATTTTAGAACGAGAAGCAAAGTATGTGCATTTCATCCATCAAATCTAAAATGTTTAATCCTGACCGATTTAAAATTCAGTGAAACGCATCGGATTGGTAAATACGTTTCACCGAAAAATTCTTATGTATTTAGATGCACATTTTGAGAAATTTCTTCAATTTTTTTTATAAGATGCGTTTGAATCAGGTTAAACTTGAAACCAGTGAAAAGTTTTGACGTTGGTTTTAAATCTTCATTAATTTAAAAATGTGATTTTTATTTTTTTCATAATTTCAGCAAAAGTAAAATATTTTTGTGCGTCCTAATAAATCAAAACAATGTACGAAAACAGTTTAATGTAAACTAAATGAAAGCATAAATATTTAAGCATCCATCCCCAAGCACATACATTTTGTAATAAAACATAAATTTGATAATAAAAATCTCCAGCTTTTCCGAGAAATGTTACAAAATTTGAAGCCAAAAATATTTTTGATTTACTTCCCATATTTTGTGAATTCTGTTCATAAAGAATCGTATGTCTTTAGGTTATTCACATGACTTAATAAAGGTTACATAGTACATTGCCTTTAGGTTGTCGCCTAGCAACCTCCTAAAAATTCAATACTCGTGGCGGGTAGCTCGCAGTTCTACGTAATGAATAAATAAACAGATTATGAAGGAGTAAAATTGTTTTTTTCCTTGTAACGACAAAAATGGAAGTAGAAAAAAAAAAAAAGTTAAATTTAGCGCGTTAAGTGAAAAGATTACACGCAGTATGCGTAAGATTAACAGAAAGTTCTTCTAGAGAATCATTGAAGGAAAATTTTTTCTATAAATTTATTTTTGCTGGTTTGTGTTTTTTGATGACACTTCGTAATAATTAAATATAATTTTGTTTGTTTTTATAACCTATTAATTATGACGCTAATCCTTAGAGAGTTTTTATGTATTCAGGAATCTAAAGCGGTCCGATTACACGAACAAAAGAATTTGTGGTTAGTTGTCGAGCAATAAGGACAATTTTTTTTGCAACATGATCTTAATTAGACCTAGTACTTAAAGCCAGTTCGAAAGAACGAGGAATAACCAAGTCATTTACCCTTGAATTCCGATAAAGAAAATCATTTTCATACTTTCGCAAGCACAGTTACCTTGTTTACTTTGCTTTAATAGTTGAAGTAATTTTCCAGTGCCTAGATTGTGTTTGGCTTCTAGGTTGAATCTTTAACACTATTATGATAATCCACAGTGATAATTTTTTAAGAAGAAAAATTGAAAGGGATTTCTTGATGTTTTTTTTCAAATGATTGACTTTGCTGTCATCAGAAAATACAAACACGCTAAACTTAATAGAGACGCGTTTCATCCTCAAATATTCAAGGAAAATACGTTGGTATGAATACAAGGTATAAGGCTAGTATGAATTCCCATTCGTAGATGGTTTTGTAATAAAACCTGATCCCAACAGGGTAGGTAATACATGCCATCACTATTATCAATTTTTGATATAAACGTTTATTTTTTTCTTTTCACTCGTAGAAGCAAAAACAAGCAAACAAAAAAAATTGAAAAAATTAGGAGTGTATCCATTTTTAGAGTTTTTTTAAAGTAAGAACTAAGAAAAAGAGTCAGTTATCAATTTCTTCTAAAAAGATCTTTGGTTTCCTAATTGTTGGTATCCTTTTCAAAACCCGATACCTCGCTCCTTCCCAAGTGATAGTACTTAGTGATAAACGGGCTAGTATTGCGAATATCTGATATGGATACCACATGACTTCTGAATACGCGAATTATATTAAACCTTTTTTTAGATGCCAACACCTTATTCTATTACGACATTTCCTTAACAGAGACAAACGTTGAAACTTCAAGGGAATTTGCAAGTAATATTTCTGATCATACAACCAAAATTTCATCATACAACCAAAATTTAAAAAATGTGCATTTAATAGAATAAAAGGCAATAATGGGGAGTCTACATCAGAATTTTTGGGAATTTTCTAGAAATTAATTTTAGTATGACGTTTCGCAAAATTATTTTTTAATTTCATTTTCATATAATTGAGAGAGAGGGGGTTAAATTAAGTGATAGATACTCATTTCCCTAAAGACTATCGAAAAATTTTGATACTAGTTTTTAGCATCAGAAAAACTCTATTGTCTATTACTATGTTAAGTATAAATTTTGTATGCAAGCATAATAAAACGTAATAAGAAAATGTAAAGATTTAAGGTAATTTTCAATTGTACACTGCAGCAACTTTATTAAAATTCCTTTAACTTTTGCTTACACTTTTTCTTCGTTGATTTTTGACTTTTCTATGATTCGTATTTGCTAAACTCGAAGTAAAATACTGAAGCCACGAGCGTTAACTCTGAAACTTGTATATGGTGGTACAACTCGTAAGTTTTTCAAGTTACAGATTTATAATAATGTTAGAGCATTTCTAAAGTCCTATAAAACTAAATGATTGTTATATAATAGTATATGTATGAGGATTTGAATTGAAAATTAATCGACAAATCGAATTTTTTCGATATACGCCCGTATATTTTAGTGAAATGAAATCTTTTATGCAACAATAAAAATGTATACAAAAAAGAGAGTTTTAAAACAATTACCGTGTTTGGATGAAATATCACCTAATGATTGAAGAAACAGAAGGACGACATGGCATGTATTAAACGTCGTAAATCTTTCTGGCTTCTTTATATGTTAAACCAGAAATACTATAGGTCTGCAAACCATTTACAGTTCGAGAATTTTCAAAAAGAAACCGTTTTTGTTGCCGAACTATAATAAATTTGGAAGGTTTAAAGGTTAAAGGGCTCTTTCTTTATAAACACACACACACACACACACACATATATATATATATATATATATATATATATATATATATATATATATATATATATATATATATATATATATATAGTTTCATGAAGGTGGAAACTGAATTGTACGCAAGAAGTTTTATTAGCTCGGATGAACTTTATTACAACTGAATAAGAACAAACTATCAAACTGATAGTTAGCAATTTTAAAGCGGAATGAAAATATGAAATATTCAAATTAGATGTAAAATGTGTAATTTAAAATTTTCTTGAAACTTCGAGAAATAAAAATAAAGCATCAAAAACCATTTAATCTCTAAACCGGGTTGCAACTTCGGGATCAGTGATAGAATGTATATATATATATACATATATATATATATATATATATGCATATATGTTTATGTATATATATGTATATATGTTTATATATATATATGTGTATATATATATATTTATATATATATACATATACACACACCCACGCACACACACACACACACACACACACACACATATATATATATATATATATATATATATATATATATATATATATATATACACATATATAAAGATTTGCATCCCAAATTATCTCTTCTTGTGTTTATATATATATAGAGAGAGGGATATATATATATATATATATATATATATATATATATATATATATATATATATATATATATATATATAAATGCATTGTATCCATAGATTATTTTAGTTTTGTTTTCAAAAAATATTTAAATCTACTCTTACTTCTAATCGATTTCTCATATCATGAGAATCTCTTGTTTTAAATTTAATTACAATGAAAGAGTTCATATTGTTTCTGCTTTATCGATTGTGATAAAAGTAGTTTAACTACTGTTGCTGTAAAATTCAGGGAGAAAAATATAGAGTATTTTTATCCTAAAGATATCTCTACAAGACATTATTTTCTCATTTTCGTCATTTTTTCGTATTTATCCAGATTGAAGCAGAAAAACAGGTTTTCCATTTTTCTTCCCTTTGTATAACGAAAAACGTCTTTAGAAGAACCATTATTTTTAAAAAAAAACTAGATATGAAAGTTTACATTGTTTATATGTAGTATTTCAGTGGGAAAATGTTACTGAATTATAGTCTAAAATTTTACATTAGTTTTGTGCATTGTTCTAAAATAAAACTTAGTTATAAATTTTATATTGAATGCAAAAAAGAATGAAAAAAAAAACGACACACAATTACAAAACTATAAAATAGATACAATTCATAAACTTAAATTTAGAAATTCAAGCAGGCAAACTATGATGAAATATAATCAGAGTAAATGAAGAAAATCTGTAGCAATCATTTTTAACTCTTGTAGACAACTTTATATTTCTTAATTGTCTGTTCAAATGCGTGCAATCTGTGAAAAATTAAAACAGATCTTGCTCTTATTTTGCTTGCGTGTTTGTTAAGGTAGTGTATACTACACGAGCTGATTTTAGTGGAAATGTAGAACAATAAAATGCTATAATAAAAAGAACATTTATTTTCTCCAAGTGTTAATAAAACACATACTTCAGTTTTAGTGGGTCAGTTTGTGAGTAAATTGACTCGACTTAATTCTACTATCTACTACTATTTTTACGAGCCTAAAATAGGGCACTTAAACTGATAAAAATTGTTATCATGAAGGAGTGGTTTCAACGTTTTTTAGAAATCCCACAAGGGCACTGGTTTTTAATCATACTTTGACCTTTTACGTTCTAGTCAGTCTCATTAACTATGCTATTCTTGAAGTCAAACTCAACGAGAAATCTCACCACCCTAATTCACATGAATTGTTTACATTGATTCCAGAAGTGGTTCTTAATTATATTTTTTGGTTATTTACACCAATTAACATATATGATTGTCTTCTGTAAAAGTGATATAAAAATAACCCTCGAAAATATACTTTAAACAATTATTATTATTAACAGTTAAAACAAGATTTACAAGAAATCCATGGGACATAGCGATATGAACTGATTTCCTCGCTCTTTTGGAAAAGAATTAGCTGGTTAAACGAAGAGCTCCTGAAACGCTGAGAAATAAAAGATTGAAGAATTTGCTCTGGTAAAACAGAAAACGAGAACTGATACTTGACAGCTGAATTTTGGGAAGCTTGCTCCGAAAAGTCTACAGTGTACGTTAACATCTGCTTCATGTTATTTCTAACAAAATTTTAAAGCAAAAACGTTACATATTATGTTTTCAGTCATGATGTGCATTTAACTACAAATGACCACATATTTTATTGTCAAATCTTTGCAATATGTAATTTTCTGGTAATGCTTGGCACTGAAGTTTTACAAGCTTGAAGTTTTTTAACGATAAGAGTTTGTGACAGGCTTTATTAATATCTTAATTTTTAATTTTCACTTTGGAGAAATATACTCTAGCTTTTCAAACATTCAAAACAAATAGAACTGTTAAGCTATGGTCAGATTCCACCAAAAGTTAAAAAAAAACCACGAAACAAATCCAATCAAATTAATAAAATGTAAGATAAAATAATAAATTTAA
>CM063502.1:35404277-35414277 GCA_032207245.1 Pardosa pseudoannulata | reverse complement strand
TTAACTTTAATTAATATTAAAAATCAGATATTACTTAAATTTAAAAAAATAATCACTTTATTTCTCTCACTGTGATACATCATAACTCAACAATGATAGTCTCTCCCACTTTTTGTCTAAAATACCCAATGTCATTCGAAGGTGAAACTAATATTCTTTATTATTCTTAATATTCGTCTGTGTTTGATCTTAAATAAGAGTCGAAGTTATTATACAGTAGTTTCTCGTAGGATAATTGTATAGCCTACTGCAAAATGAGACACTAAAGTTGACAAGTGTATGGTTTCAGCTACCAATAGTCTGTGCCTCTTTCGAAGGAAACAGTTCATAATGAGCATTTAAATGAGACGTCAAAAGCAGGCGCTTGCAAGTTTTGAAACAGCGTGAGGGGTAATGAGACCGTTATTAATAACACTTCTCAATAAGAACCTATTGAAGTATGGTCACTGAAGCCTTGAAAATGATTTGTTTGCTGCAATAATTTTACATAAAATAATTTTTGAAGCCTCATATCATTGACTACTTGTGGTTTATGCACAGTCTACTGTAATATGTTTTAGTATATGTAAAAAGCAATTTGGAGAAATAATATTAAAATTTAATAAGAAGGGGTAAGTTTAAAAATGTGAAATATTTATTTAAAAGTTAAATTTTGATTAAGTAAAAAAAATTATGCTTGAAAATGTACTTTTTTAACGTTTAAATGCAATGCATCAACTCCAGAATTGTGACTGAGCCGCTGACCACACACACACACTTCATCCATCTAACTACGGCCTTGATTTCACTCAAGAAAAATATACTTTAACAAATTATATACTTTTCTGTAGAAAAACGTATTCTTTTTTAAATCCTGGAGAGTAAATGGTAGTCTATTCTTTTTCTCCCAAGACAAGATGTATCACATTCGCGAATAAAGGTGGGAATCTATATAAAAAAAGAAACAATTCTATTTATAGAATAACTGAGATTTAAAGAACACGGTTTCATAGAAAAAAATAAACAAATATTTGTCATTACAATCTAACCGTACTCCCTTAAATAGAATGGAAAGTAAATCTTTTTTTTCATCAAATATATTCAACTTTAAAAAATATAATTGGTTCGTTAGAAAAGAAATCGAAATTAAGGCAACTACCAGAGCACAGGGGATATTTTTTGCGTTTTTATTCAAAGTCTATTTCAGATTATTAAAAGGGTTTTAAAACACCACACAAGGTAAAGAAACTACTTATCCCAGGGAAAAAACGCTTTATGAAAATATTCTGTTGAATAAAATTAATTTGTTTTTTATTCCTGAGAGGAGTCAAAAACTTCTAGTTGTTATCAAATGTTTAGAAAAACGGTTTTTCCTCTGAAAACAATATACACAAACCAAAAATTTCTTTATTAATGCCAAACTATAATATTACATACAGTGATGTAGAAAATGGAATAATATGTTGGTATATATAGAAATGTAAGTATCAATACTACGTTTGTATTCAAACTTTATTTCAAGCAAGCAAGCTTAGAGAGCAAGTAACTAACACGAAAAAGAAATTATTTCATTCCAAAATAAAGGAATCATGTACGGTTTCTTACAGTAAAATAGCAGTACTTTAAAAAGAACCTAATTGTATTCTATACTTATGTATATATATATATATATATATATATATATATATATATATATATATATATATATATATATATATATATATGTATATATATATATATATATATATATATATATATATATATATATATATATATATATATAACATATATATATATATATATATATATATATATATATGTCTGTGTGTGTGTATGTATACATCCAGATATGTTTGAATACAGGATAGTAGATAGAATACCAAAGGAAAATGGGTTATAGATGGGTTACTGAGAGCATGAAACACTACCACAAATCTGTCTTATCTGTATTTGGAGATGTAGCTATGATGAAAATATTGAAAATGCGCCAAATCTGGCACGATTTCACAAAAAGTTTTTGTAGTAATGCTGAGATTTCGGCTGAATTATCATTTTATCACGTAATATTTCATACATTTTCATTTCTTGTTTATTAAATAATTTTTTTTTGAAAAATCTGGAACCATGATAGTAATAAAAAAAATGTTTACAGAATAAAAGATGAGAATTTGTTAATTCTTAAAACTTAAAGTGAAGTCACATACTTCAAAACAGTTTTTCTTCGTATCTGAATATGACCCCGACAAGCCAAAATCCCGAAATCTGTAATCCCGATAAGAAAATGTCCAAAATCTCGAAAAGCAAAAATTCTAACAAGTCGAAACCCGATACGGACAATATCCTGAAAACTCCAAATCTCGACTTGGGTTTGAGTCACAGGGTATATTGAAGACCAATGTAGTCCAATTTCTGTTACATTAAGAATTTTTAAACCTGAGTTTTAAATTTATTTTTAATAAAATCAAAATCAGAATTCAAGTATGTTTATGTATGAATTAGTGGTAAATCAATAAACATTTTCAACAAATGCGGGGCATTTTGCCTTTATTATCATTTTACCATACAGTCCGCTGATTTGTTGCCCTTTTCAACAAGGGAGCACCTTGCAAGTAAGATAATATTGATCTATTCTCTAGAAAATAGTCTTTTGGGAGAGCAAATTAGTATTCAAAAAGAATGAAACATTCGACCACAGACTACCCTTCGACATCAGTCACAACTTTATTTTCTTTTTCAACTCCTTCTCTTTTTCGTGTTGCCACCGGCCGGAAAACAAAATCAGCCGAGCTCGCAACAAATATTGCTCTCTATGAGGTGACAACACATAAATACATCCAAGCGTCGTAATATTTTCAGCGTTTTGCAGTACTGTTCTCCAGTGATAGAAATACCTAGATACTTGAAATGAATAAGTGGGCCCTGGTAATGAAAAAACAAAAGAACAGGGTAACGTTGGTCCTATTTGGACGCATTTGGTTGTAATGTAACCATTGTTAACGTTTCAACATTTTCCACACTTACTTCGCAAATAAACGAATTGTGCAAAAAACATTTCATGCCGCGATGCCTGTGCTTTTACACACAAATCGGCGACACATTAATTCGCATATACGCTGTAGTCATTTTCTCAAACGAAACTTTTTGATAACCCCATATAATTTCCAAAAAAAAATTTATTTAAATTATTAAATATCAAGGCATTTTTACAAATGTAATTAGTAATGAAAAAAGTTTTACCTTAAAATTATCAATTAATAAAATTGGCATTTATTTAGCCTCAAACCCTTTCTTTGCAGTATTTTTAGGCTATCTTAATGTCCTGATACCATTTTTTTACGATTCTCTCCTTAAAACTATTAATTAATAAAACTGACATTTATTTAGCCTCAAACCCCTTCCTTGCAGTGATTTTAGGCTAGATTAAAGGCCTGATACCGGTATAAATTAATGCATCGATATTTATCAATACCTTAAAGAAAAAATACTTTCAAAATCTAATACTTTCAAAATATTAATTACAGTAAAATGTGAAGCATACGAATAAAGAGATAGTACACAAATTGTAAAAAATAAGAACAAAAATAATATACGTACTCCCTCGATTAACTGGTGATTGATAATAATAATTTAAAAACCAATAAGATGTTCAAATCTATTCTTTTTCTAAAACTTGAAAAAAAAGGATATTTTGAGTAAAAGTTTTAGAATTTAAATATAGGATTACGGGATAAAGTTTAAATTTCTCTGAATTATTTGAAGGTGAAATTTGATTTCTAAATACCCAATGGAGTAGAACTACATCGGTGAGAGAAATTATCTTCTCTGTAAGCCTGGAAAGCTATAATTATAGATATTCAAATATATAAACACATACGTAAGTAGAGTGCTTAGAAGTTCTCTGGCAAAATCTAAAAAAGGAGCTAAAGGGGACCAAAAAAGGGAAATAATGTACATTTAAAAAGGAGAGAAAAAGAAGACCAAAATGAGGAATAAGCCTTTTTTAAGGGTTTAACACGATAATTACGGGATACATCATTTTAACAGATTTTGGATTACACCCTTACCTTTATTATTGCTTGGAACTTGCAACTCCCCCTTTAATTTATTTAAATATATATTTACAAAATTAAGAATCCCATATATTTGTACATTAAAAACTTTTGAAAAAATAAAATAGTGAAAAAATATTTAAAGTACAATAGGGATTACTTTATCCCGATTTATGAAATATAAGAAGATAAAACAAATAGGTATAAGAGACATAGTTGAAATAATATTATCTTTGTAAGTGAGTGTTATTTGAACTATATAGAATATATAGAAGGATACTCACCTACTTGCGAACGATGATGTATATACATACAGAATTTCAGAGAGCACATCTATTTAGAAGTATATTCTAGTCTAACTCCTAAGTAGAGGGCTTTCTAAAACAATGTACGCCCCCTATTTCCAAATCTACAAATTCCAATATCCTCACCTGTAAAACTTACAGAATATATTGTTTAAAAATATGATTTATGTACACACATATATATAAATAAACACACACACACACACACACACACACACACACACACACACATATATATATATATATATATATAAATAAATAAATATATATATATATATATATATATATATATATATATATATATATATATATATATATATATATATATAATAAAAATGCAATGGAACAAAAAGGATTGAAGATAATTTAAACTTTGATTTTCATCCATTTTGATGATTTGGGATATCAATTTTAAATTACACAATAAAAAATACAAAAAAAAGTCGAGGCACTAACTTTTATCCTCCGGAAAACAAAAGGAGCCATTTTAATTTAAAACAGATGCACATACACTCGAATTAGTGCAGTCAAAACGTCATAATAGTTGAGAAGCAAGTAAAGAAAGGGCCGAATGCTTTCACAGTCTCCAATTAAGGAATTTGTTGAACACATAGAAAATACTTCTTCGGTACCATTTGCAATCTTCCAAGCAAAGTTTAGGTTTTCTGTGCGCGTTATCTGTCCTTGATTCCAAAGCGCATCTGTTCCAAATTAAAACGGTTCATTTTGTTTTCCGGAGAATAAAAGTTGATGCCTCGACTTATTATGTATTTTCTAATGTGTGTCTTCAAACCGATGTCTCATATCATCAAAATGGAAAAAAATCAAAGGTTAAATCTCCTTCAAACAGTCTTTCTTCTACTAACGGTGGCTCCATTACAATTTGATTTATAATACTGGAGAAGTTGTTATCATGATTTTATTTATCATGATTTTTCATGCTTTCCCAATTAAAAAAATTGTTTTATTAATGTGTGTTGAAATATTATGTTGATGATGCATTTTAAAAGGTATTAATTTAAAAGTAAAATTATTCAGTTAAATTTTTTGTAGCACTCGACATCTGAAGTAATTATGGAAGATTTATTTTTAAATGTTAATTTTAAAGAATTATAAAAGGATTAAAAAATGTTTTGTAAAATGTATTTTTCTTCACAATTCTCGAGTAATGTGATGGTTAGCTAGAAAGGGGATATTTTTTGTTCGAGTAGGTGAAATTTTTATTTGAATTGACAATTTGATTAGTTATGGTTCATTTATATTTTCAAATTTGAATTTGTTTTGTTCTTATTTCAGGTATTTAAAGGTATTATATTTTCAAAAAGTATACAAAATAAAATATTTTGAATGCAAAAATTAAAATATTTTTACAGAATATGATGTTATGAAGTAATGTTTAGATCTGTGTTCAGTGTGGAGTAGGTTTTTTACTTTTGCAAGTCATAGGATAACTACTTCGGTGAATCATGTATCGTTTACATGCTGCTCCTCTGGGTCATGTCTGTCGCAGTTTTGAACAGAGGATTACAGCAGATTTTGGCTTCAATCAACTTTTTTCTGTGGTACAATGTATGAAGAATAACCCCTTTGCGACCAACGTCTCGTATACGCGACACAGTGATTTCACTCTTATCAGCCCAGCGTCTCCTTCACGCGATGGTCTCCGATTGATATTGAAAGATCAGCGTCGTATATGAGTAATAGGAGATCTGAACGTTTTATTTTAACTTGCTAGTAATTAAATGCTAGATTTAATTACTAGATGGCATTAAACGGCAACGGTTTTCACAACGGTCGACTCGTATACTATATTTGCGTGTGGAACTCAAGGGGATAATAAATGAATAATGAAGAATATAATATACTAATAAGAATATAGGATAATAATAATGATGAAGATAGTGATTTAAATTTTTTTTCTTTCCACATTGACAGTGTTATTTAAGTAAACTTTAATCGTAGAAATGAAATAATCACACACCGTCAAATATAGAAATGTTGTTGTTTTTGATGCCACTTAAACAAACCAAGCAGGATTGAGTCATGCGCTAGGATGAAAGAATGACTTTGCTCAAGATGATCCTCGTAATGTAGAAGCAGGAACCAAGTAGAAGACCTATAGACTTATCCTCTCACCCCCAGAGGTATTGTTTTAGAACTTGAGGGACACTGTGACCACGAACATATTTTACACCTTTAACTAACACTGCGGATCTTAGGCCGGCTCGAGCTCCTAACCTGCAACATACAAGATCGTTGATTTTGTCGACTGAGCTACCGCGGATCATTTTGAAAAGTTTTAAGAATAATTTTGGTTTTCCTATATTAACATGCAAAGTTAAAATTGTAATAATTTTTGTTTTCTTTTACTGTGCAAATAATGTGTAAGCAAGAATCAGGAAACTTAATGTTATGGACTATCAAACAGCAAGACTTTAAGTTATTTTGAATATTTTCTGTTCGTGAAGGAATATCTATTTTAATAGTGATTATTAGTGATTGCATTTGGTCTAAAATTCATTAATGCTAATTCAGTGACAACTTTGGAAACATCTCCATATTTGAAATTGATATTAATATTATATTAGGGATTTATGATGTTTGGAGTTTATATGCTTCTGTTCGTCTACTATACTGAATTAAAGTTTAGAAACACATAAAAAGTTACAAAAGAAAAAAATAATAAATAATATATGCAGGCTTGCAACTGCTGAGGTACTTTCAAAAAGGTGAGAAAAGTAACAAATAATACAGAATAAGTGACTAAAAAGTGACTAAACATTGAAAAGAAAAAGCGATATTTTTCTCCTCTTGATTGCTATTGTTAAGATTTTTCTATTTATTTTCACTCTAAATCAAATGATTCATGCAAGCCATAATTTTAGCGTCAAATACAAAAAGGTTAAACATTTTGTTTAACACAACTCAACATTGCTTTTAATTCAAGAAAATCTATAAATTAGACTTGAATACATACTATAGATTAATTTTATAATCACAATTTTATGTATATATTAATGACGTTTTGAAAAATGTACATAGCTAGATTAGAGTATCTAAACAAAAATTGTGAAGAAAAAGAAAAAGAGAAATGTATGCTTTGACGTAAATTACTTTAATGTATTAAATGTACATTTCAGTACAAATGTAGATTTCAGAAACTTCTCCACGACTTTTTAAAATCACTAAATTCTGGAAACCACATGACCAATTACATTTTAATAAGAAAAATTAGATTAGAGCATCACATTTTTGGTTTTTTATTAAAATATTTTGTTATTAATTCAATTTTTTTTCAACAACAGACTTTTGCTGTGATACACCATGAAAAAAGTGACTAAAAGTGATTGCTTACTTAAAAAAGTGACTAAAAGTGATCAATTGTAAAAAAAGTGACTAAAGGTGAGAAAAGTGACGGAATTGCAAGCCTTTATATGCTGTGGCAATTCTTTAGAAGCTTAAAGAGGCTGTATAATAGATTTTACATATAAAAATATGTATCATGGTAGAATGAGGTAGCTCTATTAAAGTTGTATACGTAAAGGAAATTTTGTGAAAACCGAAAAATGTCAGGCCTTACAGACTATGCAAGAAGCCAAATTCTATGATCCCAACTAGCTGGATCAACTGTGACCAAACATTCCAGCTTTTAGGGGTCTCTAGAGATACGGCATCTAAAGTCATGACAGCATACACACACTACTACAAAAACAACCTGAGTGAAAGAGACCCATCGGTATTGAAGTTCATTGTAGTGTCTTAAAAGAAAACAGTTGCAGCGAAAAAGACTGCAGACCTCAATATTGTCAAAATAAAGGTAAGTTTCTTGAAATATACGTAGACAAAACATGAAGATACAAGGAATACAATTGAAATTAAAATATCTTGATGAGATTAATTTGAAAGTAATTATAGGGTACATAACTTTGCTCCTTCTAAACGTTGATGCATGTAAAGTGTTTCTAAATGTACGTTTATTTGAATGAAAAGTTAGTATACAATCATTCAAATAAAATACATTCTAAAACACTATACACTTCCAAATCTTCTAGAAACATACTGAATATATTGCCTAAAAATCTGAACTATAAATACATACACATAAAAATTATTACAAATATAATTACTTTAATTATTAAAGTATTTTATTTTATTATAATTATTAAAGTTATTTTAATTATAACTATTAAAGTATAAAGTATCAAGACTCAATAGCAAAAGAAGAATTATGAATATAAAAAGAGATACAGATGGAGTGTTAATTTTTTCATTAATAATAGAAATTTTTGAAATTTGTTTAGAAATTATATGGTATAGCGTCTTTATGTACATGCTTGTAAGGATTATTTATATCTGTATGGATAAGTAATGAACTTTCGCAAAATTCCGTATCTGGAATCTCCAGTATTAATAACTACAGTAAGGAGTCACCTTCATAAAGAAAACATTTACTGCAGAGCAGAAATTTCCCAAGCCACTTGTCTCAAATGGGGATGCGAAACATCTTCTACTGTCGTGCCACAGTCTCAAAACATGGTCCGTTGATAAGTGGACCGATATGGTCAGTCGAATTATCTTTCCACGGAACAGGACGTGTAAACGTTTAGAGGACACCTGCACAAACGTATGATCGTGGTTGTCTCCCTCAAACTGTCAAGCATGGAAATGGATTTGACACAGTATGGGCGCCATGTCGTGGTTTTCTGCGGACGTAATTCTAACCCAGAAAAGAAGTATTACTGGGTAGAAGCATAATGAAGTTTTAACTGATCATGCATATCCTGTCATTCAAACTTTGTTTCCAGCAGGAGATGGAAGATTCAAAGATGCTAATACTCATTCATGCAGCCGAACATGTCTAATCATGGTTTGATGAACACAAGGAGGAAATTAAACAGCTACGTGAGCCGCACAATCCTCTGACTTCAATATAATGTAGCTGCACAGTCCTCTGACTTCAATATAATGTAATCGTTATGGACTATTTTAGAGTATTCAATCCTGAATCGATACCTCCTACCAGTATCTCTCCCGGAACTTTCCCAATATCTACACGAAGAATGGTAGAATAATTTTCTAAATACTTTTTATCACTATTTTTATAATTTGATTCCTTTTTGAATCCAAGAAGAATTACATGCCAAAGTTGGTCTTACGCCATATTAATAAAGGATTCCTTTTCTGGGGTGTTTCCATTGCTTTCATTAATACTTTGGTTTATGTACAATTTCATTAATAATAATAATAATATTTACATTTATAACAGTTACTATTATAATTGTAAAAAATAATATTTGCCATTATATAATCATATAGTAAGAAGTAGTAGCATTATATAATAACAAATTGCATTATATTTACTATTATATAATTGTAAATAATAATATTTACAATTTTATTAATACATGATTATTTAAATTAATTATTAATATTTTGTTACAGGTAGTTAACCTCTATTATACACGCACACACACTCATATATATATATATATATATATATATATATATATATATATATATATATATATATATATATATATATATATATATATATATATATATAAACATACAAGCATACATATATAGGTAGGTACATAGATATAATAGAGATATAGAGACATCTGTGGTTTCGCACATTAGGAATGAGTTACGTTACATACCACATAT
>CM063502.1:35389277-35401777 GCA_032207245.1 Pardosa pseudoannulata | reverse complement strand
TGACTAATTTTCCCTCATGTCGATTATGGGCAGCAAGTGTATGCAGTGGGGAAGTTTAAAACATCTTCGAAGCTATTCGACGCATGGCTTGTAGACTATTAAAATAATTAACAATGGAAGTTGCAATTGAACAGCTGAATGCCGACAACTACGCAGCTTGGCGTGATGATATGAAAGTAATACTAATGAAAGAGAACTGTTGGCGTATCGTATCAAAGATAGAAGCTGCGCCTACTAAAGGGGAAGTTGAAATATCAGCAAAAGAATTAAGAAGTTTCAACCAACGAACGGACAAGGCTTGTGGGTTAATATATTTAAACATTACCAAAGAATATCGAAGTATTATTTCTGATACTGATGATCCAGTAAATTCTTGGGAACTTTCAGAAAAGCATTTTCGACCGGACTCTCGGACTCGTATAATTGTCCTCACCGATGAATTTTTCTTTTGCAAAATCAGCTCAGGGGAGGAAATTGGTGTGTACGTGGCAAGAATCCGAAAAATCGTGAATGAATTGAGGGATTGTGGGGAAACCCATAGATGACTGGTACCAGGCGTTTCAACTAATTCGTTTCATTGCTCCTGAATTTAACGGAATTGTACAATCAATCTACCGTTGGAAAGATGAGGATTTCACTTCTGATAAAATTCAGGCTGAATTAACTGCTGAAGAATCTAGATTGAAACAATCCATTAAAGACCAAGAACGCATCGCCTTTTCTTCAAGTTTGAAAGGTGTTAAAGGGAAATTACCCGAAAAGCCGAAAACTGAGAATAAGACGATTTTTCGAAATCGTCTACCAACAAAACCTAAGCCGGAATCCTGTTTTATCACTGAATCGTGCCTAAGCCAAGACAGTGACGGTACATCTTGGGTATTGGACTCAGCAGTAAGCTCGCATTTCTGTGGTAACAAGAGTCTTCTAAAGTACTTTAAGCCTATAAAAACACTTCTGTGGTAGTGGCCATTGGTGGTGTGTTATGTAAAGTAGAAGGAACCGTATCTGTGAGGATGATATTTAAAAACAAGGTGAGTCGGAAGTTGTTAATCTTTATAATGTATTGTACTCTCCCAAACTGAGGAGTAATTTAATGTCAGGTTCTATAATTGACAAAGCAGGTTCTACATTTACATGTATAAAGGGACAAATTACAGTATATACTAAAGATGGTCTTAAACTATTTGTAGTTAAAAAGAATAATGGACTTTTTTATGCCAATCCCCAGTATGAGACTATTAAACCTTTAAAGTTAAAAGAACATAAAGGTAAAAATCTTATTAGAAATAAGCCCTTTAATATGAAACTCAAAAATTCTACGAGCAGAATTTTTCTACTTCTAATCTAAACAACTTAGAAATTTGGCATAACAGACTTTGTCATATATATATACGAAATACATTGTTCAACCTAGAAAAAACAATTCTATAAGTGGTTTACTTGATTTGCGACACGAAGTTTTAAAATGTGAACCATGTAAAATTGCTAAATCTCGACGAAAATCATTCAAACCGATGGGTAAAATTAGGTCACGAAAATCCCTAGAATTATTACATTGGACACATTCCCAATATAGCTATTGGAGGATATCGTTATTTCTTAAGTATCATTGATGATTTTTCGCGTGAAGTAACTACCTATCCAATAAAAAAAATGAAGTTTTTAATATCTTTAGTTATCAAAAACAGGCGGAACGTTTTTTAAATACTAAAATAATAAATGTTATTACTGATAATGGTTTCGAATTCTGTAGTACAGAATTTGTACAATTTTTAGATGAACAGGGCATAAAACATGAAAGAACAAATGTTCATTCGCCACAACAAAATGCCGTAGCAGTACGCTACAGTTATACCGCAATGGATGCTATAAAAGTTATGCTACATTCCAGCGGATTAAGTAATGGATTTTGGGCGGAAGCCTTGTTATGTCATAATTAAGTTTGGAATCGAGTATGCCATGGGAAGCAAACCTCAACCCCTTTTGAACTTTACTGTGGACGTAAACCATCATTAAAACATTTCAGAGTTTTTGGAACTAAAGCCTATTTGCATGTTCCTAAACAGTGTAAATTTGGATATGAGAGCTAAAAAGGGTGTCATGTTAGTGTATGCATTAAAAACTCGTGGTTATCGTATATGGTTGCCGACAGAAAGGAAAATTGTTGAGACAATGTTTCTTTTGATGGAAAAACTACATAGTCGGAGTAACAGTGCAGCGAAACGGGGCCCAAACTTTAAAACAATCGACCTTTCAGAAAGCTGAAACTGAACAGTTGAGTCAGAAACTGAACAACCGGAAACTCCGAAACGGTGAAAACGGAAATTTTCGAAGATTGGGAGGGGATACCGGAAAGCAGTAAAACTTCTAGTGAAAATATTGTTTGGGAAAGACAAGCTGTTCCACGTAAAGATGGATCTCGGACTGATATTTATTATAGAATTAAAGGTGTTAAAGTGTGTTTTCGATTTAATACAGATGTTGAAAATGGCTGTAAAGCACACAATTTAAAATTTGACAAATCGCATTTCAATTTTAGCGGAAAAAATAAATACTCCGGTGTTGTAAAAATAGATAAGTCAAATCATTCGGAATGACTAGAAATTATAATTCCAAGTAATTATAAAGTGGCTTTGAAAACCCCCCAAGCTGATGAGTGGTGTAAAGCAATGGAAGACTAAATCAAAGTTATAAAAACGAAAAGTGTGGGACCTTGTTCCAAAACCGGAAAACAACAGAGTTATAGGTTGCCGATGGGTTTATAACCTAAAACGAGACGAAAACAATAAAATCGTCAGGTACAAGGCCAGACTCGTTGCTTTAGGTTTCAGGCAAATTCAGGGAATACACTACAATGAAGTGTTTAACCCAGTGGTTAATTTTTCAATAGTAAGATTGTGTTTTCAGTACTTGTATGTAAACTAAATTGGATGCATTGTCAATTGGATATAAAATGTGCCTATCTCTATGCTACACTTCAAGAAAACATTTTTATGACCCAACCACAAGGTTTTGTCGGTCCTTTAAAACCAAACCACATATGCCGTTTAAACAAAGCTTTGTATGGTTTACACCAATCGGGGAGAGAATGGTTTTTAGAAATTCTCTCTGTACTTCAAAGTTCTAATTTTAACAAATTAGAATGTACAAATTGTGTTTATGTATATATGAATAATGTTGTTTTATTACTTTATGTAGATGATATAGTGTTATTTTCAAAATCTGACAGTCTTATTAAAAAATGTGATAAATCGTTTACGTACTTATTATGACCTTAAAATAACGAGTAAAACTCTTAAATTGTTACGAGTCCAATTTGAGGAAATTGGATATGAACTTTTTATTCATCAGTCGGACTATATCCATAAAGTATGTGAAAAATATAAAAAAAAAATCAATTGTCCAGCAACTTCATTACCCATAGCAGTAGGTACAGTTTTTTTTAAAACCCAATGTCAAAGTTCAGAAGCCGAAACTTTAAAAATGTCAGAATTGCTGTACAGAAATATTAGATTGTCTGTTATTTATTTCAAATAGAACTAGACATTATGTTACTCTGTAAATATTCTCTCACAACATCAGAGTAATCCTGGCTAAATACACTGGAATACTTTCCTTAAACTACTTGGCTATATAAATCAAACCAAATCTTACAAGTTGTTTCAGGTGAATGATCTGTCAACTGTTTCAGCGATGCAGATTATTCAGCAAATCGTGATGGAATTTCCATTGAGGGACTCATTCTTTTTATAGACGATTCGCCCATAATATGGAAGACTTTTAAACAGAAATGTGTTGGTCTATCCACAATGGAAAGTGAATACATATCGCTGTGTGAATCGGACAAGGAATTAATTTGGATTATCCGTATACTTAATGAATTTAAAAACACGCAATATTATTACATCTAACACGAGTAGTTATATCTTGTGTGATAATCAAGCTGCAATAAATTTTTCTAGGTCACCAATTGAAAATTCTCGAATTAAACATATTGACATAAAATATCATTTCCTTAGAAACTTGGTTCTACAAAATCTCTTCACTTTAAATTATGTAAATACAAAACTTAACTTTGCTGACTTGTCCACTAAACCATTACCCATAGTTGGATTACCCAAGTTCTTTAAAAAGATTTTTATTGCAAGTGTAAAATTTCACTGTATTAAAGTATATGTAACAAATGAAATGTTTTGAAATATGTGTAAAAATTTCTGTAACTTTACTAAATTAACCATGTTTGTATTGTAAATGAACTTTATTTGTTTACTGCTTGAAGTCGCGCAGTAACATTCGCCACTGGTGTGGTTATTTAATTTAAGTATATATTTATAAGTTATAGGCTGTATAAGATATATATTAGTGTTTGTAAACTCATAGGATGAAGGGACTAGTTTAAAATGAATGATTTAAAGTTTTTGTAAGTGAGAGGTGGGCCATTGTTGGGAAATTAAAAAAAAAATATATACATTTCTTCCTTAAAACATGACCTCATTGTTAGTTAATGATATTCATCCGATGCGTTTAACTTTCAGTCAAGATTTTTTAACCGTGACTGAAGACCATATGTTAATTTCCTACCGCATGTGTATATTTAAACCTGTTCAGCGTTGTGGGCTGTGGGCACTTCTAGTTTATGCTGTTGTTAAATAGCTTGCCTAATTTACATGTATTATTTTATGCAGTACGTCAATGCATGTATTTTTATTAATAAAATTTTAACTAAAAGCTTTTGAAGTGGAAGTGTTATGAAACCCGAATACTTCATCAATCCTCTGACGCCTTTGCAAATTTAGAAGGGTTGGAAAATTGTATAAGATTTGACTAATTTTCCATCAAAACAAAGTATAACGTCACTGCTGGTGGAAAAAAACACCACTTTATTGAACATATCAAGAGCAGTATATGCACGATTTAAAGCAGATGTCCACTAAGAGTTCGTAAGGGATTTTATTACATCGGCCGTACATTAGGTACAAGTTGCAGTAGTCACGAACGGAATACATGGACATCATACGAAGAACACCGATAGCTGCAAAATGTAGCCCTTTTAAATACCAGTTCAACGGCGGCTTACCGTCATTCCATGGCGCATACACATGCATGACGCAATATGTGCGGCAAACGTTTTAAACAGTCTGGAAAGATATGCAAATACTGTTTCTAATATGTCCAAAAATTATGGGTCGTACAGGGATGCTTCTTTGGGCAGTTTTCATGTACTCCCAACGAGGAATCTAGCTGTGCAGAGTTGATGCGGTCGTTTTCGGACACCCTGTATTTAAAAAAATTTTGGATACGCATTTTTCTACGTGACATATTTAATTAAATTTTCAAGCTCGCGTCTTAATATAAATTCAAAAAGAAACATTTCAAATGTGTATTTCTCGTACTAAATTAAGAGGTGTAACTGCCAGAATTGGTAGTATACAGACCTTAATGTAATTTGTTGTGCCGGTCGACAGTTCCATGCTTGCACATGATCAAAAAAAGAAGGGTAAATTCTGGTGTTGTCGTCCAATGATGTAACGTGTTTTTTAATTGAAAGGATTTCAGAGAAAAGAAGTGCTTTATCTCCATGCATGATTACGGCAGAAGCACTCTCGGTCAAGCCATCAATTAACTCATTACCTACGTAGGACATTGCCAATTAAAAGTGGCTCTCGTCCTACTTAAGTATTGAAGCTTATACGTCTACCAAAGGCGCACAGGAAAGAGATTAGTTTTGGACTACAGTATAATTTATCCTGCGTATAACCACACCTGTAATCCATTTACATGCACAATCTGGGTGCTTTTCAGTAAAAAGTAAGTCAAAAACGAAGAAAAATATTCAGTATAGACTGTTTGGATTTCAGTTCACGATAAAAAGTAAGAATAAAAAAAATAAATGAAAACCAGTGAGAGAAATGAGTCTTATAGAAAATCTGAGAACTGTAAACAGTTTGGTAGGTAGGAAATCAAGGGTAAAATAAGTAAATGTTCACTGGGGTACTTCCTGGTTGTGAAGCCCGTGTTCACCTAAAGAAGGTAAATCCTTGAGGTGCACATATATACAGATACACACTCACAAACTCCATATATATATATATATATATGATTTATATATATATTCGTTTAATTTAGCCCAGTGATCTATTTTTAGATCGCTAAACATGGCTTGGTAAACTCGCTTTTAGATGATCTTAAACCCACCCCACACATTCTATACTGCACAGGGAGCAAGACAAAATGCACCTGTTTACCAACAAGTGGTTTTCTTGTTTTGTTTATATCATTGATCTAAAGCGATAAGAGAAAGTTTGTATCGCCCTTTCGTTCCGCCGTTTTTCTACGTTTCTTAGAATAAACACTGAAAACAGCTAAGTAATAAGCGGAAGTAAAATTTTTTTTGGCGATTTAATATCTTCATAGATGTAGCTATCAGAATATAAACCGATGTTATCTTAAAACAAATATAAATAGTAAAAATTAGTGTCAAAATACTGCTGAAAAATGTTTTGAAAGGTCGAACTTACAGTTTTCCTTCATCTCAAAAGCTAATCTCAGTCATGATGTTCGCTTTTATAAAAGGAAACATTATGGACAAAGAAAGGGCAAAAAGCTGTCGACTTGTAGGGTGCCAAGGAAGGCCCCTAACATACTGTCTGAAGTGCGATGAAACTTTATGCAGAAGTGTTTCTTCAAATTCCACACTAACTGTAGAAACATTGAAATTTTATTATTTTAAAATAATTAAACTTTACTAAGTATATTCTGTAATATTGTGAAATTCTGCTTAAATAAACGTTTTTTAAAAGAAAATGCATTAGTTTTTATCTATTTGGTTCGATTTTACCACGTTATTGAAGTACTAATGATTGTTGTGTATTTGCTAAAATATATCCTCCGAATCAGTGATCTATTTTTAGATCAGCATTTTTAAAACGCTGATCTAAAAAACAACTAAGGTACGTATTGATAAAATTCGATAATAATATTCATGTTGATGGTAAAAGACACCCAATTTATGAATTATATGTCAGTGCGTCAAAATAAATAATTTGGGCGTTAATGGGTTAATTGATTATATTCCTAAAAAGTGTGATATTATGAACTGTGTGTGTGTTTAAAACTAAAAGTTGAAATTAAAGGTGTAATTAATAAAAATAGAACAAACTCTTTCCTAACGGGAAATGATCGTGGGGTGAGTTAGCCTATTTAAGGGGTGAGGGCACAATCAAGCGATATCTTGTATTGAAAGCTAGTGATTTGAAAATATCCAGACTCGACGTGCTTTAATAGTTATATTTTACTTTTTATAATGCTTTTAAAAGTCATAACATAATTTATATATTAAGAGTATTTTTTCCTTTTAAAAGTATTATACAACCATGTTCAGTGCTGAATTATTTTCATAGCATTAAAAAACCACATAAATGGTGCGTCTGCGGAAACTTTCCTATGAGTGAAAAAATGAAAGTTTACAAAGGTGACACTTTTATTATTTGGAAACTGGATTTATTTTGGTGATTAAGGAATTTTAATTTTCTATGAATTGTTTTAAATATATTAAAGAGATGAGAGAGTTTATTCACTGAACCTAGTCCATTTTCCAAATTTAATATGCATTCCTTTTGAATAAAGCATTAGCCTTAAGTTGCGAATTACTCATTAATAATTGCATTTCATTTGCATTTGTTTACGCTATAATCTATTAACTTTGATAGACAGGATGAGTTAATGACTGTTCATCTCCTGCAATGCGGTATGAACGCATATCATGAATTATTGAGAAGGTAAGCTCTTCTACACCAATGGATCTTTTTCAAACGAAATTAACAATTTAAAAATCAATTGTTTTAACAAAAATTTAAAGGAACTCTACATGTTTATACTTTTTGTTTTATTTACATCCTGTACCTATTACAGGCCGTCTTGTTAGATAATAATCTGAGTTGTATTACAGTGGACTCCGCTTAATGTGATCAGTTTGGGAGACCATGATTATTATAACAATAACCGATTGATAACAATAAACTATATGCAAAATTAGATGAATTTACCTCCCCCCTTTCATTTACACGTACTAAATTTAAAAATAAAATGAAAAATTCACCTTATATTTAAGTACTCTATATTATCCTTTAAAAAATAAGAATTGTATACATAATTAAAAAAAATTGATCCATTGTTGACTGTCTACAATTTTTTCTAAGAAGTTCATTGATAAATTGTTCGTAATCATAATGTTTTTTAAAGTCGTCATATCAGTGTTGTATTTCACGTTTAAACGCTTTCAATGCATATCTCATTTCAGCACTTGTAGGAGGTGGCTCAATACCAAGAGATTCTTCATCTGACTTATCAGCAACAGCGAAGGGAAAAGAAACAGAGGGTTCCTTCTGAATACACTGTGAATATATCTTTGTCAGTTAAAATGGGGTGCAACAACTGATAACATTAACCGATGTAACTATCACACAAAGCGATAATTTTAACATACAAAATTGGGACCAAGAAATTTCGATAACAATAAGGGATTGATAACATTAACCGTAAACACATTAAACGGAGTAGCTGAAAGTTAACAGGTTCCAATGGATATTCCAGTGGAGGGTCTAAATGTCCAGTCGACGTGTAGATGACATTCCTGATACTTAGTGAACGTCCAATAATACGTGTGTATAAAGTTATCAAATTCTAAAAAGATCATTACCTTCAGACTTTGTACCTGACTAAAATTTCTACTGTAGTTTTGTTTACTATTTAGATTTTAATCTCAGAAATTTATCGAGACCTCTTCAGAGTAAAGCAAATTGCGAATTCAGTCTCATATTCAAGGAATCGCCATTTATTTGAATAAAGCTCTAATCGTAAGAAATGTTGTATGTGCACAGTATTTAGTTAAACTAAGCTTGCTGAATGGTTCTTCTGATCTCTCATTAGTCAGATTGTAGAGGTTTACATTAATTACTTTAATAGGTTGCAAGAAGTCACACTTGATATAATGGTGACAATCAATACAATGTAATTGGTTGCAGTGATTATGAATATGTACCGAGTTAGAACTAAAGATGATGTTATTTCAGGCAAAAGTAATTCATTCCAACAGATTTATATAGCAAAATTATCAAATTTTCTAACATCCTAGGTTTAATCAAAAGTATAAATTACTGTACTTAATTGAAAACCTACTTTTAAATTTAAGAAAATTGAATTTTATTTAATAATGTAATTACTTTTTAATATATTGATTTAATAAAGGATCACAATAAGAACATAAAGTAAAATTAGATTCAGTGAGCTCAAAGTATGTGGAAAAAGCTTAACAGTAATAGATGATAACACACACACACACACACTCGCACACATATATATACACCAAATGATAAATAAATATTTCTGTTAGGTGTTGTAGAGAGTGATTTATATGAGATCCAAAATTAACCTTCCCTCTAGTATAAAATCATTTATTATTCTAGTGATTACTCTAAACCATATTCTTTTTTCCAAGTACAAATAATCGAGTGATGGCACATACTGTCAACCAAAAGAGATCAGAGAAAGGAAACGAGGGTGAAACGATGTCTACGACATCTTTTTTGGAAAACTCGAAACAGTTGACACCCGATCGAGAAACTCGGAAAGAGCGATGATTGATAAGGCTCTCGTAAGTTCGTTTCAAAATGTATAGATAGAAATTATAAGTCAGCCATTTCGATCACAGGAAGCTTAAGTCACCGCTCTCTCAAAAATCAGTGTTCTAATTTGCATTGAGAAAGGGTTATTAATATTGAATAATATACTTTAGACACTATTCAGAGGATTTTTAATATATATATATATATATATATATATATATATATATATATATATATATATATATATATATATATATATATATGTATATGTGATAATAAATAGCAGTAGAAAAGAATAAGCAATAATGAAAACGTACAAAATATATTGCATAATTTTTACTTTATCACAAAAGTAAAGTGAACACATACTGTGTTAGATATTCCAAATCTAAGAAGGGAAGCAAAATGCTGTCAATAGTGGGTAAGGATCACCATTAAATCATATATTCACCATATTAAGCATATATACCTTTATATGCGATAGATGTTGATATCATGACTTCACAACATACATATACCCCTGTGTTTGTGGGGACTTAGTCAAATAAGCAAGTTTGCAGTGCTAGACTTTGTTACGTGTTCATATACATACATATATGTAAACACTGCACTGGGAGAGAGAAAGACATGCTTCTCTTTCTTCCAGCCCCAAATCACGCTCTGCTCTTTTCTTCTTGAGAAACCCTAGACTACAGAGGTCATGGTTGTCGGCGCAAGGGACGCCTGGACCTCAGCCCCTTTTTGTGAGCCAAATATGAATAGTCCTTGCGGTCACTGAATCACTAGTTACATAGTACACACACTCTGTTTCTCTCTGTTGAGAGCTACTAAACAAATTACTATTTGAAAGGCAGAAGATAGGATAAAAATGAAAACATGCTGATTACAGGGTTGGACCCCAGAGCAAGAGCTGAGACGAATTTCCAAGAGAAAGTAGCTTAGTCAGCACTCTAAATAGTAAAAGAAACTTAGATCATTTAAAAGTGAGCCGGGGATAGCTGGGAAATATGGGGATTTTGCAGAAAATTTGCATTTATTGCAGGGAAATCTTAGGGAAATGGGTTGGAAGAATTTCAAGCTGCGTACACTCCTTTAAGACATTTGTGACTGGTAAAATAGATTTGAAGAAATAAGAATAGGAGAGAGGAAATTTTTTTCGAGATATTAAAGTGTTAATTTTGATATATTACACCTTCCCCCATCTATATATATATATATATATATATATATATATATATATATATATATATATATATATATATATCTATATATAGGTAAAGAAATCTCACATAGGGACACCTCTGGTATCACCACCTGTGACAAATCTTATGTAAGCTGGTTTTGTAAAAACTGATGCAGAAAAAAAAGTTTTGTGATTTACCATGTGCCTGTAGGGTTACAATAATTTTGAAATAAACTGAAAATTATGTACAAGGTTGTCCTTTTAGATATATAATCACCAAAATTTTATTTTTGAATGTAATTATAATTAAAATTGGTTAATTGGGTTATAATATCACGACACGCACACAAAGTGTTGGCGATTGAAGTAATGTTTATAGTGCTCTTTATGGTAAAATGTAAACAACATTTTGATAATCTTTTGAATAAAAAAAGTGAAACATTGTATATATGTGTAAACATATATATACACTGGTCAACTGAACTCACACACACACATATATATACCTTTTTCTCACTAAAATAATTGAATAGACACATACCTATAACTCTTAGCTGCAAACTAATATTCAGATTTCAGAATTCCTTCGTATGAAAGGTTTTTTTATACAAACTGTCACAACAAAGATCTCCTGATTCTGAATATTAAACATTTTCGGAATTCCTTCATTCTGAAATTCTTTCAAAAGAAAAGTATAGAAAACTTATATGCATGTACATATATATGCTGTTAATAACTGCACAAAAATCTTGTGATTTTTACTGTCAAAGGCTTCTCACAAATATTTCAAATTCATTCGTTTGAAAAAAATTCGTAAACATTTGTAAAAAAAGTAATATTTTTTGAGAGAAAGAATATATATAGTTGTATTTTAATTTTTTCACTTTAATAATTGAATTGAGTATACCACTTACCTAATGCTACCAACAGATGCAAACTAATATTCAGATTTCGACAGTCCCTTGCCTGTAAGTTCTTTCTTAACAGACTCGCATGATAAAACACTGTCTAAATCTGATTATTAAATATTTCTGTAATTACTTCATTCTGTTTTCATATTAAATAGAAAAATATACAATTTAATACGCATGTATTTATAATGTTTGAATAATTATACTCAACATGTTTGTAACAATTTTTACAGCAAAATGCTTTTTAAAAATGTTTCAAATTCGATAGTTGAAGATCAATTCGTAACAACTTGTAAAAATTAATATTTTTATAAAGAAAAGATATATTTACATGTATTCCAATTTTTTTACTTTAATAATTTTCTTATTTTAATAATTGAATGGACTATACCACTTACCTAATACTAACAATTTTTAGATGCAAATTAATATTCAGATTTCAACATCAGTGGGAGAGAGATGCCTGGTCAGATGAATCGCGATTCGTCATTCATCACGCCGATGGCCGTGTCAGGATACGCCGTCTTCCAGGCGAGCAGTTACTCCTTCAATGTACAGTAGGTCATACACAGACAGGCCGGTGGTGGCGGTATTATGCTTTAGGGGACATCCTCTTAAGCGTCTCTGGACCTGTGGTTGTGGTAGAGCAGACCATGAATGCAACAGGGTATCTGAACATCATTGCGGACCAGTTGCCCCCTTACATGGCCTTTGTTTTTCCAGCTGGAAAGGGAATGTTCCAACAAGACAACGCTCCGTGTCACAAATTTAATTGTGTTGGAG
>CM063502.1:35371777-35374277 GCA_032207245.1 Pardosa pseudoannulata | reverse complement strand
ACGTCTTCAGCAACTGGTGACTGTATAACCTTGTAAAATATTAAAAATCCTGCATATATATATATATATATATATATATATATATATATATATATATATATATATATATATATAAAACTTTATTTTTCAACGTATTTCCCTTTCTAAGACATACACTTGCTCCAGAAGCACTGCAATTGTTGGATCCCCTCTCTGTTAGAACTTCCGTCTAAAGTCTGAAATAGGTATTTGTTGCTAATATGACTTCCGTATCAGATGATAAATTCTTTCCAGCCAGATTTTTTTTCATGTAGGGGAAACGTCTGCAATCCGAGGGTAGCCATATCAGGAGAATAGGATACATGAGGAAGAATTTTGAATTCAGTCCATGGAATTTTTCCATCAGAATGATAGCCTTGTGGATGGGATCATTGTGTTGATGAGACAGGAGTATTTTCTTGGCCAGACCTGGTCTTTTTTCTTCCCTTTTAAAATGCAACTTATCCAAAAGTTTTGCATAATATTCAGAATTGACGGTCCTGCATTTTTCTAAATAATACAATAATAAAATTATCTTAGAATTCCAAAAAACTGTTGCCATAAGCCTTCCAGCAGATGGAGCATAATTTGGTTTTATTGGTGCTGGTTTATCCCTCTCTACCCGCTATTTTGATTGGTGTTAGGTCTCTTGAGTATGGTGATCAATCCATGTCTCGTCAATAGGTATGAATCGGACATAAAACATTAGTTGGGTTTGAATAGCGCCAAACATCGATCCAATATCGATAGACGCTGCAGGTTTTGATCCAAAATCACCATACGCGACACCCTTCTAGCTGAAAACTTTCTCTTACCCAAAAGATCGGTTAAAATATGATATGATAGTTCTTTGGATATGCCAACAGACTCAACTTCTGTCAGTTCCAACAGTGATAATATTTTTGTCAACTTTTCTTACGATTTCTTCCGTAATTGATGAATTTAGTCTTCCAGAATGCTACGCACGCAGAGTGCTTATACGACCAGGTTTAAAATCTGCAACTCATGTTTTAACAGTTGTAAAGAAAGAAGCACCAGAATTCCACCAGTGCAGCAAATAGCTCAATTTTAATATCCGATAGAGATAAGGCTTTTATAAAAAATATTTTATCACAATTAACAACCAGACATAAATGCTTTGAAAAAAGTATTAAAAAAAACAGCTGCTTAAAGTGCCTTCGTCAAAGAAATTTTCAGACCGCCATCTAGGTGAGAACAGAAAGTTTTAACCCTTAATTTGACAAGATGTTTTTTCAAATATTTTTTAATTTCTGTTATTTTCCCATGCCTGTATAGACATTAGGATCTCTGTAAAATAAACAAAAAATATATCATTTACCATTTTTGAGATAATTAATGTCTGCTGTGGCGAACACTGACAATTATGTTATATAGTAGTTATAAATATACATGTCCGGTGTAGCAACGAGACTTAGCCAAATTAAGGGTTAATCATACCCTCATATATATATATATATATATATATATATATATATATATATATATATATATATATATATATATATATATTATTTAATGAAAATTTAATTTTTTTCACTTTACAAATTGAATATATTATAGGACATGGCAAATAATGTCCTTATATGCTAAATGCATTAAGTGCAAACTATTTATAATAAGAGACAAGACTTTTTTTCACATTATATTAAAAAAGACCCACCTGAAGCTAAAATTCAAATATCTTTGACATCTCATTCTCTATTTCTAAAACATAGAAAAATTCACATATATATATACAAATATACACGCACACTCATATATATATAGACAGACATTCTTATAAATTTAATGAATAAAAATATATTCTACAGTACTTTCCATCTAAAATGTATTGAGTCTTAAAATAACTTTAATTAATTTATTTAATAATACCTATATATAATTTTTTCTTTTTTTATGTTATAAAATAAAAAAAGAAATACTTTAAATACCATATCTCCTTTATGACGCAAACTTACAATCAGATTAGACATGTTCTCCTACATGATATAATTTTTTACACTCTAGCATGTAGAAGAACATTTGTGATTTAAATATAAAAATGTTGAAACTGTCATTCATCCTTTATATATATATATATATATATATATATATATATATATATATATATATATATATATACATACATGAGCTTTTACCGAACAATAATACACACACACACACATATATATATATATGTATATGTATATTTATAATTTAATGTTGCCACTTTAATATTTGAAAAGACAATAACACATACCAAATACGCTTCTTAGAGGAAAACTAATATTCAAATCTCGACAGCGTTTTAGTTTGGTAGGATTTTTCAACCTCTATCAAACAAAAAAAGCTGCCTGACTCTGAATATTAAACATCTTCAGAAACTTTTGTTCTATAAGATAGAAAAACAATCATGCATTTATATACATATGTATATATTTTAATAGAACTTCAATTAATCCACTTTATTGAGTAGATTACG
>CM063502.1:35354277-35359277 GCA_032207245.1 Pardosa pseudoannulata | reverse complement strand
TAACAAGTTTTATCTATTTTATTTTTTATACTAACGGATTAGCGATGCTTCTTGCATTATAATGGAATAGCTCTCAGGAGTTTAGCACTCTGATAGACGTGGACTAAATTTCAAATCCTAGTCAACATAGCGTAAATTTGTTAAGGTAACTAATTTAATTTTTTCTTTTGACTACTTTTATTTATCTATTTTTCTTTCAATTTTTAGAGCTATGATTCTGAATTATAAATAAAATATATAAACACAAAATAAGAATAAAGTAGCATATATAAGTTAAATAGGAAAATACTTAATTTCCTGAACTGATTGGTTTTCCTCTTTAATTTTATAAGAAAAAAACTAAAAAGTCATGTAAATATCCGATTGCGTATGTAGGTAATCCACTATTCCCCTTTTCAGTAAATAGTTTAAAAGGCTCAAAACTTCTATAATTTTTTGTCTTGTACTGTATTAGCTACATATATATAAAAAGAAAGATAACCTTTAACTCCTGGGGTGGTCTCAAGTACCCCTGACTCTCTCCGTGATTGTACCAATGATGAGTTGTTTAAAGAATTTTACCAGATACAGATGCTTTAAAAGATTAAATTGATTTACAATATCAAAATATAAAGAAAAAAAGACGAGTTTAAGTAGTTATTGGGTGCGATACAAATAATTCGAAAAAAAAATATACAGAAAAAAATATTCAAAAATTCTTTTCCATTGTCTTCGATAGGAATAAGTATTAAATTGTTCTTCGATATTTTTTTGTAAATTACACTCGCATAGGCCATTAACCAAAATATTCTAATAACTAGGTTTAAGGATTTTCCCATCTATGTTAAATTATACTCCAAGATAGCTTTTCAAGAATTATCCGCTTTAAATTATATTTATTCCTTTTTAAGTTATCTATTTTAAATTATGTGATCATTATATTGATTTCATTTTCAGCATTCTATCCCAGAGGTTTATCTTTTTTTTTTCATCAGACAAAATATGGAATAATTTTTTTTTCTCAAAATTATTGAGATATTTGGTATAAGAAAGCTACCCAAATCTTTCGAGGAAAAATCGATATGATTTACACTTCGATAAAGTTTTATGAAGTTTAGGTTGAATTTTTTAAAGTTTGGTTTGACTTAATTTTTCAGCTTTACGGTTCATTTTTAGCAATGAAATATGAGTTACAAAATCTCATCATAAAAATCTTAAACATCTCCACATCATATCGTAATTTAATAAAAGACGAAACACAGTTCCGAGATGACTCTTGTAGCTTTTGGACGTCATTTACGTTGGTCAAAGAGCTTAAATGATGAAGTAAATCGAAATTTCACAAAGTTTCTGCCTGGTCTCAAATATCGAGTGGATGCAAATCTTAAATATTTCTTAAAAGATTATCGATAAAATCATGTTACCCATGGCGAGTAAAGCATTGATGCTAATACCACAAGTGTTACACTAAAAAGGTTTTATAGGTTACATATATATGTATATATATCGCAATTAAAATAGTTTTGGAATGTACTTTTAATGATTACACTGTAAAATTCTATAAATTCAACTAAAAAAACTAAAGCATAACAAAGATTTCCAAATGTATTTGAAGAAGTTCAAAGCGTGTGCGAATATGCCAATTTCCAAAGGAAACTCTGGCACCTGGATTCACAGTGCCGATCTCCGGAAAATAAAGAACTGTAACAAATAAGTCTAGACTGTGACGTAGGTTACAGCGCCCTCTATAGGATATACCAAGAAAGAACTGAGTTCGAGGCTTGCTGTCGAACGGTTTGGTCATGTACTCTAAAGTACCCGTCCCATTATTTTTTTTATTTCTGTTTTGTGTATAAATGTTGAAGTTTCATGAAGGTAAATTTTTGTTAAATTAACCCTGGGCATCTTTATTTATCACAAACATGGCACCCAACTAGCGGCAACAGTACGAATGCAGCACGCTTCGAATTCCGATTTCGTTTTTCAGGTGATTCTGAAGGATGTATTAAGCAAATCTGAACTATCCTGTCCTTACAGTTATCTAAACCTAGATCATTCTTAAGAAAATAGTTCAGATAAGTTTTTCCCTGTACTGATGAATATCTTCAACCTGGTGATATAAAGTTTGGAATTACCACCCCGGTAATAAACAGCCATCCTGGCATGTGAAGGACTATAATCGTTATAGTGTTATTTATCACAGAACTAAAAGTTTAACAATAACTTACCTCTTACGCAGTACTTGAAATTGTTAAGATTAAAAGTAGTTGATTCAATCTAAATACTTTCCGAGAAATTGTTTAAATTCATGCATATATTTATAAATATAAATTCAACTAAAAACTAAAAGCATAGACAATGACTTACCTTACAACCCGCCCTTAAAATCGCTAAAATTTAAAGTAGTGTATTCAATATAAATTTTCCAGATAAATTCTTTAACATATATGCATATAAAAGCACAAATATACACTGATAAAGCATATTCCATATTGAAATATTTTTAAGGAAATATTTCCATTGTAAATAAAACTTATAGACAAGAAATATCTCTCGTCTTGTATATAAAGGGCATCAATGAATTTGAGCATCATAGGTAAAAATCTTCCAAGAAACGTCCAAGACAGTAGAAGAAAATGGGAAAAAGAACTAATCGCAAAAGAGGAAAGGAGAACCAGAAGATAAAATTTAAAAGAGTTACACAAGTTACGGAATTTAAAGGGCATCAAAGTAATAATAAAAAAAGAAACCAGTAATTTAAAATTTAATTGCAAAATTAGAGAAAGATAGCTGGAATACCTCGAGAATGTGATAACAATGAAGTTGAGCATGATAGGTACAAACCTACCAATTAAATGTCCAAGACAGTAGATGAAAATGGTGAAAAGAACTAAGCGCAAAGGAAAAATAAGAACTAGGAAGAGAAAATTTTAAAGAGTTAATACAACTTTCGGAAAGTAGAGGGAATCAAAGCAATGGATAAAAAAAACCCCAGTAATTTAAAATTGAAACGTAAAATTAGAGAAAGATCACTGGATTACCTCGGGAATGTGACACCCCTTTTCACCTAAAGGTGATCCCCCTGAGGGGATCTTATTTAATATTATACAAGAATTACTTAATATTACCTTGATGGAAAATCACACATAAATTAATACTTTACATTAAAAAGGGTAATTATACAGTCCAATACTTACCTCATACATCTTACAGGAGAAAATACGTGTTCACTTTTGTACCTGAGGCCCATTGCGGTAGTCGTAAAACTATACTCGACCACATGTCGCCTCAGGTCAACAGTAAACAGCAGGTAAATAGTAAAATTCTTCTTATAATTAAACAATTCCACATACTGTAGGTAGACTAAAAGAAATTGAAAGAAAACTTCCTGTTTGGCGAAAACTTAATAACTGTAAAACATACCATGTACTTGTCATTGTAAAGAACAACTATTCACATCTAGACAGTTAGATCAGTTTTTTATACCAATTTTATTCACTTCTTAACATTGCAAATTTTCTTAAAGTCGTTTTATTTTCCTTCGTGCATTATTGTTTTTGTTGCGAAGGTTTTTATTTGAGAAAATATATGTGTTTTGTAGTGTTTTAATAAATGTTACAAACATAGATTTTAAATTACTTGTGCCAACTATAATATAATCTCATTGCGATTACTGGATATACATAATTTCAAATAGCTAATAAATTTAAATTAAGAATAAAACATTGTTAATATGTGGGGATATACAATTTAATTTAAAATTAAGAAAATAAACTATATATGTATAAGTAGGTATGTACACATTGGTGTTCACACACGCACACATACATATATATATAGATAATTATTCGTATATAACGTGCATATTTTTTTAACCTTTAGCTCAAAAATTGAGCATGAGCCATTTATACATAATAATTTTTACTTTTTCTGGTAATCACATGTATGAATCTAGTCAATATTTACAAATGAAAATTAAAAAGAGAAAAGGTCTATTTATTAAAAGTACTACAGCATCTTAATTTCAGTTCTAGTGCTATTAAAACTTTGTTAATTATAGAGTTAGATAGGCTTCTTGAAGATTTTGATAGCGTACTAGTTAAGGATTCTATTTTTTAAAATTTTAAACTACTATCGTCCAAAATTGAGCCATCAGAAAGAGGTAAATTCAGTAAACATCACCTCATGGAAATTCTATGTGCAGAAAGGAATTTTTGCAAAAATTAACTGTTTGTTAAAATCTTTACATGAAAGTATAGAATGTTCTTTGGATTATTTCAAGATCGTGATACCCTTGAATAGGAGATGAATAGGGCTATGCTAACAAAAATACTAGCTGACTGTAAATTAATATCACAGTCATTCTGGTTACAGCTATATTTAAAGTGCATGCAAAATAAAGAGTAATATTTTGGTTCCAAAAGAAACATTAAATTTACACACATACGTTAGCACTTTTTGGGGGCTATAGAAACTTAAAGTAGTGAAGGAAACTAAGATTGTTCAAAAAAGAAAATCAGAATGCATAAAGATTAAAGAGGAACATAGATACACAATTTGGTTAGTTGGTTGGTTGATTAGATTTTACTGGCGCAAAAATCGTCATGGTTTTTGGGTGAAACAAGTTAAAAATTGGAGATCATAATAAATTACAAGTAAAACCAATTTTGAGGAAAATAAACATAACAATCACAGACGTTAGAAAAGCATTCAAAATATGTATGAAGTGAAAATTAAGATAAAATATATTTACAAAACAGATTAGAAAAGCTGATTAAAGATAAATGTATATTAAAAACAACAAAAAACAAACAAAAAAAGTTAAAATATGAAAATGCAATGATTAAAGATTTAAAATTCAAAAATTCAAAACTAAAATCAATATAAAAAAAATTAAAAACCATATAATTCAGATTTCAAAATAAAAGCCAGTACAGCAATTTGGATAAAGCCATTATATACAATTTGGATAAATTTTTAAGAAACAAGCCGTAAAATTTTGAAATGTTCACTGGGATACC
>CM063502.1:35269277-35349277 GCA_032207245.1 Pardosa pseudoannulata | reverse complement strand
CTTTCCTTAAAAACGATGAGTTAATAAAACTTATTATTATCAAGAAGACTGTTTTAAATTCGGCTTAACTCTGGATCACGACACGACATACATACACACATATATATGTGTGTACATATACATATATATATATATATATATACATACATAAGCGTTTTTAATCATACATTTTTACACCAAATCATAAATATGCATTTATATTTAAACATAAATTCATATCTTTATGTATACATCTGAAATTTTATATCAGTATAATTTTCTTCAGAAATCAAGGAAACAACGTTACATACTATCTGCTCTTGTTACACACATCCAATGACATTCATGATTGAAACAATGAATGTGATTGCAAGAGCAATCACATTGTTTCAACTATGCACAACCAAAGAGTTTACACAACACATTAACTGTTTGAAGCGGTTTTAACACTGGGCATAAATGATTTCCATAGGATTACAGAAAAAATTGTAAATAAGGAGATACTTTGAATAAAATATTAAGACAAATATCTACAAAAGTACATATAGACATGGATATATATATATATTTACAATAGAACACAACATTACTTACCACTTTCTGGTGATCTATATGTTCTCCTTGTTCCAACGGAACTCATTCAGGGAGTTGTTAATAGACACATACACTGAATTAATTCCACTGAAACACTGAGCATAATACTATTCCAGACTAATAGAGATGCGTTTAAATTCATCTATCTATCTACCTATCTATAACAATAAAATTTTTAATTGTCTGTTACAATATAAATAAAACAACTTCAATCACGTGGACACACACACACACACATATATATACAAACTTACAGTAAAAATGAAAGCAAGTGAAATAATGTGAATAAATACACAAAATTATAGAAATATGTATATGGTACAAGTGTAATAAGTACCAGAAATATGTGCATGAAACATGTTTTGAATTTTCCAATTATATTGAATGTTTGTTATTTTCACATATTTTTAATGCAGGCGAAATTAAATTCATTGTTCCTGTCGAGCTCATCTAGTCAGTATATAATACAAACTCACTACATGAACTAGACTGCAACAATGAACTTATAACTTGCTGAACATAGACGGATGAATATATATAATTGAAATATTTATAAAAAATTTGAGATATATATGCAAGAAAATATCTTCGTATTCTAATCTTCATAAACTTAGGACTTACTGCAGCGTTTATAACAGCAATTGCACAGAACCTTGTTCCTATCCGTAAGCCCATTGATACGTTATTATACACCAGAGATTCTTTACGTTAGGGTCTGGTACTGCTACACAGTACCAGACTGGTACAGTACAAAGACAAAGTACTTCAGCCTTATATTTGCTTGTTTTGAGGTGATGTAGATCGAGAATTCGTAATGATTCATGATAACGTGCGTTGTCACCCCTTGGTCATGGAAATGACTCCATGCCGCCAAATTCTTTGATGTGGAAGATATTCAACGCATGCAGTGGTCCGTTTACACTCCAATCATAAGCCTACCCAGCATGCCTGTAGTATGAGACTACATATTTTTCCCACAAGTGAAATATAATTCATCACTTCGGGTGGTTTCGTTATATGAAAGGTGGATATAGTAATTTAAATATTTTATTTAAAAATTAGTCACATGACAACATTAGATGAAGAAGATATTAATTGTATTCCAACTCGACTCAGGGCCCTATACGAGCGACACATGAGTAAATCGAGTAGCCTGACTCTACGACAGGTACCTGAAGAGGAAAAGTTTTTAATACAAGTATATGGTGAAAATGAGTATAAACAAGTCAAAAAGAGGGAAGAATACTTAAAAATATAAAGCTATTTAAAACGAATAAGTAGCATAAATATATGAATGAAACATGAAGGTAGCTTTCAAGTCAAATTGACATCGAGTCACTCACATCATATTATTAATACATGATCATTTTCATTTTCAAACTTTCACATCAACACTTTCATTCTTCCGATCATATCTATGTAGTCAGTTTATAATATAAACTCACTCCATGAACCAGATTATCAATGAACACATGACTTGCTGAACAATGACGGGTGAATAAATATTTAAATATATATATAAATATAAATATATATATCAGATATGGAAATAAGAAATATGAGAAATGTATTCAGGAAAATAACTTAATTTTAAATTTCATATATTAAGGACTATCTATCGTGAGCGTTTATCTCAGCAATTGCACGAAACCTTGTTTCTCTCCGTACGCAAAATGATTCCTATTATACCCTAGAGCAGGGTTTCTAAACCTGTGGTTCATGGACCCCTTGGGGGTCCATGGGTCATATTTTGGGGGTCCGACGAATGCTCTTAATTTTTAAAATGTTTGCATCAATATTTAAAAAAAACTTTTTTTGTCAAGGGCAACCTCTGTAAGCCGTCTGTCTACCATTTCCTAATAGAGACCTCTACAATACGAGGAATAGAACATTCGCAAACCATAGAAAATTTGAAATTTTTAGAAACACAAAGTAGGGTTTTGAATTTTACTTCACTTGGAAATAAAGTGACGTTAAAATCAGTTCCGCAAAAGTCTTGCAAATTTTTAAAACAGAATATTTGTTTTACTTTTTCATTTGAATTCTTAATATTTGTCTTGTCACAATAAAAGCAAAACATCGAAATCGACTGAATATCGAACATGATATGCGAGTTGCTTTGTCGACAACCATCCCTTAATTAAATCTGTTAATCAAGGAAAAGCAGCAACAACCTTCACATTAAAAATTTTAATTTCTTCAAATTATTTATACTATTGAAATAAAAATATTAAAATAATTAAATAATAAAACAGATTTTTTTTTGTAATAAATGATGTTTAAGCAATTTTTTTCACAGAGGGGTCCGTGACATATTTCGAATTTTTTAAAGTGGTCCATTGTGCCAAATAGGTTAAGAAACACTGCCCGAGAGCATTTTTCCGTTAGGGTCTGTATACTGCTTCAAGGTTAAAAGACAAAGAACTTGAGCCTTATAATCGCTTGTTTCGACGATCTGTCGATCCGTAATTTATATTCGTTGACAATAACGAGTCTTGTCACCATGTGGACATGGAAATGACTTTATGCGATTGAATTCCTTCAAAGCGAAGATATCCAGCAAATGCAGTAGTCCGTTTACTCTCCTGATCTTAGTCCCATCAAACATGCGTGGGGCATGAAACACCTCATCAAATTTTTTTTTTATTACAAATGATATCTAATTCATTGCTTCATGTGGTTTCGTTCAATCAGTTTTTTTGGTTCTATGGTCTACGTTTTGCAAACCAATCAGTTTTTCATTTAAACTTATGGCAAAAAAGAACATAAAGAAGTCAAAATGTGCGAAGAAATACATAACTTTATGGAAATGTATAAATGGAAAAAAGTCATAAATAGCAGAAATATATACATGAAACAGGGTTCGATTTTTAAATTTAAATTGAGGGCAATTTACTTACCACATACTCTCAATGCATGCGAAATTACAATCATTGTTTCAATCGGATCCATTTAGTCAGTTTATAAAAAAAACAGACTCAATGAGCCAGACTGTAACAATGAATGTTTACTTAGATGAACGTAGACGGAAGAAGAAGTATTAATATATATATATATATATATATATATATATATATATATATATATATATATCAGAAATGAAAATAAGAAATATGAGAAATATATGCATGAAAATATCTTCGAATTAAAAACTTAATGTATTCAAGACTGTCTTTTAGGAGCATTTATATCACAACATACGAGGGGTAGGAAACTACTTACTACAATATGAATGGAATAAAAGTAATAAGTAACAGAAATATATGCAAGTAACATGCATGGATATTTCATCTTAAATTGAGGACAGGTTACTTACCATATGTTCTTAATACGTGCGATAAAATTTGAAATTTTTAGAAACACAAAGTAGGGTTTTGAATTTTACTTCACTTGGAAATAAAGTGACGTTAAAATCAGTTCCGCAAAAGTCTTGCAAATTTTTAAAACAGAATATTTGTTTTACTTTTTCATTTGAATTCTTAATATTTGTCTTGTCACAATAAAAGCAAAACATCGAAATCGACTGAATATCGAACATGATATGCGAGTTGCTTTGTCGACAACCATCCCTTAATTAAATCTGTTAATCAAGGAAAAGCAGCAACAACCTTCACATTAAAAATTTTAATTTCTTCAAATTATTTATACTATTGAAATAAAAATATTAAAATAATTAAATAATAAAACAGATTTTTTTTTTAAATAAATGATGTTTAAGCATTTTTTTTTCACAGAGGGGTCCGTGACATATTTAAAGTTTTTAAAGTGGTCCATTGTGCCAAATAGGTTAAGAAACACTGCCCGAGAGCATTTTTCCGTTAGGGTCTGTATACTGCTTCAAGGTTAAAAGACAAAGAACTTGAGCCTTATAATCGCTTGTTTCGACGATCTGTCGATCCGTAATTTATATTCGTTGACAATAACGAGTCTTGTCACCATGTGGACATGGAAATGACTTTATGCGATTGAATTCCTTCAAAGCGAAGATATCCAGCAAATGCAGTAGTCCGTTTACTCTCCTGATCTTAGTCCCATCAAACATGCGTGGGGCATGAAACACCTCATCAAATTTTTTTTTTATTACAAATGATATCTAATTCATTGCTTCATGTGGTTTCGTTCAATCAGTTTTTTTGGTTCTATGGTCTACGTTTTGCAAACCAATCAGTTTTTCATTTAAACTTATGGCAAAAAAGAACATAAAGAAGTCAAAATGTGCGAAGAAATACATAACTTTATGGAAATGTATAAATGGAAAAAAGTCATAAATAGCAGAAATATATACATGAAACAGGGTTCGATTTTTAAATTTAAATTGAGGGCAATTTACTTACCACATACTCTCAATGCATGCGAAATTACAATCATTGTTTCAATCGGATCCATTTAGTCAGTTTATAAAAAAAACAGACTCAATGAGCCAGACTGTAACAATGAATGTTTACTTAGATGAACGTAGACGGAAGAAGAAGTATTAATATATATACATATATATATATATATATCAGAAATGAAAATAAGAAATATGAGAAATATATGCATGAAAATATCTTCGAATTAAAAACTTAATGTATTCAAGACTGTCTTTTAGGAGCATTTATATCACAACATACGAGGGGTAGGAAACTACTTACTACAATATGAATGGAATAAAAGTAATAAGTAACAGAAATATATGCAAGTAACATGCATGGATATTTCATCTTAAATTGAGGACAGGTTACTTACCATATGTTCTTAATACGTGCGAAATTACCTTCACCGTTCCAATAGTACACATCTAGTTAGTTTATAATACAAACTCACTCCATGAAACAGACTGTAACAATAAAAGCATAACTTGCTGTACGGAGAAGGATGAAGAAATTGGTAAATACTTACCACATATTCTTATAGCATGCGAAATTGCATTCATTGTTACAATCGGATCCATCTAGTCAATTTATAATGGACGAAGAAATGTATACATATACATACATACATATGTATATATATATATATATATATATATATATATATATGTATATATATATATATATATATATATATATATATATATATATATATATATATATATATGTATATATATATATGTATATATATATGTATATATATATATATGTATATATATATATATATATATGTATATATATATGTATATATATATATATATATATATATATATATATATATACATATACCTATAATATGTATACATATATATATAATATGTATACATATATATATATATATATATATATATATATATATATATATATATATATATGCATATACATATATATATACATATATATATATATATATATATATATATATATATACATATATATATATATATATATATACATATATATATATATATATATATATATATATATATATATATATATATATATATATATATATATATATATATATATATATATATATATATATTTTTTTTTTGTGTGTGTGTGTGTGTGTGTGTGTGAATATAGGTCAAAATGAAAGTTAGAAATATAAGTTATATATGCCTGAAAATATCTTCGATCTAAAAAAATAACGCACGGATGCGTAAACACTACAAATTAAGAAGTAATTAAATAAACATAATATATGCATATGAATTATTTCAAGGATTTACTTTATAAATTAAATATAAAAATCAAATTTCAAGAAACAATCCTGAGAATCGTTATGTTTTTAAATCACTGTACATTGAGGGACACGGCTGGAACTTTGAATATAAAATAAAATCAAATTGTCTTTGTGCATACATGCATTTATATATACCACCTTAAAACACAAAAAATGAATATTATAACATCAGACAGAAACTATTTCAAAATTTCATTTTATTAATCAAGTTATATGTAAAAACCTTATGTCACAAAATACTTACTTTTAATAAATGAGAAATCACATTGTTTGTTACAGTCGTAGCTACTACTTAAGATATTAATACAACGTAAAGTAGTAGGTAAGACCGTAACTCACTATATGTGAAATGACCCCAAAATAGTCTCTGAAAGATAATTATCATTAATTTAAACACATTTAGAAATACACATACACACGCATACGTATATAAACCACTATGTAACAGTTAATATTTTAAAAATACAAATATACAAAGATTAAATTCAAGTTTAAATTTGATAACTTAAGAACACTATATTAACTAGTACATACTCAATCTTATGAGAAATCATATTCATTGCTACAATCATGATCACCATTGTCCATATTAATACACTCCATATAATGGACACGACTCTAACACCGACCATAAAATGACTCCAAAACGGTGCTCACACTCATACGCACAAGAGCACATATGTGTACATACATACATGCATACACACATAAATATATATATGTATATATATATATATATATATATATATATATATATATATATATATATACATATATATGTATATATTTATATAAATATATATGTATATATATATATATACATATATGTATATATATATATATATATATATATATATATATGTATGTATATATATATATATATATATATATATATATATATATATATATATATATATATATGTGTGTGTGTGTGTGTGTGTGTGTGTAATTCAGAAATTCTAAAAAGGCCGGTTACATTTGATTATTGCCCCTATTCTTTTTACTTGCCCGGGCTACTCGGCAAAAACAAATATATAATATACATTCATATATATATATATATATATATATATATATATATATATATATATATATATATATATATAAATATATATATAAATATATATATTCATATATATGTGTGTGTGTGTACAGAACACTGTATAGTACATATTTCATTTGCGTAATACACACACATATACATATATGTATGCTCACTGAAGAGACAAAATTGATTTTATTTTTAATAAGTCTGTTTGAATCGAAAATTATGTCAACTGGTTTGACTGTATCTGAGGTTTAATCTTGGGCATTTTAATAACCGATTACACTTCTACACTAACATACGTATTATTTAACATGGATAGACACCTTTAATATTCTAGGTTTGGTTTGGTTTGGAATGTTAAGGTCTACTTTTTGCAACATGAGGGCTAATGAGACGGGTAACTACTTCTTTATAGCTGATTCCGAATGGCTGCGAGCATCCATGCCACAGTCGGATTTGAATCCCGAACTCCGGTACCAAAGTTGAGTTCTCTAACCATCCGGCTACCGTTCGGCTTCTAGGAATCATTGAGATTCAAACGCATTTATTATCTTTTTAAAAGGTCTCCATCCATCTGTTTGCAATTTTATTATTAAATTTATAAATTTAAACTTTGTAGTTCACAAAATAAATGAGTTTTTATAGCAAATTTAATATTAGTGTTTATAAAAGGACTATCTATGAAAACGTTTAGCAATTATTCAGTTTTTCTCAGTTGTGGGATATATCTCAAAAATTCACTTTTCGATAACATTTTTAAAATTCGTTTCTGAATGAGAATGATAATAAATCCATGAATAATTAATTATGATTTTCTAATAATTCAATAAAAATGAACACTCGTAGTCTGACAATAATACTTTTCAGAATACTACATAATATTGCAACTTATATGGTAAATCGTCTATTTTATATTGTTTTTTCTTTATCTAATCCAAAACTAAAGGTTACATAAAGAAATAAACGATCACATTTCAAAACTCCTTATTCACGCGATGATTGCACTATTAGTGTACAAGATCATTTAATTCTTACTTGATATTTTGATAAGGAATCTTGATCATTGGCCATTTGAAGCACACATCACGCAATCGTAAAATTTGGAGTAAGTCCAAAATTAAGTTTCTATCAATTCTCGGAGGCATTTCATGGGAAAATAATCCTCTCTGACTTTTAGTGCAAAATCAATAGTTTCATCATCCTTTCGTCGAGTATTTGTCGGAAAATAATTTTAAAAGGATGTGTCTCAAAGGTGTAATAATTTTTTAAACTTAAATAATATTACAGAGAGAAAGACAGGGATAGAGAGAGAGAAAGGAAAGCTATATTTAATATATATATATATTGATAAATAAATAGAATAAAATAGAGTGAGGTAGGTTTGTCAGGGTGGCTAAAGCAATAGGTGTATTTAGTTAGCAACGGACTATATTTCTAGACAATATGACTTGAATATTTTCAATCTTACTTCTCCATATTTATTGCACATACCCTTCTTTGGTCATTCGTAGGTCTTTAACTGAGGTGATATCCGGAAATGAACTAATAATTTTATTAAGAGTAATTATATTCCTAAATCATATTGTCCCTTAATCATATTGTTATATTCCTCAAATCATTCTATTGATTTTGAGCAGTGTTTTATTTAAATTGTTGAATATAATAAAAAATATCCTTGAGAGTAGACAGACATTCGTGTTCAGGAGACTTGAAATAGTTACCAGCAAACGTAAGTTTTGCCGGAAAAACACTCCCGACGACATAACTCCAAACAGTTGTTTCCAAGCTCCCAATAATTTTTTCCTCCAATTTCACTCTGTAATCAGTTTGTCATAACAGAATTGTTGTCTTCTCAGACCAAGAAACATTTTCCTACTATTATAAGTAAAATCACCATGATTCTGATTTACTAAGATCTCGGCGTTAAAACACCTGTTCTACATACACCATGGCCGAACGATGGCCGAATGTTTAGGGTGCTAGCCTTCGGAACCGGAGTTCGTGGGTTCGAATCCCACTATGGCATGGATGTTCGTGGCCATTCGGAATCGGCTTTAAGCAGTAGGTACCGGTCTCATTAGCCCTCGTGTTGCAAAAAGTAGACCGTAGCTCTCCAAAACCCAAACCAAACCCAATCTACATGCACCATAAGAGTAAAGTCAAGTAGTCTTATAAGGTGAAAATTTTAGTGCTAAATCTACAGCCATTCCAGAAGTTATTGACTGTGTATTACATTGTAAAATTCAAGTAATCTTTCTATAAAATGCTATTTTATTTCACAGCGTAAGAAGAAAAACACATTTTTATTCCTAAAAATCTCAGATATATTATTTGACTTATTTTGACGAATGCTTTATATTCGAATTGTTTAACCAAATTCCCTACACTGTTTCTTGACTACATACTTAGAGTTTTAAAATATGATACCCATTTTTACAATAATATTTTAATAAATAATGTTCAAAAGTTTTTGAAAATTATTGGAAAAATAATCCGGTAGAGTTTTAAAGACATGAATAAAATAAAAAAACACTGAAATAGAAACCAAATTATATTTGAGTTTAGAAAATATTTTGAAATACAGTAAAAAAGGTTTTAATTGAATAAAATAATCATTTGATTGGAATAGTTTACTTGATTAATGTAAGGCTACAATGCTTATAAGGAACAAAAAAACCTTCCGTCGTATTCTGTCCTTTTGAAAGTACTTTTACCCTTACTAAACCAATTTTCCTATTTATTCAACAAATATATTTTTTTCTAATTAAAAAAAAATTGATGCAAACAAAACTCTTTACCGACATGAGAAAACTGTTAGAAATTGTATTTATAGGCCAATGTTTTTAAAGCTTTAATCAAACCAAAGAAATTATTTATCTATGTATCTAAATACTAAGCGATGAATTATACTAAAAAAGAGAAAAGTTTTGAAGAATAAGGAAATAAAAAAGGGTGTTTAAAATTGAACAAATGTCAGGAACAGATCACTATCTTTTTATACGGAAGAATAGAAAGAGCGATAATGATCGCAAAATTTGTAAAATAGGATCATTACTCACACAAAGTGACATTTCAAACTAAGTAAGTTAAAAATAGGATTTTTTTTAAATGTGAAAAAGTGGTGATTTATTGTTTATGTAGTATAAATCATCGTTATAGTTTTATGGAAAAACAAATTTAGATAATAATTAAAAATAATTTATTTACGAGCTTTTTATAAATGATAATCATGATATATCATTTTTATAAATGATAATGAGCAAGGCAAATATGTATATACTCTATACACTATGGCATTTCAGATTATTTAAGGGGAATAAAATGTTTCAAATTCATCATCAAAATAATTATGCTAAACACAAAAAATACAATTCTAACAGATTGTAAGCATACTTATTTACTATCGAAATTGCGAAAATAATAGAAACAAATGCGTAATATAACTTTGTTAGTAGAACTCAAGATTATTAGATCAGTTAGCTATTTTTGGTGACTATTTAAAATAATGATAAATCGGCACGATGCTCATAATAATAATACTTAGAATAATCAAAAATACAACGCCACATCCATACTGCGTCCCAAACTGACAAATACTGAGGCATTTATTTCTATACGAATAAATCGAAATGTGATTGATTAGTTCTAGGCACTCTAAAAAAAAAACAATTTATAGAAAGTCAGTATAAAGTTTAATAATAAATACAACAAGAAATTAATATAAATACAAATGTAAACAATAAAGGAAATTTCAACATGACATTTACCTTGTTTATGGGGTCGTTCTCCATGAAGTCTGTGGCTTTCACTACATAGAGAAAAAATTTCTAATGTGTGACGAACGCACATTCTAACCTGAAGCAACTTCTTCATCTTCCGTCTATTGTATTAAAGAACTCACCAGGAAAGACATAAGAGACCTACATCAAGCTGAAGGTCTAGAATGTCTTTCTTGGTGCGTTCCTCACTGCAGTCTTCAACTATGTTTTCCACAAAGTCTCCACTCAGCACAACTCCCAAAGCAATAACTAATTATACTACATATTAGTAAGATCAGCAGAAGGCTCAAGTTCTTCAAAATATCTCTCATGCAATTCTGGGTATAATTTCTTCGAGCCAAATTTAAGTCTTTAATACCATTCACTACCAAGCCTCATCTATGAGTCTAATGTAGCTTATAATGTTGAAATTATTTTTCCAGAACACTCTCAAAGAGAATTCTGTGTTTGATGTCATCCGAAAATATCTCTAAAAGAGATTTTGTATGCGGTTTCATGAAATTTAAATAAATATTTTAGTAAAATGGCTTTTTGAATGAGTGGTATGGTTTTAATAAGGCAATTTTGATGAAACAGAATTATTATAAAACAGAACTTCTCGAACAATGCGTTCCAGACTGGGAGTAAATGCTGGATCATTGTTTATCGATAGTACTCAATTAAGAGAGAAAAGATTATCATAGAGATATTGGTTTGGTTTGGTTTGGAGCGCTACGGTCTACTGTTTTGCACACGAGGGCTAATGAGACCGGGACCTACTGCTTAAAGCCGATTCCGAACGGCTACGAACATCCATGCCATAGTGGGATTCGAACCCACGAACTCCGGTACCGACGATTAACGCCCTAACCAATCGGCCAGCGTTCGGCCATAGATATATTGTTTTTATACTCATGTCAAACAGTTCATTCCTCTAATCACCGAAAATTCGTACCGTGGCCCATTCTTTTGTGTTTGATTTTTTTATTAGACACAATTAACTTTTAATTACTTTGTTTTTCTAAACACTCTGGGAGTTTAGGAATGGTACACCAGAAAATCCAAAGCTCAACTGGGCAGGAAAGCATCTGTGTTTCCTTTGAATTCGCAAAATTAGTCGTCAAGTCATCTTGGCATATCGATGAAATCCCAAAGAAATTTTCATGGAAAAATTTGACGAGAACCGGAACTTGCCTTAGCTGAAGTCAACGAAATCCGAAATATTACTGTATGTTATCAAAAACCGATAAAAAATACTAGTAAAAAGAACATAAGTACAAAAAAAAAATGGAATTCCCTTTGCTGAAGAAGAAATAATTCCTCTTTTGATTTAAAAAATCGTCAATATACTCACTTCTCTTAGTAACTTGCTGAAACCGTACAGAATCAACAATTATAGATTACAGATATCTCTAAGAAAATCAATCTTTCACCCCTCCCCCCCCCACACACAAAAAAAAAGGGAAAGAAATAGTAATTTTGATTTTTCTATACGAAGAGTAATGAAAGCATTGCATCTAAAAAAAGTCAGACCTTTCAAATTTTCGTGGATATCAACGTTTTAGAATGTCTACTTCCTTTAAGACTGCAAAACTACTTTTGGTAATTTGTTCGTGTGTTTGTGAATATGATAACTCAATATCTCACTAATTTATATGGATAAAATTTAGGTTATATCTAAGAGTGTGTATATATCTATCTATATGTGTAAGATAAATTGATATTTTATGTAGATCGACATAAAAAATCTCTTATCTTGCTGAACCCTAGAACGATATCCTATTTTTGTCGCACGTTATTACACTTGCTACCTTTACAAGAGAATTTTTAAACATTTATTTCAAAGCAAAGGAAGCAAGTAATATGAACGTTTTAATTTAAAAAAATGATTTATTGCATATTAAAGTTAATAGCAGCTTTTAGCAGTTTACTATGTGAGTTACAAAATTTCTTCAAGAACTAGTAAGAATTCCTAGGTTTAAAAACCGTAAACTGCTTTTGGAATTTTGTGTGCAAACACCAGAAACTAAAAACATTCTGTGATGGAAACAATTTTGCTTTTGACCTTTTTAAAAAGAAATCATTTTATATACCAAACAGATTTTATCTTTCAAGAATTCTTAAGAATCTTTTTTTTCATGAAATAAGGCAGTAAAATGAATGAAAAGAGAAATTACAGGGAAATAGTCTCTACTGCTAAAGATTAAGAAATTTCAGCTATTTAAATAATATTAAAACATCTAGATATAAACGAGATACTTATATAGAAAAATGTTAGAGACAAAAGATAAACTCTTTGGCAAAACATGACTTTTGCTTGATATCATTAAAATCGTCCACAATCGCTGTTAAATTTCAAGCATAAATTAACATACGTGTTTAAAAAAGAAAACTTAATAATTTAACTGAATAATTAAGAAATAATTTAACTGAGCCCATATCAACAGTGATAAGACTTGAAACAGAAAAATATTTACTAAATAATCAATAGATTTTCCTTTATGCAATGTTAAAACTAAATACATAGTACGGAAGAGTGTATTAGACGCTATCGGGCTCATGGAGCTGAGTTCTAATAACTGTAATTGGAGAGGCGAAGCTGGTGATAATTAACACTTTTCAGTTTAATGAGGATTTGACAGGTGTGGAACGAATTTTTAACTAACAAAGATTTCGTGATGGGAGAAATTAAAGCATAATACAAATCTCAGCCATAAACTACAAATAATTGACAAGTATAGTGATCAAAGAATGAAGGGGACCTCGATGAAAGTGGTTATACACACCCACCAGAGTGTGAAACCTATGTTATTAGCATTTGACAAGTGTTTCTTTGTAAACAGTTGTTTTCTATAGTTATATTTCACTATATATTGGATTATATTTAAAGAATATTTATCAAATTTTACAGATCTTATATACTACATTTGCTTATAAATTTGTAATTTTATTTGAGAACTAAATATCTGGGGAAATCTACTGGTAAATAAGTTATTAAATAATCGGCGTTAATATTTATTAACTTAAATGTCTCTAATGAAATTTTATTATTTTATTAATTTATAGGAGACTATAGGAGAAATTCTCGTTTTGTCATATATATATACAGGTTATGTAATATAGGTACCTTTTGCAGGTCTCATATTAAAGAAATCTTAACAAATAAGATATAAAATGAAAATAAATATTCCGTAGTAGTGATAAATTGTAATTTTAGTGATAAATTGTAGTAGTGATAAATTGTAATTCATTGTTTTTTTACAATAGAAAAATATTTCACAAGGGAAAAATAACTGTAAATAATAGAATAATAACGTATGTTACTTCAATTTTGGAGTTCTCTCCAGAGATTTCACGAGAAAGTTTTACAATTTCAAAAATGTTTGAGTGTCGTAGACATATATATTACTATTAATATTTCTTCGCCATTTAGACGCTGCTAAACACACTATGTAAGCAACAGTTAAGGAAAAATAAAGATAATTTCAGAACATGAAAACAAAGGCATGAAAGTGCTAATAAATGGAAAATAAAAGATGTGATTGAAGTTGCAACATTCTAGGCAAAATAGATTATATAAATATATAAAATATTAGCGGACTGTAAATTAACTTATTAATGTAATTAACATTGAAGGAATTATCTGTAAGAAGTTTTCATAAAAAAGGGTCTTTGTACTGTGTTAGACATAATAAGCTATCTATACTAATTTAAGTTTCCTTTAATAGTACATATATTGTTCATTAACTGCATAAATATATATTGCAATGCAAGTTAATTACAGGTAATATTTTTTTTTCTAAAATGGACAGAAAATGATATTTTTAATTGCCTTTCATACAGAAAATTAAATACATTATACATTTAAATAACTAATTCCAATTTTGTCGAGCAAATGACAAAATTATTTGAAAAAGTAATGTTCTGCCAGACACTCTTATTTTAAATGTTATTTTCCAAACTTTACAATATGTATAGGAATACTTATTTTAAAATTACTAATAATTTTAAAATTATTAATTTTTAAAAATTGTTTGTTTTCTTGCTACCTTCAAATAGACTTAACTAACATTGGTAAAAACCCATATTTTTACACGTAATGGTTAACCAAATATTTAGTTGTACTAGTGTTCAATAAAAGAATATCACAATAAATTTCATGTTATTTGTTAAAACCTCAAGTTAACTTTTCTATTTTAGAAAAGCTTCTCTTACCTGGAATCATTTCCCCAGAAAACTACCAACGCATTTTTAAAGGAGAAAATGACTGTTAGACAATAAATATTAATTTAAGTTAATTAATTTATCTATAATGATTTAATTTTATTGTTGACTCCATGTATAGTTATTAAAGATACGCTTGTAAGCAAAATTTTTAATTAACTGAAAATCGGGACATTAGCGTGACCTTGACTGCAATAATTAGAGCTAAATAACGACAAAATGCGAAAAAAAAGTACAACAGTTTAATAAAAACCTAAAAACGAGCAATTGTTTTAGTTAGTAACATAAAAAATGAGTAAAGTCCCAATACATTTATTCTTTAAATATCCTTACAACTGCAAATAAGAGTTTATATTCCAGCATTAAAATTTATATTAAATACGTAGCTTTTCCTAAGGAAATGACGGCAGAGGAGAATTACAGAAGTTATCTTATAGATGAACACTTCCGTAAGGAAATAGTCTTGATGAAACTTGAAACCAAACGATATGATGATCTCTCACGATCTTCATATGTCTAAGAATTTAAAATCCTCGAATTTCTCTGGATCTGTTCTCGGCATCACTCGAGATTTATAACTACCTTCTTTTGTAAAAGTGAAACGAAATGAAAAGAAATTAGGGGATCAAAAGATTTGGCTTGACAGTCAACCATTTTAAATATGTTAAATTTAAATATTTTTGTTTCACTAGCCATAGGAAATTAATCACTTTAATTTTAGATCTTGATATCTAATTCTTCAAACAGGTATTTATTTAAGATAAAAACAGCTTATATTTTTTAAAATCTAAAAGGTTTGCATTATAATCTATAGGATTTAGTAATCTTAATTTTATCAGGAAATATTTTTATTAGAATAAGTGTACGGAATAGCAATCTTTTAAGCTATTTCCCCATTAAAATAATGCTATATTGAATTAAGTTCATTACATGCTTCTATAACATAGAATTGTTTAGTTGCTTTTTTTCGGTATATTGTATATTGCAGTTTTGCGGGAACTCATGTTAGAGGAAATAAAAGCCTTTATGTTAAGATTTAACATAATTTTATTTTATGATTATTTGCCTGGACATCTTGCATTGAAAATATTGATATATATTAATAAAATTATTAATTAGTTAGAAAACAGATGTGACATATATGAAACAATGTCTTTTTCTATTCGGTCACAGTTCGGGAACACATATTGCCCTTTTTGCAATTCTGTAATTCTAGTTAAAACATTTGAAAATGTGTTCTGATTTTAAACATATATATTACTATTAATATTTCTTCGCCATTTAGACGCTGCTAAACACACTATGTAAGCAACAGTTAAGGAAAAATAAAGATAATTTCAGACCATGGAAACAAAGGCATGAAAGTGCTAGTAAATGGAAAATAAAAATTGTGATTGAAGTTGCAACATTCTAGGCAAAATAGATTATATAAATATATAAAATATTAGCTGACTGTAAATTAACCTCTTAATGTAATTAACATTGAAGGAATTATCTGTAAGAAGTTTTCATAAAAAAGGGTCTTTGTACTGTGTTAGACATAATAAACTATCTATACTAATTTAAGTTTCCTTTAATAGTACATATATTGTTCATTAACTGCATAAATATATATTGCAATGCAAGTTAATTACAGGTAATAATTTTTTTTTCTAAAATGGACAGAAAATGATATTTTTAACTGCCTTTCATACAGAAAATTAAATACATTATACATTTAAATAACTAATCAACACAATCAACACAAAGTAAAATTAAATCTGATGACAAGAATATAATGGTTATAATTAAGAAAATGTAATTATGAGAAAGCTATTCAGAAGCCATTTTAACATTTTAAAGCATAATTTAAAAAATTCTTATTGTATCTCTATTTTTTTGTATTATTACATGTAAGAAACATAAATTATGATTTAAAGAATGACACACCAAACTGACAATGATGAATGTTTTAGCTCAAAATATGCGAAACTTTTCACTGCATGCATAATTTTGATTGTAACACACACACACACAAAAAGAAATTTAGACTTATAAAATACTTTTCCAATAAACTTCGAAGAATATGTAAAGAAATGGTATTTTAAAGAAAAATACTTTTCTTAAGTAAAATTGAATAGAATAAAAATAATTTATTTTTCATATAATAATTATTAAATATAAATTGAAAATAAAATATAAACAAGGTACAAAATTGAATTAAATCGTCTCTTAATTGTATATATAATTATTTATACTTTCTACAAAGAGAATGAAATTATTCTGCGTCTGCCTGATGAGTTCTAATTTAAGAGTTCTTACATTAAAACGGTTATGTTTGGCGGAAATTTAGGAAAAAAATGTATTACTTTGTATCAAAGTACATACATTTATTTTCCTAAAATTGCTTTCCTTTTTATGTCTTACAATAACTAGAATAGATGTTTGAGTAATTTAATAAATCAGAAGAGCATTTTAAAAGATCGAAAAAGGCATTTTAATATAAAAAGTACCATTTAAAGATTGAAAAGGAAGGTAAATATTGTCAATATGAATTTTTCTTCTTAATTTCGTTAAAATTCAAAGAAATCATATTTTTAATTTATCCGTAATAGATTTATCTGCATTTAGTAAAAACTAATAACGTAATTTGTTTTCTTGGACTGGCAATTTCTTTAAATACATTTAATAAAAATCTTGTTATTTAATTATTTTGGTTCACAACTAACTTGATTGCTCTAAAAGTTTTAAAAATATTTTAATTAAATTTTCTTGAAATATTTTATAAACTACTGGCTACGCTTTGAACAATAAGATAGTCTCTAAGTGTATATACGCAGTTTTTAGAGATATTTGTATCTAAAAATAGTATAATTTCTAAGAAAAATTCTGCATTTTTCATGCTATTTGTCCTATTTGACTTACTAAAAGATAAAAAAAAAAGTATCACAAAAATCGTAGCTTATCTCAGTGGTAGACAGTAATATATGATATCAAGAAAATTCAAATATATTTAGTAAAACTCATTATAGCGATTAGCCTATGAATAAAATTTTGATAAATGTTTGTACAAAATTACCTATTATTTTGGTAAACTTCATAAATATTTTATAACTAAATATATATTTTTAAAATTTAATTCTAAACTGAGACTAGAATGTGTTTAGTAAATATATAGTATTTTTGAAAAATATATATATTATTTATATATTATATATATATATATATATATATATATATATATATATATATTATATATATTATTAGAGCACTAATATATATAAAAATATATATTAGTGCTCTAGGCAATCCCATTAAGGAAAAGATATTTTAAATGCTTTAAAACTTTTCTCTACCTTCTGAATAATTTATGGAAAAAAGCTTCAGACTGTGTTAATGAGATGAGAACACAGATCTAACGATGTGATGAAACTTCAGAGCTTGTTGCCGTCTATCAAAAAGAGTTTAGTATCTGTAGAAATGACATTTCCTGTTAAGTGATCTGAAGAGTAATCCAAAACGCCTGGTTAAAATATTCCCTTCTTTTCCACGAATCACCCTTTATTTTTTTCTTCTGTTCTCATAGCGTTTCTAAGGTCCCCAGTTTTGTCATAGTTAGGATGGGTTTTATTCCTGTCAGTGCCCTGTCTCGTTGTGACATGTCAACAAATGGTTAAAAAATGTTTGGAGCGGGCTGTCGTCACTTTTGCGTCGCGGCTGACAGAGAAGTAGAGCTGCAACAAGAAGAGCTTAACAAAAAACCAGAGAACCTGGCAATCTCACAGTTATAGATCATAAGAGAATTTTCCAAAGCTTTTCTCTGCCTTTAATGGGATGTAGCCCCTTTCGAGTTAAAAATCTAATCTTGTGATAGCCTGTATTTGAATTAAATTCCCAACAATTTATAAAATAGAATTCTACTTACCTTGAAAGTTACTGTTAATATACGCTAACAAGAGACTACTTGCTTATTTGAAATAGCAGCTAATTATTATTTTTACGAGCTGTGTATTTCCTTTTATAGTATGATAAATGCATTTTTTTAAAATTTCCAATTCTTGATTTTTTTTAAACTTGAAAATATATTATACTTTAAAACTTTAGTTTACAGAATAAAACTGATGTTTTGCTTCAAATTAATGTAAAAATTTAGTTTCTTATAAACCTAATTTAATTATATATCTATTATATTTAATTATATATTATATACCTATTACCTATTCTTATATACTTATATCAATTTAGAATTTCTGATTTTTTATTAAAACGTACAGCCATATAAACTTCATTATAAATTTACTATTCAATCAACCTACAAAAAATAAAATGTATTCAAAACATAGATTCAAAACAAGAATTAAGAGAAAAAAAAGTAGAAATTAAACTTTAAATCATTTTAAAAAAATTAACAGAAACTACATGTAATTAACTTGAAATAAATATTATTTGGTTTGTTGACTTATTTCATGTGATTGGTTCAGTCATACTTCAATTTCTTTTAATAAAAATGTTCCTATATCGAAGTGTAAAATTTAAATAGGAACTTTTAATGTCTATCGTCCACTTAAAAGCAGGATTATGATCAACAAGAAGTTATATTTATCCATAAAAGTGTTATGGACACATCTTGTTCTCATTTTGGAAGATTTTAGTGTAACACTATATTATTAATATGTTTTCTGTTGTATAAAATACAGTTAAAATTTGGCTTCTCACAAATTTTAAGTAATAAGATTAAAATTTCAAATTTATAATAGAATTCCGCATTTTAAATCTCAAATATTTTCTTATAAATTTGTTTTTCGTAACATTTATAAAAGAAAATAAGATGAGGAAAAATGAGAACATACAGTATTATTTACAAACATTATACTTACAAAGGATCATCCTTATAGTCCATGTTTAGAGTCACTTACCTCAATTAAAATGTTCCCAAACCTTAATTTTTTGTTGATTTTTCTTCTACGGCTAAGATTTTCTATTTTTAAATCTGAAATGAGGATACTTTTTAGAATGTTCTTTTATAAATTTTTATTTTCATAAACCTTGCATTACTATAACATTTGTCCATTGCCTTTGAAGAGAGTCTTTTTCATATCTATGTAATAAGAAGAAAAATGCCAGAAACCGATTGCTCCAGCAACACTGAATCGAGCAAGGGAATGCAGATATCTGCATTAGTACTTTCCTGGATTTGATGGCACAAGTACTTATAAAATGACTACCCCCATTAACATAGAGTTCAAAGTTATGCTTCTCTCTTGAAGTTCAACTAAAGCTAGCACAAGTCGATGATGACACTGTGTTGGGAATATCAGTGTCATTACTTGTCAAGCGAGCAAGTCGGAATATTAAAAAAAACCATGATCTTTCATTCCGATGTCACGGATCTTTACACAGGACACATACTTGGGTAGTTTACAATTGGAGCGAACATTTGTCCAGAACGGTATATAGCAACAAGAGGAATGCCCTCTCGTCCAAGAAGAAAATCAAAAACGATGGAGGTATATAGGAAAAAGTTGGAGATTAGAGGAGAGGAGAAAGAGAAAAGAGAAAGATTGCTGAAGTACCTCGGGTTTGCGAAACCCGTGTTTGCCAAAAGAAGGTAAATCACTGAGGGAAAATGTATGATAACTCAAATAGCGAACAAAATAATTTCTTTACAATAACTATTGTTAGAAATTTTGGCCATATTATTCGTAAACTAATTTAGCCCCCCTCCCTCGTGAACCAATATAAACGGAGACCACAATTCCAAAAGGAGGAAAGATAACAAACAGTATCGAGATAACACTTATCGAAATAGCTTGGCTAAAAAAACCCCCATTTATTTTGTCATTTCTCGAGTCTTCCATTACATTTAGAGGCCCATGAACGTATAAATGAGTGCAAATATTACCTACTAAAAGTATCAAACGTACGACATAAATTTTCATGTAGAATCACAGTTCAGTGAGCTATTTAGCAATTTTTGCCTTCAGTACCATTTAACCTCATTCAAAAATACTTTGGTATCTCTGTTTCATTCGAAATCAGGAAAACCGAAGCCCTTAATTCTATATAAATATGGTAAAATGTAATGAATTTCTTCTAAACAGTCCAAAACAAATAAAAAAAAACCCCATTTATGTAGCGTAGGTATAAAGATCTGTTGAAAGCAATAAGAAATTAATACAAAATAAATATATAAGGTAAACATAAGTTATAAAGAAATATTAAATGACTCTTACCTTGTATGGGTAATATTTTTCACAAAACAGTCCACTTCATTCCAAAATGCTTTTAATCTTTAAAGAAAGCACATTCTCCTCTGTTTGTTCTTAAGCAGCTATTTTATCTACCGTCTGTAGCATGAAAATACTCAACATCAAAAATTAACTATCAGAAGCTGTTGGTGTGTTTTTATTGTAGCTCTCAACTAAGATTTCTTCAATTAACCAGTAATAAGGTGATTTTTCTTCAGAAACACTGAGTCTCACTTCTTATGGAGAAGAGGCTTAAAATTTCAACGAGGCACATTCTTTTTTGTCTCTTCTTCTTTATATGAAGCAACATCTTTATTTGCCGATACGATTATACATGTTGTATTCAAGAAATCGCCACAAAATTCTTGCGAGACCTTTATCTAATTGAAGAGCTGGTATGTCGTTAATGGTAAGCTCTTAAGTGTTGTCCTCAACCAAATTTTCTACATCGTCACTGACCTTGAAACACGGTGGATAGAGGCTAGAAGAAAAAGGAAACTTACAGTTTTCTGACTTTTAAAATTTATAGATATTACATACGGTTACACATGCGTCATATGAAAGGGTTATAAGATGTGTTTATAAAAACTTTTCCTTTCGAAATAGAAAACACCTTTATTTAGCCTTCTTCATGAGTTAAACATCATCACTTTTCCAGAGGTAATTAAAAATATATCAACAATATATTCATCTGAATTATCTAATACAAAATTACATTAATAATTAAAAATTCTTCTAATGTGATTTCAATAAGGCGATTTCAATTTAAATTGAATTTTCAATGAAACGTGCATATGAAGTTTAGATTAACTATTTCTGTGGCCCAAATTTTCCCGATCAAATGGCTCCATATAAGGGCAGTATCGCTGTTTGAACGAAATAATTGACGACTTCTGAGAGCCTCAGGTAAAGGTCTAGAGTATATGTGTGACTTACTAATGAAACTAATGGATTGCCATATGACTTACACTTAAATTAGTTGGTTCCTAGAATTTTTGCTAAAAGGTTGCTAGACCTTATAAAAAGTCAACAGATGGTTATAATTTACCAACCTTGTGAATAACCAACAAGCACAAACTGACTTATTCTATTATCAAACCAATAATAAAAGATGAACAGTTGTCTAATCGAATCCAAAGTGGAGCTGATACTATAACACTTGCACTGCAAAGAAAGAATATAAGATACATGATGAAGTTGCCACACAGCATTTATATCTCCATTCACTAGGGTTTTTACAGCAAACCACATATAGGAATAAACATATATTTGTTTTTATGGATTTGTTTTATAAAGTTGATTTGTAGCTTACCATATTTCCAACCAACAGGTGGGGGTTCCACAATATCAGATGTTGTGTTGGTCTCACCAAAATCGTTTAATGACTAACCGCGATTAACCCATGGCGCCAACCAATGGTGGGACGCAGTTCTCCGTTTAAACAGAGATTTATCGCGGTTAGCCATTAAACTACTTTGGTGAGACAGTCCCTATATCACTGAGTACACAAGTTTGAAGATTCTACTTAAATTCACTCAAGAAAAGAATTCTATATCTGCTATAAATAACTATGATTTAGCTGACATTCAGAGAATAAAGACGGATTTTTGTCTTTAATCTGATTTATGAGATGCGTATTCATTTTTCTCATGGTTCATAATTGGCAATTGAATTCGACAAAAATCAAGAACTATAGAAAGATTTTCTGGATATGTAGATTGTTAAGCCTAGTAAATAAATATGCTTCACTTAGTTAAGCGCTGATTAAAAACAAACTACATGGTAATTAGAAAAATAAAGAATGTTTAAATAATTTAGTGCCATTTCTTAAAGTAAGGAAATAACAAAAACACAATAAATAGAATTGTGAAAAAAATAATAAGCTTTGTACTCTAACAGTTAATACTTAACACTTAGAGACAGTGTCACCAAAGTAGTTTAACGGCTAACTTTGATTAATCTCAGTTTAAACGGAGAATTTGGTACCACCATTGTTTGGCTCCATAAGTTAATCGCGGTTAGCCAATAAATGACTTTGGTGACACCGACCCTTAATATCGTAAAAGTACAGAACAAAGAAAAGTCCTAGCTGCTGACACCTACGGGTGTGTCTAAACTGTACATGTTTTCTGACTCTTCTTCGTTATAAACACAGCAAGAGTCCTAACACTATATGGAAATTAGACTTTGTTGAATATAGAATACGCAGTAACTTGTGCTTACTCGGAAAAATCCACCTCTTACATTGTTTTCTCGCTCCGGTTTTTATGCCTTTAGAGGTACTCACAGGACAAGCTACGTTAAGGTTGTAGCTGTATGACTTCCCTGGTGCTGTATAAATCTCTTGTCAGGCAAACAAATGAACTTGACACTGGTGAGCAATTCACATAATGAACGAACGACGTGACAAAGTTATATATTTTTATTCACTTAAAGCTCTGCATTTCTCTATGACAGCCAGATTAGATTCAATCCCCCCCCACTTCCCATTTAAAGATTCATGAAATGTATGGAGCACAAGGATGGGAAGAGCATTCGTTTTACTCAGCAACTCGTTACTCTCCTGGACAAACTGTTTCAGTCGACTTTTAGATTAAAATAAACCCTCAGTTCTCTTCTCACAAAAAAGAGTAGAATCCAGCAAACCCCTTATATAAATATTAGTAATTGTTGTTTAAACTGAATTAAGATCTTAAAACACGTTAGACTCATAATATCCGATTCATTGCCCACTAAATGTCATAGATAAAGTGTTGACTATTTGTGCAGTTTACATACTTGTTGCATCAAACCCAAGGATTTAAGAATAGCTCAAGAACAGTAATTTTTAGTTCATATAAGTGCTCTTAACTTCGAGTATGAAAAAAAGGTGTATTAAATGAAATTTAATATAACAGAATTATTTTACTATCCCATAAGACAATAATTTTATTCTAACGTTTTAGCATTCATGGATTAATTCTCCTGTTTCATTTTTTATAAACAGTCCATTAGATATTTAATAGTGTTATAGTTTTATCAAATAATTGAAACTTTAACTAAATTTTTCAGTTTTCCTAATTTTTCCTCCAACTGCGATTATCAATTAGTTACTGCATTAATTACCCCGTGTATTTAAAATCATGAGATTATTTTACTGTGTACGACTAAAACTTTACTACTAGCTTTTAGAAACTTAAACTATGACTTCTAGAATTTCATTTTTATCAACGATCCGTGTAACGTTTATACCTTCCCACAAAGGTCAGGAGAAAGAATTGAGATTCATAGAGATGGAAAGAAAGAAATATATTGAATTTGGAAGAAAAATACAGAAGTTAAGGATGAAAGAAAAGTAATAGCTGTGTGAGAAATCGGAAGTAAGGAAGAAATATATCCTACAGCAGGATTTTCAGCAGTGTATTTTATGGAATGGAGGTAATGCGACAGTTGCTGGAAAAAAGGGAAAAGATTGAAAGGAAAAATAAGCCTGCGGACTCTAAGTACGATATGTTGAGTCGGAATTTTTTCGAAAAGTGAAGGAAAGTGTTTTCAGCCAGTTATGAAGCCTTCAATCTTTGAGAATCTAATTTTAAGACAGGTGTTTAGTGGTTTGTAAAGTATTTCATACCTGGAGAAATAGATATTCACAGCTTTTATTGCCTATCAGTTTAAATTACGACTAAAAGAAAGAAAAATCCTTATCAAAATTTACCCAGAACTCGTTTTGTTTTAAACTAAGCAAAGCAATTTTTGTTTAAAACTATTCTATGTAGAACGTAATATTAAACAAATAAACCTATTAAGTATTTTAAAGAAAGATAAGATAAATGTAGCTTTAAAGTGTTTTTTTTTACTGCACAAAGGTCTGAAAATTATGAAATTATTTCTAAAGAGTAATAGCAAAAATAAGGAAAACTCATGCAGATAATTAATATGTCTGATGTGACGTTTTACAGCCAATATTTTGTAAGCCTAACTTACTACTGAAGATTTTGTGAGTAAAGTAAAAAAAAATGTGTTATATATATTTCCAAATTAAAATGAGTGTCTTAAACATATACATGAAAACTATGCAGTATTTAAATGTTGTTTTACAATTTAAATTGTACAATTTCCATAATCGCAAAAAATTTGGTATTTTCTGTTGGTAGGTATAACAACACTTTGCTATCTCTAAATGACAAGGGAACAATTAAAATTTAATGATAAAGTATATTTCGTCAATTAAGGGAAAATTACACCATTGCCTTAAACTATTTCCAACGAGTAAAATATTTATGTCAAAAAAGACTATTTTACCGTATCTACAAGGTGTGCAACGCTCACTAGCACCTTAAGTAACGTGAAGTAAAATATTTTCACTTTTTTAAAAAAAAATTAGATCGACTATGTCAATATGATATAAACTTTAGCAATCCGAGGGCCAATCTAACTCCAGTATAGGAAAGTGAGAGGCAGAAAAGAAAAGAAAAGAAATTACATGTAACTGATTGGTTCAATTTATCCCTTTTATTTTAATGTTGAGGAATCATTGTGATAATTGCCATTGCTTTTCTGTTAATTAATATTTTTTATGGAGTAGGAAAGACAAGAACCATTAAAATAAATAAGAGTGCTGCATACAGCCTGAGGCACTTTGTAATATTTGTGCCGTGTGTTACAAAAAAATTATGTATTAGTTAATTAAATTATATATTAGTTATGTATTTGTAAAATTTAAATTCCCTCTGTTTTTAATTTGCTCATTTTATCATACATATTACATTTTTCACACTTTATTTATTACTATATTAATGCTTAACTATATACTTCACAACCAACCAAAAAGTTTTAAAACTATTTTTAAAACATTTCATTCGTGCAAAAATCTTCTCTTGCAATCATTCTTTCTTTAGACTATCTGTTTGGCTTTTTTGATGGGGAATACCCTAGCAAAACAATTTTCGGCTTTTTACATTAAATTTGTGAATGCCTATAATTTAGCACTTGAAATCTAATCTTTTCTTTTAATTACACTCTTTTAGAATGTTCGGAATTACTTTATAAATTTTCTTAAATTTCTTTCAATTAAATGCTAAAGTAACCTCTTTACATCTGTGTAAAAACTAGCCTTTTATAACCACCAAAGCTTCCCCAAATGGCACGCATTTTAATATATTTGTTTTCATTAAATCTTTCCATTCTGAAATCTTTATTTGTGCAAATTCTTTATATTTCAATGATATTAACGTAATCTATTTACTTGTATTGTAAAATAAAGCCTTTTATAACTATCAAACGTACAAACAAATATCAAACTTTTTAAACAGCCTTTTAGTCTAATATATCTGTTCTGAATTATTTATTTCAATTCTTTGTAATTTAATGCTACACTAACTTTACATCTTTGCCTGTATATAAAATTAAGCCTTTTATAACTGCCAAAGTTCTTCCAAATGTTTTAGCATACAGCACAGATTTCGCAGACTATTTAATATAAGGGTTATTTTACTTAGATAATTATTAAGATCCTATTTTAAAAAATAAGGAAAAGACCCACATATCTTATGAAATGTTCTCGTTTCATGTTTTACTGCGTTTATCGTGATAAACTGTTAACTAAAACTGAGAAGGGGCGTAAAAATCAGTGAGGCGAGAGGTGCGAATCTGGCTCCTTTCTCAAGAATAAAAAAAATCTTCGACTACTTTCAAAATCATTAATCTTTAGGATTTCAGTTTCATGAATGTCAAAAAATAATATATGGCCTGAATTTGAATTTGTTGATGAAATAGAATTTTTATAGCCAAGACATATTTATTCAAAATGAAGTCTTGAAAGCGAAGATTAATAAATGTTTCCGATGATTGTAATTTATATCTTGTCGGGATAAAAATGCGCTTATGATTTATTAATTGTTAAAAGAAAAAAATAATTGTTTATAACATTTTATTCAGAAGCAAAATGTTATAGCTTGCTATATTTTACTTCTCTTTTATTTAAACCCAAAATAGAACACAGTATCTTAATAATAACTAAATAATAGTTAATATAGAAACATAATTACAGTCTAAAATTCATAATATGTTTTTCACTCTTTAAAAATACTTTAGGCTTAACAGCAAAAAAAATTCTGTTTTGTACATAGACCAGTTTAAAGAAAGTTTTTAATGCAAGCGTTCATTTGCAGAAAGAGTTCCCCCGTTTGTTAGCAATAAAATTTAAGAAACCAATATGGCCAGAACACTGACACCTTTATCGGGAAATACAGTGTAATTATTCATTTACATTAAGTATAATTACTGTAGAATCTAGTTAAATGCAAATAATTTCAATGTTCGTAAACAACACCAAAACGAAGGTAAGTTACTGAACTTGTAATAACATTTCCATTGTTTGAAAAGTATGTTTTCAAATAATTGTTTTAACCACTTTCACGTGATTAGTGTCATTCTTAGAAGTATATGAGATAGTTTAGAAGTGTACACTTTCGTAGCTTTTGATACAGATACGGAAAATTATTCGATAGATTTTTTATATATCATTCTAAGAATAATACATCTTATTATCATGTAGTTGAACTACTATTTGCATGGTATAAAATATTGTTCTTTTAAAGTTTCGGCTTTAAAATTGACTTTTTACGGCTTGCATACAATTTTGAGTATTACTATAACATAATTATATGCCGTTTTCTATTCATATTTGATACAAATAGCACGTGTGCCGCTGATCTGCTTAACACCCTAAAGTGCAGGTCTGTTATGAGTTTAAACGTACCTTCAAGTCAAGCTAGCATTTAATCACCAGTTTTGTAAAGTACGAAAAAAAAGTCTTTAATTGCAAGATTTTCTAAAAACTTTCATGCAACGTTATTTGATGAAATCCTCCAGGCTGAATTTTAATTGACTAGCCTTTGTAAGAATAGGAAGGGCAGACTAGAAGACTGGTTTTTAAAACTTTTCTGAGAAATATAGTTTAAATTTCTCTAAGTTTGCCTTACTTCCAACCTAATACCAAGGAATCCAATAATATTCTGGATAATATATTTAAATTCTATGTGCTATCAAAAATACATCCATATTTTGTTATTATTTCTCCTTATTTTGTAACAAACAAAACACGTTTTCTATTTGGACAATCAACAGACATTTTTGAGGGATTGGAGAACTATTATCTGCAGATGTGCTGTTGTTTTAACATTCTATTGGAGAGTCACCGGTAATAGCAGTACCGTGTTTATTATCACAGCTCGGGGACGTTTTATGCCAGTCTGCCTGAAACTAATCATCCTCGAATGATTCCCCCCCCACAAACATATATACGTTCAAAAACACTTTTTTGGTAATTCTCCTTTAAGTACTATTAAGAAAGTTAATGCAATTTAACAAGTTCTAATCTCTTAACCGGACAAAATCGAAGAAATTTTGTTCATTTATAAATAGCATGAGAGTTATTTTCAGAGCAAACTATGCAATTTTTAATTTTTGTTATTTTAATTTACCAGTAAAGTTTTGGGAATGAAAATTGGAGATCTTTTCATGATTACTTTTCCTCATCCTGTCGACGAATAATAGAATTGCTTCATGTTGTTTTAAAAAGGTCACGAAGTTATCAGAGGAAAGGAATTCTTTATTTTCTAGTTATTATAAAGTTCAAAATTGGTTGAATATGGATATATAAACAATTAAATTTTTATTATTATATAGGAATTTTAAGGCGTTTATAATGAGGAAAATGCATCAAAAAAAGATGCAAATTCCGTAATTTCTCCTTCAGGGAAAGAATTAAAAATGATATAATTTTCGTGTTTGAGTAAGCTGATCACTTTCTTCTTTTAAATCATCGAATTGAATTATCTTATCTTATATTAAATTATCTCATTTTACTGTTACTGGCATCATGAGTACACACATATATAGGAAACGTATCCCGAATAATTATTTATTACTGGAGATTTGTCCATTGGACCAGGTGTTACGAAAATACAATTGGAAGATCCAAATCTCATTCCCAGTAGTGATAGAATAATGTACCATGATAACATATTAATCATAATGGCTGATAGTAGTATTCCCAATAAAAGCTTTGTTAGCAAATCAAATCATTAACATCCCAGGCAATTTGTTTCAGTATTCTGGAATTCTGGTTTTAAAATTCATTGAACCGTTAGATTTGTGATCGCCGTGAACTACAAGTTCATCGGACACCTCTGGAGGTGGTAACCTTAAGGATGTACTGCTGGGTGTTTGGTTAAAAAGATATCTGTCTGCATTACCAGCTGTTTGAAAAAAATATATACTTAAATTTATGTTCAAACAGAGTATAGAAAAATAGTTACGATTTAAATCTTATCATATTCTTCTCCCATTTTTAAAAAAGAGAGTCACGCGTAACCCTAAGGGAATTTTCTGTTTTGTTGTGCGGTTAAGGTATTCTAAAGAAGTCTTTCCTGCAATGGTAGAAATACTTCCTGATGGTTATCTCAGAGATAAAAGAATCCAATATGGCGGGTAATTCGACACCTAATTGGAAGATATCATGTACAATACCTAATTACGTAATACATAATTAGGACAAAACCCAATTAAATGGGAATGGTTTCGATGTTTGAACATCAAAATAAGAGTAAATGATTACGTCTGTAGTAACATATCCTTAATTTGCAAGTATGTTTTTATGTAACTGCTTTAAAAGCTTTCACGTTATGTGTGATATTCTTATGCATTATGTGTGATCATATATTTAATCAAAGTATTTGTATAAACTTAAAATAATTAAGTACATTTTTAAAATATCTGTCTGTTACGTGACTGGTTACACTAATATTAAGTACCTTGTATTTCCGATGCCAAATGCACGTTAGCTTTAATTGACTGTTAAAACCAAAATAAATTCCTTTTATTGTCAGATAACTATTACACAATTTCATATGAAATTATACATGAGTTAGTGTATATTTGACAAAAGTCACATGTATCACAGAAAGTTTCACAGCTATGTTCTATATTGTCTACTTCAATTTTTGCAGTAATATGTTAACATGGCGGTTATTAAGCTTATTTTGACACTCTGTTAGGATTTCACACTACACACACATAAGAAGACCGCGCATCGGATAGTTATTATTTTTCGAATCTTTAGTTTTGAGAAGTGTAGGAGGAATGCAATCGTAATCACATCCTGGATTTAAATTTGAGTGACTAGGAAAATTATAAGATTAGAAAAATAAAGTGTGAATTGGAAGAATTTTGAAGAACTTTAGAGTCAATAATTCTTGATATAATATATATATATATATATATATATATATATATATATATATATATATATATATATATATATATGAGGTAAAGTAATTTAGATCAGGAATCTAATGTAGGAATTTTGTATAAAACTCCAAAGACGGCCTAATAAAATTCTCAGGAGTTTTCAAATTTTAAGTCAATTGCAAAAATCCCCGCGTCCTTTCGCTTTCCCCTTTTTAACCCCTAACCTAAATGGATTACCTTTGCTACAGTTTATGCCCTCAGAGAAGGGGTCTGACAAACTATAACTCTACATTACCCTAGCGGACAATTTAGGAAATTTGAAAACAAAAAGGAGATTACGTTTTGGGAAACAGATTTTCCAAGAGATTTTCCTACAGATTTTGACTGAAATATTGACCCAGGTGTTACGGGCATTTTTCTTATAACTTCATTCTCGCTGATCGCTCGTTTGTCCTGTCCCTATAATGAAGTTGGAACCCGTCTTTCAAAGTGCTGTTAATAAAGGTCTTTAACTAAAAGTGTCATTTATATGGACCATGACTGCAACCACCCATCGTGAAGTCCGTCTTACTTCATATATATATGAAGAGAGAGAAGAGAGAGACAAGGTTTATTTTAGTTTGTATATCAAACCAATTACAATTTTCAAACAAATGAATATAGAGTGTGAACAAATGAATACATGAAACAAATGAATATATGAAATATAGTACAATATTATGTTTTCTGAAGTTGACGTATAATAAAATCTACTTTAAAATACTATAAAAACCAACCAACAATTGTTCGTTTTATAATTGCATTATATTCATTTCTGCTAGTACCCTATTCAGTGAAGAAGAAATACTGAATTTTCAGCTGCATTTTACAAAGCTGAGAGTTCCCTTTTGACTTAAAATATTTACTCAGCAGAAAAGCGAAACTGTTATTTGAAAAGAGTTATTCTTTCGAGAATTATATTAAAATTAAATCTACATATGACTTTTCACTATTACTTTAAGGTAATAAGATATTCAAAATTTCAATAAACTGGTTATAGAAATCTTTGCATAAGTGTATATTTTAAGTAAAATAATCATGATAAAATGTATATAAATGAATTACGTTTCCTATCTCTGTTAATGTTTATAAGAAAATAGAAAATGCTGATTTTACGATTGAATACATGAAACTAAATTTCCTGAGATGATAATAAATATAATGAAGGATTTTCAGTTAAAAATTAATGAAAAGTAAACTATTAGAAAAAAGTCTTGAATAAAAATTAAATAATTTTTCGATTCGTTGTTTTTTTCTGAAAACAGAAGAAATATTTCTCGAAGATGCACAAAAAAAATACTGTCTAGAGAAAAATGATGTATAAGAATTTGAAGAATTCTAAAAAGCCGATTCCATTCCGCATGTATGAGTATCAGTGTCTGAGGAAAGACTCAAGGAAGGACAACATATTGTTTTCTATGTGTCCAAGTACATTAAAGTATATGCATGTATTGCCAAAAATGATAGCCTATGTTTGATTTTAGACATTTTTCAAACATATAGAAACTTTTTTGTAAAATAATATGTGCAATAAATAGGATTCAGGACTACCAATTAAAAAAAATAAGAAAAAAGAAATTATCGGAAAAATTCTTAAACCAAAAATCAAATATATTTTCTCATATTTGGTAATTGTTTTTCTCTGAAAGCAAAAAGGATAGTTCTCTTTAAAAAACCCAACAGAAAACATTAAAGAAAGAATCTAGTTCTGCCTAGAGAAAAATGTTGCACTCCCATGAAGCGAAAGAATTGCAGGATTTTAAAAATCCGTTAATCATCTGAGATTCCATTCCGCACCTATAAGTATCGGTATCTGTGGAAAGACTCAAGGGGGACAACATTTTTTTTTCTAAAAACCATTAAGGTATTGCCAAAAATGACTGGATACTTTCGATTTCAATTGTTTTTCGATTACCTAGAAGATTTCATGAAGAATTAATCTGAAACTTTAGGGGTGCATATTAGACGTTATATATTTAAGTAAAGGTTGTATCCTGAATTAAAGCAGAGGGCTGGTAACAAAGAATAGGTAAAGGATAATTATTAGGATAACCCTGCAAAAAAAATGATGCTTTTAGTATGTTGTAGTTTTAACATACTATGAAGCAGCTGGTAATTTATCTTCTCCCATACTTTTTTATATATCTTTGTAGCCAGTACTACAGGGCAACAATTTTTATAAAAAATTAGAAGTATATATTATGAAAAAGATACCGGCATTCTATTGAGACGGATTTCAATCGCTCTTTCATTGGAAAAGAGGACATATTTACAAAATTTCAAAATAAAGTATTTGGAAGCTATTGTGACAACAATTCATAAATTTAAAGAACAAAAGGCAAAGCATTGTGATCACTATTGATCACTGCCAAAGCTTTGTGATTTTTTTTAAAGTGTTAGACTTTTATTGTTAAAAATTACATTCTAATTGGTTATTTTATGACTTGGTGATTTATCCTTCATAAACAATATATCGTTTATTTTTAATAAAAACATTCTTCGTGATCCTAAGAACACCTTTGCAGCAACTAAACTTATTATACTGCAATGAATTGTACATTATCCCACACGGAAAATACCTAAGACCTAAGTTTACGCCCAAAACTCTGCCTAACTCTGTGTTCTAACAAAGTAAAAATTAGCATTGTTTCAATTTATTTTATTTTCCCTCTCTCTGGATAAAGATTAAACTGATGGAGTACTGTTTTTTGTTACCTGAGTCTATGGATTCGAAGTCATTATAAGTATGGATCTTCAAAGCTATTCGGAAGTGGCTTCAGGTAAAAGCCAAATATATTTTTATTATTTAGTTTATTTTTAAAAATAAATTATTTATAACCATTAATTTTTTTATCTGTCACTTTTCCTAATTGGGTATGATTGTCATAAACGACACTTTTTCTTCATAAACAATGTTTTCATTTTTTTTTTTATTCATAGCATTCCACACCAACCCAAGAACGTATTTGCACAAATAGAACTTGTTCTATTGCAATGAACCGTACCTTATCCCACACGGCAAATGCCCATAGCAAAAGCTTTCGCAGAAAGACTACACCATTCGGAGTTCCACCGCCGAAGCAAAAACTTACATTGGCGCTTCTGCGAAATAATATCCGGGCACGGCAAACGCTGAATGCAAGATACTTAAGCAAAGACTACAATGTTTCCACAGAAATCTAATACCCTCAGCGTGGAGCTGAAATCCTTCCATCTGATGCCATGAGCGTGCGAGAATTAGACCCCAGTGAAAGACAACCGAGAAAAAAGCAACCGTGGTCATTGAAGGATTTGTTACAAGTTGAATGGTTGTGACGAGATAGACGGGGTTATACATGGGGTCACCATATGGGGGGGAGGTTATCGTACTGCTAGGGTGCCAGAACTCGTGGTGGGTCACGGGAAACCACCAGACATATAGATTCTTCGTCTTTTCTAAAGATAGGAAGGAGCACTTAGTTGCTTTAAAAAAAGATTGGTGTGTTTAAATCGTTGAGATATGAAGCGAGTAATAAATTTTATTCTCAGGATGAGAGATATAAGCGGTTTTGGCGGACATAACTTACCATTTTTGGACATGGAACGTGCTGCGAGAAGTTTATTTATCAATTAAATATCTGTTTTTTTAATTATTTTTAGCAAATGAAGAGGTATAAATCTCTTACACTGCTACAAATGCTAGTTTATAAAAATATCACAAATATCACTTTTCTAAATAAGATTTATATAATCATAAGATATTTTAATTTTATAATTATCCTCACTTTCATGACATAAGTGGCAACCGTTTCATATTTATGTATTATATATATATATATATATATATATATATATATATATATATATATATATATATATATATATATATATATATATATACTTTGGTTTTACTTAGATTTATAAAGCAGTAATTATATATAATGAAGTTATAATAAATAATCGTTAATATTTGTTACAAGGTAATTATTTTATATTACATATTATGCATTAAGGTAGCTATATGATATTAATAATATTTTAAATATAGACTATAAATTCGCTAGTTACCTTATGATACTTATGATTTACTTCCTCTTTCTTCGACTAAAGCAAGAGCTTTTTAGTTATATATAATGAAGATTTCCTATTTCCCATTTTACCCATATATCTTTTTGAAACATTTTACTTGGTAAAATATAAAATAAAAAGATATGGCATTTAAAGTACTAAAGGTAAAGATTTATTGTAATATATATATATATATATATATATATATATATATATATATATATATATATATATATATATATATATATATATATATATATATATATATACATATATATACAGGGGTGAACACAAGTGGAGTTTAGGGGTTTAATCCCCCACTCACCTTGAGCTCATATAAAATGACAAAAAATAAACATTTTAGTAGAAATTATGTGGGCTATTATTTTTTAGAATTATGAACTTCCCCACGGAAAAATTTTGCGTACGCCACTGTATATATATATATATATATATATATATATATATATATATATATATATATGTGTGTGTGTGTGTGTGTGTGTGTGTGTGTGTGTGTGAGAGTGAGTGAGTGTGTGTGTTAAGTGATAATATACACCTTTTTATAGTATTGAAAAGAGAAGATTTTAAAAATAGCTGGAAATGTACTAAACACGAAGAAATGCTATACGTTGTTAGAGACCAATTATCCGTACCTAATTAATAGCTGGGGTGAATAGAATATACCATACTTTTTATTGTTTTTTTTATAATGCTTAAATAAGAGATATATAAAAATTGGAAAAAACAAAAAGAAGGAAACGAAGTATATTTCCATTCATGATCTAGTGTAGTTATTTTATTTTCGAGAATTATGAAACTATTTATTTATCTATACCAATAGTATTTCTTAGTCTAACAGTATTATTATGAACTGAAAATAAAATAATGTTTAATGTGTGGTTCAAGGTTTTCTGAACATAAAATCTATCAAATTATAATTAGTAAAAGTAATTTTGAGTTTTACTATTTTGATATAATTTACAAGAAAAGTAGTAGGAGAAGGATTAAATTTAGAAAAAACCCTGGTTAACTACAATTGAAATACAAAGATATAGTCTATAAAATCTACTGCAGATTTAAATAAATTGTTTTATAGTTTATTAATAAATGTTTAGCAAATTTTAGAAAAACTATGAAAAGTTGATCTATTAAATGTTTCAAGCTCTTTAATAAAAGGTTTGTTTTAAATTTAAAAAAGAACATTGCACCTTAAAACGTTATATTTGGTTGATATAAAACAAACTTTATACCCCCAAATCAAAGTTTATTTGACTTAATTGCATAAATTTGGTAACTTAAATTTGGAACTCTGTGGTCTACCGTTTTGCTCACGAGGGTTAATGAGACCGGGACTTACTGCTAAAAGCCGATTCCGAGTGGCTGCAAACATGCATTCAAGCAGCGGGATTCGAACCCATGAAATCCGGTATCGTGGAGTGCTCTACCATTCGGTACTCGTTCGGCACGCCTCGTTTGGTCATGAACGACTAGGGATTATGTTTATACTGTGCTTTGAAACAGAAAATGCAAACAGATCGAAAAGAGATGAAGTCATCGATTTAGTAGATGCTAAATATAGGAATGCAATGTTGTGAATATCTTTCCTTTTTAAGTAATACATAATTGTAAAGTTATTAGTTGCTTAATTTGTGAATTGTAACCGAATTCTGAATATATTAGAAATATAGAAAAATCGCTGATATATTTTCCCCACTATACTTAGTGATAGGGAAAAGCCAGTAGAAAGAGATTCAAATAGAGAATTTTACATCCTAGAAGTTTAATAAGCTTTTTCAGTCAAAGCGAGTAAAATAATTGGAAACAGTTTTGGCAATTAAACGCCTAATTTCACACCATTTGTAATTTGAAACCTTTCTCTTTTTTTTTGGTTCTCTGGGTAATGAAGTCTGTTCCGAAAAGTGTTTTCTTTATCTGCGGATGAGTTCTACAATGCAGCTGACAAACCCCATGCGCCTATCTTATCTATAATACACTGCTTTGCCTTCAAATACGCTAGTAATATATTTTTTCCACAGCTCTGTAAAGAGCACGGCTCTTTTATAGTATTCTCCAGAATGCAGTGATAAGGAGGGATGTTCTATGTAAAATTGAGTGTAATCTACAACCCACTGATCTCAAAGCTTGGAAAAGAAACAAAAAACATTCCATGTGTGCTAGGCATTAATTAAAAAAAGTAGCATATCCCTAGCTTTTTAATCTCTGTCTTTAAGTCTGCCAAGCGGACATATTTTCGACGTAATTAATTTAATATATTTTGAAATAACTTATTAGGATTTAATTCCTACACTATTTAGATTTTAATTGGAATTACAGTAATTTGGACAAATCCTAAAAAGACATTAACAAGTTATTCATAAAATTATCCATGTCTATACTTCTCTCGTTTATTATACAAAAGTGTTCGCAAAATTTTGTAAGGTGCTCTTAGATATCCATGAAAACAGAATTCTGAAACACGTTCATATATCACCATTAGCCACAAAAATATCGAAAAGGAAAAGAGAAATAGAGGTATTTTGAAAGCTTAATTAATGCTTAACAGGGAACTTTATACCTTTCAGTTCCCTAAAAGTTTATCTAAAAGTTTAAAAATAAATCTCATATCCTAAAAATATTTAAAAATTCTTGATGTATGAGAAGCTACTCACAGAAAATATTTTGCATTAATATATGAAAAAACTATTTTTATTATGAAATAGTCTTCAGATATTACAGTAAACGCAGCAATTAAAATGCGTTTGAATATAATCTCTGTGCAAAAACCTGTGTAAATATAATAAATATTTTGAAATAACGGTCATTTCCGTAGTTGATAATTTTTTTTTAAATACAGAATTTCAGATAAAAATAGAAAGGATAAATTTAGAAATAAAAATTTGAAAAAAAATTCTTATATTACAGAGTTTCAAAAATACTTGTAGTATCAGAATTTAACAACGGTAAAATCTTTTTCATATACTGAATGAATAAATAAAGATTTTGGAATAACTATAATTTCCATAGTTGAAAAAACTTTTTTTTAAAAATACAGAATTTCAGACAAAAATAGAAAAGATTATTTTAGTAATAAAAATTAAAAAAAATTCTTATATTACAGAGTTTCGAAAATACTTGTAGAATCAGAATTTAACAACTGCAAAATCTTTTTCATCGATTGAATGAATAAAAAACTATAATTGCTATGTAATAGCCTCAGATATCATTAAAAGAGATTCATGTACGTTTCAAAGATAATCAATGGCCATTAAAATGTCGAAATAGCAATTCGAAATTATCAAATCAAAATTATCACATTTACAAAATATATATAAAAATTTTGCAAATATGATAATTTTGAAAAAATGTGGTAGTGTGTGAGGAATAAAATGTAAAAAAAATTCCTTTATTCCATATTTTCAAAACCAGATGTTGTGGGAGAATTTTACAACTGCAAAATCTTTCCCATTAATTACAAGAACATAAAATAATTTTCTTTATGAAATGGATTTAGATTTTACAGAAAACTTAGTTTAAAACACGTTGGAAAATTCCTCACTTGTTAAAATTAACTATGAAAATAATGCTTAAAACATATTTTTTATTCCATAGTTTATTGTAAGAAATTATACATTTTTAACTATCTCATTTCCAACTTTAAAGAAGTTAGAAATTGTGGTATCAGTGTATTAAAATGGCTTAGATCATTCAACTGTGAATACTTTAGAATTTCACACTTTTTTTTTTTTTTTTTTTTTTTTTTTTTTACAAATCACGATAATTATTCAGACAATGTGTAATATGAAATGTAAATACAGACAGTGATATGCAAATATGAATAGTATATATTGATTTAAATTAAAGATAAACTAAGAGGGACTAATAAGAATGGCCTCAAATATCACAGAAAACGTGATTTGAACAGATGTAGATGTTTCAAATTTCCTTTTTTTCCAATAAACTGGGATAAATAAATAAGAAAATAGATTTGAAGAAATGATCATTGTCAAATACTATGATAATTCAGATTATCAATACAAAATATTATCCCAGTTATAAATGTTTAAGCTAAATAAACGCTCTCATGTTTTTGTCAATCCAAAATATTGACAAAAACATGAGAGCTTTTATTATACAAAACTGTTCATTAATTCAATGAAAAAAAGTTAATTCATTTATGTTTCGCACCTGTTTGGCACATGATATTAGAAAAAAATAAAATTTGAAACACATTCAAAAATCATCATGGGCCACAAAAATCTCGAAAATATAAATAAATATAGACTTTTTGAATCTATAGTCATTGTCTAATAGGGAATATCACACCAACCAGTTTCAAGCATAATCCCAGAAATGGAAAAAAAAATCTGTTTTAATTCAAATTGCACCAAAAGAGGTTTTAATATGAGACTCTTTACCAAATATAGCTTATTATGTATTTTTTGTTTGTATAATTAATAAAAAGTATTGTGTGAAAATATTTAATGGAAAATATTAGCAAACAACAAACTTTTTCTTTAATTACAGAAATAAAAAATTGTTTTCATTCTAAATAGCCTCAAATATCATAAACAATAACTTTTGAAACACCTTTTAAAAATCCTCACTGGCCAAACCATTTAAAAAATTATATAGACACTTTGAACGTAGTATCATTGTGAAAAAACACTTGAGTTCACACTTTCAATAGGAAATATATTCCAAGTAATGAAAGTTTAACAGAATGTCTCATTTATTACAGATATTCAAATATTCTTGAAGTATGAGGATTTATAACACAAAATAATTTACATTTATTATGTGAAGAAATAAGAGATTTGAAAAAAAATTTTCAATTTTACAACTCCTCTTCAACCTCCACTCAAAATACAAATTTAAATTAATTTTACAATTTACACTAAATCACAAATTTGTGATGAAAATCACACTCAGTTTATTTAATTTGTGATTAAGTGAATGTATCAGTCTATTTAGTATGAATGTTATGTGTTTCCTTTGTGTTTTCTTTGTTAATTCAATTAGATTTTAAATATTCAATTTTTGTAAAATTTTTCCTCAAAATGTTGTTTTTGTTTATGTATCAATTTGTTGAGTTACGATCCCCTCGCCAGATTTCAAACGCCACGCTGCAAGCACGCCACGCACGCAAGCTGCAAGCACGACAATTTCGCCAAATGTGGTTGAAGCACCAACAAGATCCATGATTAGAAACAGGAGAGTGGGCTAAGAAGAGGAGTTGGAAAACAATTTTCATCATGAAATTGACTTCAGATACACAGAAAACTCAATTTAAAATGCATCTAAAAATCATCACTGGCCAAACAGGTGTTAGGAATATAAAGATTTTGACACTATGACTATTGTGTTTTCTGTATTTGTAAAATGAATAGGAAAATATGTAAGTTCAGAATAACATACAAATGATAGTCATGAATGTTAATAAATGATTTTTTATATTGCAGATTACCGAAAATACTTGTAGTATATAAATATAACTTCAAAATCTCTTTTAATGATTGCGTAAACAAAAGATGTTTTTTATTATGAAATGGTCTCAGATATAACAGAAAGCTCAGTTAATAGCAGGCTTTAAAGTTTATTATTGGTCATGAAAATATATAAACAAAGGAGTTTCACAATTTTGTTCATTTTCAAATAGTATGGCAGTATTTCAAAAATGAAATGTGTGAAATAGAAATTAAACTTTTATTACATATTTTTAATACCACTGTGCTAGAATGATGTTGAAACTACAAAGTCATCTTTCAGTAAGACTCCTTTTTCAAAAATATAAGATATATTCAATCACTATTTACTCCTGTCGTCTCTTCTGTTATCTCTTACTATTTGCATATAAATAATGTTATAGAAAATATTAAACATTATTTTTGCAACACACACACACACAAATATTATTGAATTATCGTTGTAACCTTTGTACACACGCATGCAAAAATTCAAATCTGCTTTTTAAATTAATGACTTTATTACAGATAAAATGTACCAGCCTCTACATAAACGGATAACCTCCATAGAATTTTCTTTAAAAGTCTTAGAAAATAAAAGACAAAATAATTATTGTAGAATATATATTCTCCCCAAACACTGCAACAAGTAAAGCAAAAGCTCAATTTTGTAAATTATGACGATTAATTATACGTATGAAGATCATGAATTTGAAAGTAGGGCAAAACAGTGAAAAAAATTAGCTTGCATCTCACCAAGCTTTGAAATAATCTTGTTACTTTCAACGAAGAAAGAGAAATAATTTGTTACTGTTTAATTTTGCTGACATATGTTTCATGTCTCGTTAAAGAGATAAAATTAAGCCTCTTAAATACTTTTAGAGACGTACATTCTACATGTGATAATGAAGGAAAACTCAGTTTAGTGAGAATATTTTAGTCTAGAAATATAAATGAATTTAATTCGACAGAAAAAGTATGCTATTTTTTATGCATGTCAGATAAAGTAATTTTTCATGATAACTCTCCCCCCCCCCAAAAAAAAATGCAATTCTTAAAAATTTTCATACAGCTAATTATTTTCTGAATTAAAAAATGTCAGTAACTAAACTTCATAAAATCATCAAGATTGTTTAACTGTTATCAAACAATTTTGAGAAATTTTTATTTCGTAAAATTTCAAAAGACCAATGTTATAACAGATGAATATTGCTGAATTCGAGAAAACAGATCAATAACGTCGCATGGTTAAAATACCTTAAGAATAAAAAAAGGTCTTCAGTTAGTACGGATTTAATATAAAACATAAACTAATAGTATGCAAAGTGGTACAAAAACTGAACTATTACTCAGAATAATATAGATGGAAATGACATCCTAAATCCCTAATATTATGAAAAATTAAAAGCAAGCTAGAATAGTAAAAAAAATATAAAGGGCAATTAAAAATATTTGCGTCTAATAAATAAATGGGATTTATGCAGTAATTAATTTTTATTTATAATTAGAAATACATAAAATGTGAATTATATACTAGGCTAAATAATAAGCATTGCTAACACAAACAACATAATAATAACTGCGGCATGTAACTAATTTAATTTTCATAAAAATGTGTTCTTTAAATATAGTTGGGTTATTGGGATAATGCATGGGATTATAAAAGTGGGAATATAATACTATGAAGCTACTATGCATAATTAATTTTTTTCAATAACTTTCAGAGATTTTTAAAATTTTAGATAATATATCACAGATAACGAAATAAACTATCTAATTATAATTTGTTTTAATATTCCGTTTGGTTATTCAGTGAATATTACTTTCGTAAATTACTGATACTATATCTCTAATTAAGAATTTATAATTTTTTTTTTCAACTAAGAAATGCAACTATTATGTAACTATTTTATTTCTATAACAATAATAATTATTAATTAGAAATGGTTTCTTATGAATAACTCATAGAAAGAAGAAGATAGATATATGCTCTAAAAATAAAGATAAAAATTCCAATTACTTATTTATATAAATAAATGTCAAATTATACAACTGATATGTTTCATTATGTTTTAATTGACCAAAAAATGTCTTCCGTAAAATAATAAGTGACGTGTATGTGTTTACTGTAAATTATTTCTTTAATAACTCATGACAGGAATATTAGAAAAGGAATTCATTTGAAATTTGGGTAATTGTATTAAATATTAGGTTACTGATTTTCTTCTAGATATATCAAATAATTTGAAAATGTTACGAAACAAAAATTAATTACAGCACAGAAAATCGGAACTTTTCAATTTCGAAGAGTTTCATTAACGTTGCAAAGTGTATTTGCAAATTGATAGATTAGAGAAATTATTAGAACAGAATTATTACTATATTAGATCTATAAAACTTAGTATACATATAAACTGAAGTGTAAATAAATCAACCCCAGTAAAAATTCATTAAATAAAAATATCTTTAAAAACTTATTTAAAAAAAATTCTTAATTTTAAGACGCTTTTTGCGTTGTAGTGCTAAATCTTTTCACCTAATTTTGCCTTAATATTACATTAAAATAAGATAATAAAACATTTGGGTATTACTTGATTGATTAAAAATTTATTTTGTAGATTATGGTTTTATATCTATACGTTTAAGTTTCATAAATATTTTTGACCTTTCTAAACTAACTTTCAGTTTTAATAATAATAATGAAGTCATGTCAGAACTTAAAATGGAAACACAGATTTATTTTAATATATAACAGGAGTGTTTGATAACAGATTTGTTAAACTCTATAAAAATTGAAGTCGCATACGCATTTTAAAAATTAGCAAATTTTTTAAAGCATTGATTGTTTTTTCAAAAATATATCTTAAAGATATCCCATTTTTATAAAAATATCTGATTAAAAATATTTTAATGTAGTTATTCTTCACGTTTATGTTTGCAATGTTTCATAATTTTTAGTCATTTATTTGCGCAAATGCTTTACCTTAATTAATACTATATATGGCGTTTTATTAATAGGTGACGTGTTTCGCTATTCATGCATCCATCTTCACGTTTATGTTTACAGTTTTTCATAATGTTAAGTCATTAATTGTCACAAATGCTTCCCAATTTGCTTCCCAATTGTCACAAATGCTATATATGGCGTTTTATTAATAGGTGACGTGTTGTCATATTCATGCATCCTAGGTGAGAAAAATACTGAAGTTTTATCACATTTTGAATAAAATTATAAAATGGATGCATTAATAAATACTGTGAAATTTATTATTTATTTAGTGATTGTTTTTCTTAATACTAGAAAAAATTATTTAGTATTAGGAAATCAAAATTAATTACAGTACAGCATTCCGTAAGTCTTCTCTATTAACTGCGACTATATCTGAAGTAGTATTAATGGATGCTATCTCCTCTATTCATGCATCCAAGATGAGATAAATATTGGGGTAATCACCTTTTTAATAACGCCAGATGACATAGAAACGGCAGATGGCCAGCTGAGACTCGCACCTGTGGACAAGAACCTTGTGCTACCACTTACAGTTTCAGCGAAGAGGAATGTAAGGATGATTTGAACAACAATCATCCCCGCCCCTTAAGGATTCCAGTATATCAAAAGGTCATAAAAACATACAAACCCGTTTTACAAATAGGCTTGTTAGAGTTTAAGTATTGAGTAACATCTGAAGTGTTTTTAGAACGTTTTTTTTAGATAGGTTAGTTTTGATAAAAAATATTGAAATAATTTTTAGCTGAATATATTCTTATTCTTTTAGTATCAATTACAAATCATATATTTTAATGGAAAAATTATTTCTTTCAACAGGATGATATAAAATCATATTTCCTTTTTATTGAAACTTTTAGTTAATCCTTATAATTTCTTATCTGAGGAAAAGTAATATAATAATACGATTTTATGATAGACATAAAAATACGCATACACTTGTGTGAAAAAAACGTGTAAAAGTATTCTAGAATAAAAACTTGAATTTTTGTTTTTTTCGTAAAAGTATATTAGCGAAATATTACTCTCAAACATCTGCATAAATTATTGTAGGTTAAAAATAAAATCTTTGGAGTTAATTCCAACGATTAAATTTATTTTAATGATGCATATTGTATTTTACAAGTCGCAATAAATGTATGAACATTTAAAATTTAATCGTCACGAAGAAATTTACATACGCCTTAAGAGATTTTAAAATCTCTTAAGGCTTATGTAAATTTCTTTATGTTCTAAAACATAATTTTTTCCCATTTGTTTTAATTTTTGAAATGTTAATTTTAGTAGAAATTTCAAAACATTCTTACGCGTTTCAACAAAACTTTTGTCTATTTAAAAAAGTTAGGACTCAGTAAAGTACAAAAATAGTATATTATTTAAATGAAGAAAATAAAGTAAAAAATAAAGCATGATAGAAATAGTAATAGTAATGCATAAAAACATCTTGAGATTAAATTATTTAAAGAGGATGAAATCTATCAATGCATATTTCCTATCGTGAAGAGAAAAAAGTAAAAAATACGCCAAATCTAATAGGCTTCTTAGCATTTTAAACAATATATATTTGCTAAAAAATTTAAAACTTAAAAATTTGAAGAGTGAACCTCGAAAATATTTAATTCACTAGTTTTTGAATAATAAATCAAGGTTTTAAATGAAAAATAGAAAAAAATTGCTACATGTTCGAGAAAGATATCAATTTAAAAAAATAATAATGCAGAAAAAATAATAAAATACTGTCATTAAAGCTAATTCAAAACTGTCGAAACAAAAGTTAATTAAATTTTAGATACACTAAAAAAAGAACAATGATCAGAAAGATACTTTTTTTGCATAAAAAAACTTTTATTGCTTTTTCTTGAACACTTCATTTTATAAGAATAAGTAATTTCATTAAAATCTTAACATCGATTATTACTGAGTAAAAAATTTTGTCCGAAAAAATTGGCACATATTTAATAGATTAAAAGAACAAAGATACCTTAAATTATATGATTAATATTAGGTCTTATATGATAACACCCATAAGCCAGCGTGTTTTAAAGTTAGGAAATACTTTTTAGTTTTATTAACTGTATTTGAACTAAACAGATTTTTTAAGGATTTTATATTTTAGCTGAGCTATCTAATTTGAATGAATAAGTGAATGATTCCCATACTCATTTTAAACTAGCGCTCATTTTGTCTTCAGCATTTGCATATTGCACACTGTATTTGGTCATGTGATTAGCATAATGTAGATCCAAATTATTTAAAAAAAAACAAAAAAACATTCTAATACTACACGATTGTTCAACCTTTTCTTTTAGAATTTTCGTGCAACATTTTAAGAAGCACTATGAATTTTACCTAGAATTCGGTGACTAATTTGAATGAACAAGTGATTCACATACCCATCTTTAAGTAGCTGTCATTTTTGTCTTCAGCATTTGCATATTACACACCGTATTTGGTCATGTGATTAGCATATAGTAGATCCAAATTATTACCAAAAACAGAACACATGCTAACACTATACAATTTGGTCAACCTTTTCTTTTAGTATTTTCTTGAAACATTTCAAGGAACACTTTGAATTTTACCTATAATTTTGTGACTAAATTTGAATGAATAACTGATTCACATACTCATCTTAAAGTAGCGGTCATTTTTGTCTTCAGCATTTCATATTGCACACAGCATGTTGGTCATGTAATTAGCATACTGGAAATCCACTAGGAACACTTTTTTAGGAACACTTTGAATTTTATCTAGAATTCGGTGGCTATACTATGATTAATTTATAAACATTATGCATTAAGAAAATATGAATTATCAAAATCAATCGATTAGAGGTTAAAAAAAATATAAGTACCATTTGTTCAAAGAATTACCAACTCCGATACGGTTTTTTTTAGCTCTCAAGCGAGGTAGTTATTTTGCATAACATCGAGCTACCGGGTATGCAATTCCTTTTTTTCTTGTATTTAAATTAGATATTAAATTAAATTTAAACCTTTAATCAAACCATCAAACCATATCCAAACATTTTTTATACTAATTATGCAAATTTACATCCATCGTTCACATTTTAATCGGCCCACAGATATAGATTTTCGTTCATGCAAACTATGGTTTCACAAATTGGTGAAATATCATGAAAAAGAATTAAGAATACCATTAATTAAAACATAGCACACAATTCTTTCATTTTATGTCATTTGAGTTTAAAACTTCTTCTAATGTAAATATCTTAATAAAATTGTTTATACTGCAAATTCATAACTAAAACTAATCTGACATTTATACAGACCTTTGGAACATAGATTCAATTATGTATAAAACGCTACATAAGAGGGAGTACAATAGTTATTATATAACAATTAGGTTGTGAATTAGAGAAAACAGAGCAAACAGTATTATCCTCCTGATATATTGCAAAATTTAACAAAATACATACATTCATTCCACAGAAATTTTCAGAATTGATTCATGTAAGATATATATTCACTTGTATTATATATAATTTCAATTAAAAGAATTTAAAATGACTTTAATGAGAAAAAGCGAAATTATTTATTAATAATGCTATACAATTTAAAAGAAAAGTACAAAGGTTGAGATCTCTCTGTGTGAGATAGTTTCTGTATTTAAAACTAATTTGAAAATATGAGAAACAAAATATTACGGGACAGTTCAAAATATCTAAGAATATATATCTGCATTTCTGAACATATAGAATTATAATAGAAATAAAATATATATTCTTCAGCAATAAGGAAGGGGGTATAACAGAAACTAGATATAGTATTTAAAAGAAACATAATATTTAAGACAACATTATGCGTCACGTGAGTTACTTTAATATTTATTTTTCGAGGAGGTGAAAATAATCCAAATTATATACAGGAAGTTTCTACTCATAACACAAATTTACATCCCACATTATTCAATTTATTATACAGCCCTCAGGTATAGCATTTTGTTCATGAATGATCACATGAATGGGTGTCCCATCAATGGGTATTTAGAATGTTCAATAATTCAAACACAACACAAGCTACAACAGCCAAAATCATCTTCGGATACAGCACTGGTAACCCAAACATTGTTTCTCAACACACAGTATGCGTAGATTGCTGTATATGGGTCTACGCAGCCGGAGTCCGAAGTATGTCGCTACTCTGACTGACGGCACGGCCTTGCCAGGTGCGTCTGAAATGGGCCAAGAAATATCTGAATTGGGCATTAAAAGAATAGAAGAAAGTTGTATGGTTTGACGAATCCCGTTTTCTGGTCCATCACATCGACGGGCTGGTGCGAATACACCATTTTCCAAAGGAAACCCTGGCTCCCGGATGCAGAATTGGTCGGAGACAAGTGCCGGGGGTATTATGGTGTGGGCAATATTTTCATGGAGCACATTGGGATCCATAATCTGCATAGATCAATCTCTGACGTCAGTGTGCTACGTGAACTTCGTTGCAGACCAGGTTCACTTATTAATGACCACAGTAATTCCGACGGGGGATGGTGTTTACCAACAGGAAAATGTACCATATCGTAAGGGTCAAATCTCCAGTGAGTGGTTCGAGGAACATTCCACGGACTTTCAAGTCATGTCTTGACCTCCAAATTCACCTGACATTAATCCAATTTGTGGTTCCATCTGGAAAAACAAATTCATGCTGCCAAGCTACTCACAATGTACGGGAATTGAAGGACCAGTGTGTGACTCTTTGTGCCAATTTCCTCAGACTACCTATTCGCACCTTGTGGAATCAATGCCACGCCTGGTGCTGGTGGTTTTTGTTAGCATAACGGCCCATTTTTTCTATTAATTGAAGTTTTTCTATTTAATTAAAAAATCTTCTTTTGAATATTTAAAAATCTTTAAGAGTGGTTTTTTTCTGTCTCCCGCTATTCTTTTTATTTTCTTCCAACATGCAATCCGGGGAAGAAGAGCGTTCAATATTCAAAAATTTGTCGGCTAATCACGATCGCCCAGCCAGCGATATACGTGGACGAATCAGCAATCAGTCTGACACCCGGTGTTAAGTATAAGTACGCCAGGGTGAAGTACGATGACCATAGTTGTTAGTAGCCGAGGTGAGCGGAGACTGCGACCATCTGGGGCAAACGGCAATAACCTAGGCAGCAAGCTACTTAATCCTATAGATGGTGGCCGAAGGCAGTGTTATAGTCGGGGGCTCATCCTAAAGCTGCCAGTATTTTTTTTTAGATCATCGCTAGTTCGACATGAAGCTTTTTTCATTTAACAACATATTTAAACAGATTGTGGGTGTTTATGGTCATCATATTTTGAAGAAATTGATGGAAGTAGGCCCTTTTTTTGGGGAAAGTTTTGATATGTAAGTTGATTTGTATTTTTGGTAGTTTGCAAAGGGTAACTTCCGATGACAATTTTTTTTTTATGGTTAGGGACCTTATGTCCAAATCTAATTGTTTTTCTCTAGTCGAGTTTCAGTTCTAATTTTGTTCTAGTCTGTGCATATATGTAATATTTTTTTAAGACAGCATGTTGTATTTGTTATTTCTTACATTTTTTTTTTGTGGTAAACTAATGACGCAAAGTTAATTGTTACCTGTATATATTTTCTACCTACAAGTAAATTAAGTTTATTTTTTAAAACAACTTCTTTTCTTACCAACTCGAATTCCACTGCGGATCTCTGCCATGCAGACCTCTAACTAGGTTTTGGGGTATCGGTTTTGAACACTAAAGATGGACTACATAATTTTCGTAGTGTGGCCATAATGTAAAGGCTGTTCAGTGTAAATAAAACATGCCTACTACAGTAACGGGGGCTGGGAGAGTGTAAAAGAAGCTAAATGCGTTTAGCATTTTAAATATACAATGTTTAAAACATCAAACATTTATATAGCATTAGTTTTATGTTTTTTCTAGTGTAGGTGAATTCTAATCAAAGTAGTATTCAAAATGTTTTTGCTCATAGTTCAAACATATGTCTATAATAATTGTTTTTTTATTATAAAACCCTCGGTTGTCATATCTTGTTTGCGCATAACATACACCGGTTAAAGATTATCACACCATTAATTAGAACACGGCTCATATTCACTCTGTATGTGCCACTTAAGTTTAATATTTTTTAATATACATGATTTTATATGGATTATTATTACTGGAAGTTTGCAACAATTGCTTTCAATTTTATACATCCAAGTAAGGAGTTCTCATGATGCAAATCATCAGGTTACTTATTAAAGGGTAAGAGTGGATATGGTACGTTAAATCGAAAAGAGCGTTTGTTTGGTTTGTTTTGGTTGGAGCGCATACGGTCTACTGTTTTGCACACAGGGCTAATGAGACCGGACTACAGTTATAAAGCCGATTCGAAGGCTACAAAAAATCCATGCCAGCAGCGGCTTCGAACCCGCGAACATTCCGGTTCCGAAGAGCAGCGCTCTACCATTCGGCCATTGTTCGGATACTTCTGGGCGTATGGTCATGCAAAGGATGATTTTGTAATTAAATTAGATATTACCTGTAATTGTTTGAATTATAATATCAATTGAAAGAAGATTTCAAAATCAATTAAATGGGAAAAAAGTTTAACATTTTAGTTTATAAAATTTTGCAGGAAGAGCAGAATAATTTATATGTAAACATGTTTATATATATATATATATATATATATATATATATATATATATATATATATATATATATATATATAATAACGCAACGCACTATTTGATTCCGGCGAGTGAATTACTCATAACATCATATAAAAGCGCTTGATGAGTAATAATTGGAAGAGCATCTTTAGAAAGGGTTTTTGTATAAACCTTGGCCAAATGTAGCTTCTTTGTTGTGTCTTTCGTATGGATGCTAGCCACTCGCCGCCATGTTTGATAGTTGACTGTTAACACTACATTGCCTGAGATGTCTTGTATACCTATATTGCCCAAAAACAGTCAAAATGACTGCATTGTGAAAAAATAACAAATATGTAAAGAAATTTGTTTAAAATTAATTTTTAATATTATATAATAAAGGAGGGCGGAAGTAACTACAATTATTCATAAACCCATTTATATGTTATAGAAAAAGTCACCAAATTCTAAGAAATTGTGTCATTATATTTCATAATTGTTTTTCTAATTGAAATTAAAAAACAGTCAAAATGACTGCCTTGGCCAATCTAGTGTTAAACTGTGTAATAATCATCATGAATAAACATTATCAAGACATCATCGGCTCGTTGATTTGTCCTAATCGTCATATATATATATATATATATATATATATATATATATTTATATATATATATATATATAATGATTTAGAAAATTCTTTAGCTCTAAACTTATTTGAAAATTTAAGCATCAAAATATTGCAGAATAGTACCAAATATTTAAGAATGTCTGCACGTTCCTAAAGAGTAGAAATATAGCACAGTTAAAATTTTCCTGGTACAGTCATGGAGTGGGGAGGTGTATAAAAGAAATTAGAAACATTTAAGAATCATAGCATTTTAAAAACATAACTTATTAAACATGTAACATTATACATCACATATTAGTCTCACGTTTATTTTCTATGTTTTTTAGTTTTATATTTACTCTGTGTGGTTGAATTCCAATCAAATTATATCCAAACCTTTCGAGTTATAATGAAAATTTACATCCGCCATTTTTTAATTTTTTTTCTATACAGCCCTCAGATATATTGTTTCGTTCATTGGGAACATTATCACATAAATGGGTGAGAAATCATCATAGGGCATTTTGAATCTTTTAATTGCAATATGAAACACACTTTTTTAATACTTTCTTTTGTAGATGATTTAATAGAAAAATTAATTTACTGGAAATTTACGATCTCAGTTGCTCTCTATATTTTATAACGTTCATAAAAGAGTGTTCATCCAAAGCATAAATATTCGTATTAATGGTTCAGATTACTCAATATGTAGAAATTCGGTTGTACACTGATTTAAAAAGAGCAATCAACTGTCTTTACCTTTTCCTCTGTTATACTACACTTGTAAGTCGATAGCATAGCATATAGACATGGAAAGGAGGGTTTTGGAATTGGTTTAGGTGCGATTTTTAGGGGCAGGTATTATAATATAAAATGCCATTGTTTAATTTTTTTTCTACACAGCCCTCAGATATAGTGTTTCGTTCATTGGGAACATTATCACAAATGGGTGAGAAATCATCATAGGGCATTTTGAATCTTTCAATTGCAATATGAAACACACTTTTTAATTATGTGTAGGATTTAATACTTTCTATTGTAGATGATTTAATAGAAAAATTAATTTACAGGAAATTTACGATCTCAGTTGTTCTCTATATTTTATAACGTTCATAAAAGAGTGTTCATCCAAAGCATAAATATTCATATTAATGGTTCAGACTACTCAATATGTAGAAATTCGGTTGTACACTAGCATATAGACATGGAAAGGAGGGTTTTGGAATTGGTTTAGGTGCGATTTGTAGGTTTTGGTTTGGTTTGGTTTGGTTTGGAGCGCTACGGTCTACTGTTTTGCACACGAGGGCTAATGAGACCGGGACCTACAGTTTAAAGCCGATTCCGAACGGCTACGAACATCCATGCCATAGTGGGATTCGAACCCACGAACTCTGGTACCGACGATCAGCGCCCTAACCAATCGGCCAGCGTTCGGCGCGATTTGTAGGAGCAAGTATTATAATATAAAATGCCATTGTTTAATTTTTTTTTTATACAGCCCTCAGATATAGTGTTTCGTTCATTGGGAACATTATCACATAAATGGGTGAGAAATCATCATAGGGCATTTTGAATCTTTTAATTGCAATATGAAACACACTTTTTTAATACTTTCTTTTGTAGATGATTTAATAGAAAAATTAATTTACTGGAAATTTACGATCTCAGTTGTTCTCTATATTTTATAACGTTCATAAAAGTGTGTTCATCCAAAGCATAAATATTCGTATTAATGGTTCAGACTACTCAATATGTAGAAATTCGGTTGTACACTGATTTAAAAAGAGCAATCAACTGTCTTTACCTTTTCCTCTGTTATACTACACTTGTAAGTCGACAGCATAGCATATAGACTTGGAAAGGAGGGTTTTGGAATTGGTTTAGGTGCGATTTGTAGGGGCGAGTATTATAATATAAAATGAAAGAAGAAATTAAAATGACTTTAATGGGGAAAAGTTAAATTAGTTATTTAATTATAGTTTTAAATGTGTTTGAATCTAAATTGGAAATGTAACAAAAAATACTATAAAATAATACCAAATTTATAAAAATATAGTTCACATATATAAAGGATAATTATAATAGAAATAAAATATAGCTGCTACAGTAATGGGGGAAGGATATAACAGGACCTAGATATGCTTAAGCTTCATAAAATTTTATAGAAATCTAATATTTAAAACAAATTAACATTATAAGTCAGATGAATTTTATACTTGTTTTTCAATGAAGGGAAATCAAAGAAAATTATATTCAAAACTTTCCACTCAAAGTACAAATTTACTTCAACAGTTATTCAATTTATTTTAGAGTTATCGGACATAAATTCATTCATGCAAAGCATAATCGGATTTGTAAGGCATCGTAGGGTATTTAGAATAGTCATTCATTGTAACAATGAACACTTTTTTCCTCTTTATATTGCACTTTAATTTAAATTTTTTAAAAATATAGACAATTATGTAAAACAGATTATTTGTATAAGCCGCTTTAGCTCAGTCGGCAAAGGTAACGATCTCGTAACTGAAAGTTTGAGGGTTCGGAACCCGAACCGTTTTAAGATCCGCAGTGTTCGATATAGGTGACTGGGGCACTTAAAATATGTTCGTGGTCACAATGTGCTACAAATTCTCAATCAGCCCCTCTGGGGGTGATAGATCAAGTCTGTGGGTCTTCTGCTTGGTCTCTGCTTTAAAATTATGAGGACCTGCTTGAGCGAAGTCGTTCTTTCACCTTAATGGTGCTCATTAAAACGAATACGCACCCCTTGGCCTTAATACTAGAGCCTGCAGGCTCAATCGTGCTTGGTTTGTCCAAGTGGCATGAGAAACAACAACAACAATTATTTATATTGCAAACTTTCAACCACAATTACATTCTTTATTTATTCAGTCCATAAGTACAGAGTTCCTATCATGTGAAGCATAACGATTCGTATTAATAGGTAAGCACAGTCATCATCCGAACGGTGGTCCAATGGTTAGGGCACTTGTCTTGGGTACCGGAGTTCGTGAGTTCGAATCAAACTGTAGCATAAATATACGTAGTCACTCGGAATCGACTTTAAGCAGTAGGTCCCTGGATTATTAACATTCCTGTGGCAATGAAGTAGACCGAACGTTCCAAACGAAGGGTGCTCATCATACGGCTATTACACTACACGTTAAATAGAAAAGAGCGTTTTTTTTCTTTTTCTTCTTAGGACGTTTTAAAATTTTCTGGAGTTCATATTTCACTAATAGAGAAGCTTTTGTATCTGATTTAGGTATGATTTGAAATTGCTCTTTTTATAATGGGGACTGAAAGATTTTTAATTAACTTTACGAAGAAAAATATAATTTATATATTATTAATACTATAAAATTTAAGAAAAGAAAAAATATATATAAAATTCAGATCTATATGTGTTAGAAAATTTTGTATTTAAATCTGTATTTAAAACTAACAGAAAAATATGGGAATTAAAATATTGCGAAATAGTATAAATTTATAAGAATATATGTTTACGTATTTTTTAAAAGTACAATTTAGTTATAAATAAAATACACCTTCTACAGTAACGGAGGAGTATAAAAGAAAATAAATGCTATTAAGCATCATAGCATTTAAAAGAAATATAATATTTAAAACATGACATTATACATATTACACGAGTTTTATATTTATTTTCTAGTGTAGACTAATTCTAATCAAATAATATCCATTCTGTTTCTACTCATATTGCAAATTTACATGCATAACTGTCTATTTTATTATACATCCCTCAGATATAAAGTTTTGTTCATGCAGAATTATCACGTAAATGGGGGAAGAAACTTCAAACAGCTTTTAGTCAATTCATTAATTGAAGGCCGAACGATGGCCAAATGGTTAGGGTGCTGACCTTCGGAAAAGGAGTTCGTGGGTTTGAATCCCACTATGGCATGGATGTTCGTAGCCGTTTAGAATCGGTGTTAACCAGTAGGTCCCGGTCTCATTAGCCCTCGCGTTGCAAAAAGTAGACCGTAGCACTACAAAATCATTATTTGAAACATATCTCAAATTTTTCATTTTTTCTTCCCCTTGAATATAATTTTTTTAAATAAAGATGATTTCATAAACAAATAATTTTCATTGCAAATTTACAACCCTAACTGTTTTATTTTACACCTATATGTACGGAGTTTTGATCATGCAAAAGCATAAAGACTATGTTAATGAGTAACAGAACTCTGTATACGGTAATTAGACCCTATATTAATTCAAAAAGAGCAAACATTTTTGTCCTTCTTTCTCTTGGTATATTTATTGCACTGCATATAGTCCTGCAAAAGAAGGTTTTGCAATTCACTTAGGTATAATTGCGAATTTCTTGTATTTTGATATATATGCAGATGAATGCTTTAACAAAATGAAAATGTACTGCGTGGTACCCTCTTATGCCCTAGAGAATCTCGGGCATATATCGACTCTCAATAAAAATTTAAACATACAGGAAAAGAATTCACATTACAGAAGATCCCAAATTGATTTTACTTATTTATACTATAACTCTTACTTTCTCATCTCTTAAATATTAAGGTGTCTTAAATTATAGATTAATAAGTATTCAGAAAATAATGTATTTCATCTTGCAAGATGACATTTCTTGCAATTCCAATAGAGCAATAAGTCATCGTTATGCTTATAAATATCTTTATAAACAGTACTGAAACGTATTTATTCAGTTAGCATGCGAAATCCTATTTGGGAATATTATTGAAACTTTGGATTTTTAAGCATATATAAATGGAAGATATATTACTGCAGAACTAATATGTAGTTGATGTAGTTTAGAAAAAGAGTATGTAAAAAATAAACCATGTAAAACGAACATTTCTATGTAAAATGAATAATTTACATAGAAACATTCGTGAATGGATATTCAAAACAATGTTTTGAATGAATAATCAATCAAAAAAATTAATATACCGTTAACGCTTTTCTTAAATAAAATTGTCAAAAATTGGAGTTAAAGTAACAGTTTCTTTAAGTTAATTGCTTCTTAAGTACCGATTTCATCAGGTCTGAATATTTTTTAACCATTGACATGCGGCATAGATCACAGAAGATCTGAAGTTGGCCTTTCAAAATTCATATACAAATAAAACGTTTTATAAATTAACATTAAAATAGGTATTTTCTATATGTACGTATTCAGAAGTATAAAATTAACATTTTTCAAAGATAACAGTTCTTGAAATTCAAATAAAAGGGCAAAGTTTAATCCTTATGTTTACCGATTTTATAATAAAGAGAAAGAGCGGCCTTTATTTACACAGATGAGAGGCGAAACATTTTTTTTTAAATACTCCATCTTTCGAGATTTATGATATAACCAGGCATGTTACAAGTATAAATAATATGTATTTGATACAGTTAAGATAATATTTGCTGTGAAGGATCATTTATTGTAACAACGGGCATTCAAAACTAATTCCTATCTAGAAATCAATTTAATACGTCTTTTGCAAAATACTTCTGTAAAATGAGAGAAATTTTAATGTTAACCATTAGTCATTTAATTTATTTTTATTGTCTCAAAAATACCTTCCCCGTATCTTCGATAGAAATTCTGTATTTACAGCAGTTTTATTTATATAACACATATCAGACCTTAGATCCAGTTCTAGCTATTATAAGTATTTACTAAAAATATTGGAAAATAAAATTGAAAAACGAAAATTTCAGTGTTACAGAATATTTAATAATTTTGTTTACATTATGAAAAGGGGATTAGAAGACAAAAATCATATCTTTTAATACCGTAGAAAATAAAAAAAAGCCCATTGAGGATTATAAGATAGCTAGTATTTTCTTGTATCTTAAATATTACAATGCCTGAAATGATAAATTACATGCATTCAGAATAAATGGGTTTTTTCTTGTAAGAAAATTGCTATTGCAATTCAAAAAAGCAATAAGTCATAATCTGCTTATAAATATCTAAATAAAAAAAGATACTGCAACTTATTTAGTTAACGTGCGAAATCATATTTGGGTATATTATTAAATCTTGAGTTTTAAACGCATATAAAAGAAACATGTATTACTGAAGAAATAATATATGCATTTGATGTAGTTGTTAGATATTGTATGTAAAAAGAATATATTTATGTGTCAGTGGATATCCCAAACAAATTTATACGATTAAATAATCGTTACAAAAAATTAATATATCATTAGAGATATTTTCATATAGAATTGGTAAAAATTTGTAAAGTAAAATATTAGATATTTTTAAGTTAACTAAATGTTTCAAATGTATCTGCACCAAAACTTCTCCATCTACTTTTTACTGCATATAATATTATATGGTACAACTCTGAATATTTTTAATTTGTAACATGCATCATACATTATAGCAGATCTTAAGTCGGTCTTTCAGAATTTAAATATAACTGTTCTTCAAAAGAGCAACATATCATCATTTTGCTTATAAATCTCTTAATAAAAGAAGATACTGATAGTGTTCTATATTTTTTCACGTGAAATCATTTTTCGGTATATTTTTGAAAAACTGGAGAATTTAAAAAAACACTGAATATTTTTAAATTTAAATATGAAGGAAAGGAATAAACATTACAGAAGATTTAATTTCTTCTTATAGAATTGTCAAATTTTAACTTCTTTATATAAACACTAAATAATATAAAAGTTTATATCTATAATCTGTCACAATTAGAGTTTTATCATATAACAAGATAACACATCTTGCAATTCAAACTCAGAATAAGTCATCATTATGCATATAGATCTTATGGATAAAGCAAATTTAACCCGATATAAATATTGAAATATATATAATTTTAGATCTATAATCATTCAGAAATATAGTTTTAATATTTTACAAGATAATGCATCCTGAAATTCAAATTTTATAGATCTTAGAGATAAAGAAAATTTATGGCATCATCATGGGTAGATGGAGAAGGGAAGGAATAATTGCTTTCAATAATTATTAAATATTGGAGATTTTTGTAAATAACTAAAAGGAATTTATAGCATTAAAAATATATGTATTTTGTATAGTTGAGAGATATTTGTAAAGTAGAATCAATTAATGTGATAGCGGACATTCAAAACGAACTTGCTTTCATTTAATTAATCTGACTCAAAATAGGTGTCTCGGGCTTAGCTAGGTGTCCCGGAAAAGACTCAACAAACTAATAAGTAACTTTTTTACAAAGCACAACACATTAAACTAAACGTTTTGGAATACAAAATGTTCGGAATACGAATTTTCATTTTAATTATTTTATGAATCATTTTTACATTGTTTTTATTCGGTGGAAATTAATAGAATAGCATTAAAACTAAGTACTGCAAAATAAATTTAGTTTTTTTTTGGCAACTTATCAATTACATCATTTATGTTGACTTCATTATTTCCATGACATTTTTGCCGTACAGTGTTTTTGAAATGTTTGTAATTTTCTTACAGTTCAACATCTCATCTCAGACCTTCGGGATGTGGCGGAGCCAACCTCAAGCCAACCAGCCTTCTTCTTATTCTGCTATTAGCAATTTCTGTATGTAAAATTAGTAAATATTTGAGGTTATATGGTAATTATTAAAAATTCTTTCTGGAATTTTTGTTTGGAAAATAGCTTTAACAATATTATTCAAGTTTTTTCATATGTAATACAGTCATTTATATTTATATAAAATCTCTAACTTATTAGATCAAAACTTAGTTAAGGTGATAAGCTTTTATTGAAATTTTTAGAAAATAAATATAATAATAGAGGACATTTTCAGTTTTCAGCACAAATCTCATTACAGTTACTTTAAGAGCAAAAGTGACAGATTGCTGTTTTTTAAAAATATAATTTTATGTGATTTTTATTTCATTTTCAATAATTCGTTTGCGAACGATGGTCGTTCCTTAGAGTGCTGACCTTCGGTACCGGAGTTCGTAGGTTCGAATCCCACAGTGGCATGGATGTTCGTAGCCGTTCGGAATCGGCTTTAAGCTGTAGGTCCCGGTCTCATTATCCCTCGTGTTGCAAAAAGTAGACTGTAGCACACCAAGTCAAGCCAAGCCAAACCAAAACAAACTAATAATCCGTTCCTAAATTTCAATGAGAGAACTAATACATTGAGATGAAAGACGTTGCATGAAATCGAATAGCTCTGACTTTTAATTTATGCAGAAGGGCAAAATATGACATATAAATCCCTAGACTGATGTTACACAATATATATTGAACATTTTTTATGAATTTGCATTCAGAAATATAATCTTATTACAAGATATCATATCTTTCAATACAGAAAGGACAAAAAATTCATCATTATGCTTATAAATATCTACTTTTTTATTTTGTAAAGCCCATAGAAAATCATTTTATTGCAATGAAATATAAACTTTTCTGCAGAAAATCTGTCTACAAATTTAATACACCATTTGAATATACTTTCAGGAAAACAGGGGAAAATCTAATTTAAAATATTGTTTAAATAAAAAAAGTATTATTTGTTTCAAATGGGATACATTTAATAAAAAAAATAAATAAAACGACTCCTGCGTCCGAAAAATAGTATTTAATTTCGTTCAACTAATCATTTAAGAGGAAAAAGAGAAAAAAAATTTAAATTAAAATAAATATTTTGAAATTTGTATTGTTATATAACATTTTCTTGACTCAAACTTTGTTATTTCTATTTTTCTCATTATTATATTCTATTGAATTCAAATATGGCCTACATGGTATTCACTGTTGGAGATTATTGCTATATTGAATACTACTTTTTCTTACAGATTTACAGATTTGAGGTAAATAAGGGAACCTATTGAACACTGCACACAAACCAGATGAATGCATGAGTGGAGCAACTGAATAATATAATAATTACTACTTGCAGTCCACCGATTATTAGCAATTGAAAAGCAACTATGCAAATAATTAGAAATACCAAATATCATTTAAAACTTATAAGAAAATATGAAAAAAATATAGTTTATAGGTTTATTTTCTTATTTTCCTTTTTCTAGGATATTCAATTCAATTAACTTTAGATAAATATATGATGTATATTATTTAAAACTTTTCTAACCCTTAATTAATTTTATAGGGGCAGTTTTATAATTATATAATACTAAGTTTCTATCCGTTAGACTAATTTATGAATCTACTGTAAAACCATATTTGTAGGGAACAGTCAAATACTATATTTTATGCATGCGACTAATAGGCCAGTATCGGCCCTATATATATATATATATATATATATATATATATATATATAATGTGTGTGTGTCAGTGTATGTAGAGGTATGGCAAGTCATAGAGTTAATGATGTCTTGATAATGTCTTTATTCTTGTATATTGCACAGTTTAACAGTCAATCATCAAACATGGCGGCGCCTGGCTAGCGTCCATATTCTAACAAAGGAACACCAATTATAGAAGGTTCAGGCAGCAACCCTTTCTCAAGATGCTCTCTTTTAATCGTTTCTCGTTAAGTGCTTTTATAATGAGTTATTAATGATTCATGCGCCTTCATTAAAAGAGTGCTGCGTTTTCTGATCTCAAACCACTATGTTATAAATTTTACATTTTCAAACCTGAATATATATATATATATATATATATATATATATATATATATATATATATATATATATATATATATATAATATGTATTAAAAGTTGGTTAATTATCGTCATAAATTTCAAACGTGTAATTTATGAAGCAAATTAACCAGCCCGTATTTGGTTTCTTTTAGGAACTTAGGTTATTAATTCATCACTATGTGCAATCAAAGTTGAAAAAAAATTAGTTAATTACTTTGTATAACTTTTTGTAAAAATGAACGTGGATAACAGAATATATATATATATATATATATATATATATATATATATATATATATATATATATTCATATTGCATAGCATAGCATAGCTATATATCCTACCATATATCATATTATATATTTATATTATATCGGAAAATATATTATATTAAAACAGTATGAATTTATCAAGATTAAGTGTAAATATTTTTATTCTTCAAGAAAGGTATGCTTACGACATAAAAAATTTGAGATAAAACAATAGAAAAATTCCCTTCTTTAAATCTTTTTCGTAAGAAATATAAAAAAACTGATTGTATGAAATGATGCCAAATTTATTTTTGCGTTTCGTGATATTTTGGGATCCATCTAGCTCTCTCGTTCATATGATCGTTCGCTAGTTACTAAAACAGTATTAGTTGCCAAAATGTTAAGAAGTAAGCTACATCATTGTGTGATCGGAACTTTCAAAAGATTTGTAAGGCATTCAGATGAGATTTTTACATCATAATGTGCAAATACTTGCCCCATAGCTCTAAATACTTATCATCATTTTAATATATTTCATTTTAAGAAAAATATAATTATACGGATTTTTACAAGAAAGTGTTATTTATCGGGAATTATTTAATAGTCATTTCAATCTAGTGGTAAATAAACCCCAATAGGATTTATTTAACCCGTTCGCGACTAACGTCTGGTGGACGCAGGGATTCCACTCTTATCAGTCCAGCATCGCCTCTAAGTGCAGAACTCCGGTTGATATTGAGAGACCAAATACGTAATCGGAGATCGCAATGTCTAATTTGAATATTTAAATGCTATATTTAATTACTAGATGTCATTAAACGGCAACGGTTTTCACATTGGTCGACTCGTATAGCATTCACGTTCCTGCACTCAAGGGGTTAAAGGTGATAACTAGTTTATAAATTTACTGAACCCTTTTCAAATCAGGTTATCGAAATGCTTGATATCAGATAGAAACGAAAATTTCTTTTAAATGTATTTCGTGGAAGATACATCCCAAAATAAACTCATTTAGTGTTTATAAATAGTACATAAACATTCAGACACAGTTTTGAATAATCAGAATATGCAAATTCTTGCATTCATATGACGAAAAGTTTCATCATGTTTATGAACATTATCTTTGATCGAACACAACGAACTGAGGCATAAGACACCTCAAAATTAAAAGTTATTTTTATGTGATATTTAAAAAATATATTCCTTTAAACCTGTTGTAGATCACTAGCATTCATCCCATACGGCTTTCTGGGAGCTATATGGCGGAGCCCTATACCTGTCTACAAAACATGTGTATGTTTACATGATAGGCGCAAAATATATAGGTCTTTTAGTAGTAGTGAAACTAAAGAAAAGTATTGCAGTTGAGTTTAAAATTTCAGAGTTTTAATAAGGTTATCTATTTTAGTGGTAACTAAACATATGACTTTGAAAAACTGTACCATTTTTTATTCCTCTTTCGAGGATTGTATTCAAATCATAACTAAGACAACTATCTTTTATTTATTCAACCGTTATATGCAGTAAGTATATAACGGTTAGAATATAACCGTTATATGCTTACTGCATAGAAAAATTAATATTTATGAATGGATAAAATCTACATCTTTTAATCTTTTGTATCAAAAGTATAAAGTACTTACGAAACAATACCAAATTTCTATTATGAGTTTCCGGACATTCGTTATCTTGAGACTCAACTACTCGTTCATAAAAGCATCCGTTAGTCCCAAGAACAGTATTAGTAGCCAACAGGTAAGAAATAAGTTGCATCATTGCTTCATCGATACTTCCAAAATGTTTTTAAGGCAATCAGATTAGATTTTTAGGTCATAATGTACAAATACTTGCATAATAGCTAGTAATATTTATTTTTGAGTTTCGTGATATTCCAGAACAAATCTAGCACTCGTACATATCAACGGTCGCTAGCTTCTTGAACACTATTTAGAAACCAACAGGTAAGAAATAAGTTGCATCATTGCTTCATCGATACTTCCAAAATGTTTTTAAGGCAATCAGATTAGATTTTTAGGTCATAATGTACAAATACTTGCATAATAGCTAGTAATATTTATTTTTGAGTTTCGTGATATTCCAGGATTCATCTAGCACTCGTTCATATGAACGTTCCCTAGATACTTGAACAGTATTAGTAGCTAATAGGTAAGAAATAAGCTGCATAATAGTTTTATCGACACTTTCAAAACATTTGTAAGGTATTCAGATAAGAGTTATATATCATAATGTACAATAACTTGCATCATATTTCGTAGTTAATCATCATTGATTTTATTGTATTTCATTTTAAATAAAAATATGCTAATCATTTTTTGACTATTAAATTTTTAATACCCAGGAGTTATTGATAGGTCATTTGTACAGTAGTTGCAGGTAATCCCAATGTGATTCATTTAAAGCTAATAACTAGTGCATAAATATATTAAATCCTTTTCATATCAGGGTATCAAAATTTTAGATATGAGATAGAAACGAAATTAATTATTACGACTATGTTTCTTTTAAATGTAATTTGAGGAAGGCAGATCCCAAATTGGACTCATTTAGTATTTATAAATAGCAAATAAACGTTCAGACATCGTTTTTTTTTTTTGCATCAGAGAATGCTAATCATGTCATTCAAATAACGAACGAGTTCATCATCATCATGTTTATGTGCATTTTGGAACAACACAAAAATCTGAGGCATGAGACACCACAAAACTTAAAGTAAAATTTCCGTGAAAAATATCAAGAATTGGACTCACTGAAGTTTAATATATGATTTATATATATATATATATATATATATATATATATATATATATATACATATATACACACACAGTTTTGTTTTATCAGAATGTGCAAATTCTTGCATTCATATAACGAAAAGTTTCATTCTGATGTAAATAACAATTTTCTTTTAATCAAACACAACAACAAAAAAAATCTGAGGTATTAGACATTTCAAAATTACAAGTTGTTTTTATGACATATTTAAATTTTTTTTCTTTGAACTTAATGTAGTGCACTAGCCTTCCACAAGGTACTCTTGAAATTATATAAAAATCTGAAGGAGTCCTAAACCTGTCTTCAAAATATATGTATGTTTACATGCAAATATATAAGTTGCAAAATATATAGGTGCTGATTGTAGGAAAAAAGTAAAGAAAAAAGTGAAATTAAATTTAATATTTTCATAATTTCAATGTATTTATCTAAATTAGTGGTCATTAAATGTGCCAAATTTTTCTTTCGAGTTTCATATATTCGTTATTCTGGGATTCATCTACCCGTTCTTTTGAGCTTTCGCTAATAACTATAACAGTATCACTTGCAAAAATTTTAAGAAGTGTGCTGCGTTACAGTTATATAGACTTCTAAAATATTTGTTAGCAATTCAGATAAGATTTCTACATCATAATGTGCAACTTTTTGCGTTACAGCTCTGAACACTTATCATCATTAAGTATATAATTTAAATTTCATTTAAAAATTTCATTATCGCATATAATCTAAATTTCATTAAAGAATATACGAATATTGTTTTAAATATGAAATTGATATAACGTTTTAATATTCATTTCCACAATAGTAGTAGGTAAATTTCAATGGGAATAATTTATTGTCAGTAAATAGTACATAAGTATTCTGTTTGCTTTTCATATCATGAATAGAATTTTCTGATATAAGATAAAGCAAATTTATTATAATGGTTACATTTCATTTAAACTTATTTTGTGAAAGTTAGATCCCAATTTGAAGTAATTTACTGTTAAAAAATAGTACATAAACATTCAGAAAGAGCTTTTGATATCAGAATATGCAAAGTCTTGCATTCTGATATCGTAGATAATGGTAGACTCCGGACATGTAAGCTAGGTTCTTCGGAATTTAGATAGATAATTGAATTGGTAGAATTGTTTAGTGTAAATATTGCGTTACTTATACTAGTTGTTCGGTAATAGTTTGTGCTCTGTCTTGGAATAAAACCTCGATGTTAATAAATAAATCGACTGTTTGGATGTGACTTTCTAAAACATCTCGGTGATCGTCACACATTCATATGACGAAAATTTTCATCATCATGTTTATGTACTTTGATTTAACACAAAAATCTAAGGACACGAGACCCCTCAAAAATAAAAATTCTTTTTATGTGACATTTAAAAAATATTTTCCTTTTAACTTATTATAGAGCAGTGTTTTTTAAACACTTAAACTTCTTGGAACTCATGAAGTTATATGACTTTCTGGTGAAGCCATATTCCATTCTTTAATGTATATGTATGTTTAGTTTTTAGTTGCAAAATATGTAGGTGCTGATAGTAAAAATGAATTTTCTACGTTCAAGAAAAAGGAAAAAAAACATAAATACTAATATACTGACAAAAGTCATTTGGTGGATTAAGAGCGCTCTGAGTTAAAGTTTGCAGAAAGGCAATATACTGGGTTCTCAAAATTTTTGTCCAGTAATCTTTTCATAGAGATAACATTAGATAATATTTTTTTCCAATTCAAAAAGCTCACTAAATCTTTATTGTGCTTATAGATACCTCAAAAAAGGAGATAGTGCATTTTATTTATGTAGATGACATGAAAATATATTTTTCTTTTTAAATAACTTTGACTTTGAGCTTTAACTTTGTAAATATTCATTGCCCTTGAATAGACAGGCCTTATAGAGCAAAAATAATTTGTGTTTATATTTGATGTATTAGTACGATTCTATTTTGTAAGATGATTCTTTTATTTCCATAGAAGACATGTGGACCAGCGTTTTTAGATTTATTCAATTTGCTTAAAAATTTAGTATGCCATTTGTTTTAAACTTCCAGGGAAATTGAGGAAAATGTACGTTTGAATATCGGTTAGTTAAAAAAGTGTTGTTTCAAAAGTAGCTTCAATAAAACTTCATCTGATTGTTAATATACATGCTGACAACCGTTTTTGCTTTTATAATACATCTACCTACAGCAGTTTCAACCAAAAAGGAATTAAATGTGAAAAAACATAATTACTAATACATTGAGCTGAAAGACGCTTCATGAAAAATGACAGTTTTGATTTTTTAACTTATGGATAAAGGCAAAATATGAAACATAACCCATAAATGCATGTTACAGAAATAAACGATGAATAATCTTTTTATAATATAGACATTAATATACTTAATTATTTCGAAGAGTTTGCATTAAAAAACATAATTTTTTCATGTTACAAGAGATCATATCTTGGGATTCAAAAAAGGCAAAAAAATCATCATTGTATAAATATCGTTTTATTTTTAGAAAATGAATGGGTAATCCTTTTATTTCATCCGCCAGACTTCTTCCTGGTCTGCCACGAACAGTCTACGTATGTAAAATTAGTAAATAATTGAGGTTATATGGGGATTATTAAAATTTTTTTTGGAAATAAGTTTAACGAAATTATTTAAGTTTTTGTACATGTAATACAGTCATTTTTATTTATATCAAATCTCTAACTTGATGGATCAAAACTTAGTTAATAAGATAAACTTTTATTGAAATTTTTAGAAAATAAATATATTAATAGAGGATATCAAATCTCATTACAGTAACTTTAAGGGCAGAAGTGACAGATTGTTGTTTTAAAAATATAATTTTATGTGATTTTTATTTTATTTTCAATAACCTGTTCCTAAATTGCAATGAGAGTACTAATACATTGAGATAAAAGACGTTTCATGAAAAGAAATAGTTCTGATTTTATAATTTATGCAGAAAGGCAAAATATGACATATTAATACCTAAATTGACATTACACAATTAATAGATAAATAATCTTTTTATATCACAGATAGTAATGTATCGAAAATTTTCGATAAATTTGCATTCAGAAATATAATATTCTCATATTACAAGATATCATATCTTGCAATTCAGAAAGGGCAATATTCATCATTATGCTTATAAATATCCATTTTTTTTACTTTGTAACGCACATAGAAAATATTTTTATTGCAATGAAATTTAAATTTTACTGCACAAAATCTATTTACAAATTTAATACACCATTTGCAATATACTTCCACGAAAACTGGAGAAAATCTAATTTTAAATAATGGTTAATTAAAAAAAATATGTGTCTTAAGAAGTAGTTTCCCTGAAATACCATCCAATTATTTCTAGATAAGATTTTGCTTAAATGACCCCTCTAACTTTGTCAGGTTTAACAATGAAGTATTATACATGAAAAAATATAATTATTAATACGTGCAGTGGAAAGACGCTTTACGAAGAGGGACAGCTTTGATTTTTTTAAAATGCATGCAGAATGGCAAAGTATGATACATTAATCGTTAAATGAATATTACTTAAATAAAACATAAAATATTTTTATATCATTGACATTCATATATTTAAAATAATTTTAGATGAGTTTGTATTTAGAAATATAATCTTCTCATATTAAAAGATAACATTTTTTGCAATTCATAACGGACAAAAGACAATCATCATTATGCTTAAAAAACTCTAGTTAATTTGGGCACATGGGAACTCATTTAATGCAAACAAATTTAAACTTTTCATCCTTTAAGAGCTAGTTGAATTACAGTAAACGTATTGTTTACATGTAAAATTTTTCTGACATTATTTCCTAAAATAATAATCGTTTAATATAATAATGTATATAATAATGTATAAAAGAAAATTGTTTTTAATTTATATAATCTGCCTAAAATTTTAGTATGTAATTATCAATATATTTACATAAAATTGTTAAAAATGATGAGCTTAATTATTTAAAATATTATTTTTTAATTATTTATAAAATTGTAATTATTTTAAAACTTAATTCAATGAACGGGTTTCAATTAAATTTATTTGTAATTAATGCAGCAATTATTGTTTTTATGATACCCCTTTTCATATAGTTTCAACATCAAAAGTAAAAATAGCTGAAGAAATTCATTTTTGTTTCTGTACAAACATGTCATTAAAGTTGTTATATTGGAGCAGACATAAATGTTTTAAATTTTCAAATATACATAAATGAAATAATCCTATTAAGTAATGTAATATCTTTCGAATGATAACACATGATTCATCATTATTATTTATATAGTAGTTAAGATAGTTAATTAAAAAATTACCTTATTTCACATTTTTTATGTTAAGATTAACAGATATAAAATGTGGATATTTATTTTATTAGGATATATTTTTGTATGTGTTACAGTAATAAAACTATAATTGTATAGTTACTTTATTATGTATACTTAGAGCGTAATTGCGGTTAAAGATTATAACAAATATTAATATTACAAAAAATATAATACGATGTATTAATTATTTCCTAACAGGTAAATTAAATATCATTAGTCTACGTCAGCTGTGTGCAATAGCTATAAACTTAAACAACTCCCTAAAAAAAAAAAAAAAAAAAAAAAAAAAAAAATTGTGGCTATATAGTTTTAGAGTAGATAGCAAAATTATGTTTTTGTTGAATTTTACTTTAGTTTGGTTTGGAACGCTACGGTCTACTTGTTCGTAACACAAGGATTAATGATACCGGGACCTACTGTTTAAAGCCGATTCTGGACTGCTACGAACATCCCTACCGAAGTTCGAAAACCGAATATTGAAGTGCTTTCGACTTTCGAAAGCACGAGCTCCGGTACCAAAGGTTGGCAAACTAACCATTCGGCGAATTTTATATTGGAAATATATATTTTAGCTTCATGCCCGAGAAAGAATTAAGAAAGAGATCCTGGTTCAATTAGTAAAATGTAGACATTTTCTAGATTACAAAACGAAATCATAATAATGAACAGAATGAATTGTAATAATGAACAGATATGTTTGCTACGGAATAACTGTGCAAGAAATCAGATTCGAGAATTTATCAGTTATTCAAATAAACAACACAGTATAAATCAAAAGGAAATGCAGGTAAAACTGACTTTATGAAGCGATACGAATTTTTATTTATTTATTTATTTTTTTGTGTTTCACGTTATCCTGAGAGTCATCTACTGGGAGTCATATAAGCATTCCCTAGTATTTAGAACAGTGTTAGTTGCTAAAATGTTAAGAAGTAAGCTGCATCATAGCTTCATCGAAACTTGTGAAACAATTGTAAGGCATTCAGATTAGTTTTTCGATCATAATGTGCAAATAATTGCATCATAGCTCGTAATAAATCATCATCCTTGAAGTATATTTCATTTAAAATAAAAATATGCTAATCATGTTTTTAATCTACAATTGTTATTATCCAGGAATTATTCAATAGTCACTTCTACAATATTTGAAGGTAAATCCCAATGGTATTTAATTAAAGGTAATAACTAGTGCATTAAAATATCAAAATTCTTGATATTAGAAAGAAATGAAATTTTTCATTATAGATATGTTCTTTTTAAGGAATGCAGATCTCAAATTTTATTCATTTAGTGTTCATAAACATTTAATAAACATTCAGGTAGAGTTTTTTATATCAGAAAATCCAAACTCTTGCATTCATATGACGAAAATTTTCATCATCATGTTTATTTTCTTTTTATCGAACACAAAAATCTGAGGCATGAGACTCCACAAAATTAAAAGAAATTTTACGTAATAAATAATCCCTCAGGGGCTGTCATTTTTCAAGAAGCTCCTACAGGTGTTTACGGGTTACACTGTTCCGGGGCAACTGAGTGATCTTCCCTCAGTTCTTCCTGGTAGACTCGAGCTTACCTCTGTAGAGCCTTACCGGGTTGGACCACATTAAAATCGGACCATGATGGACCTCTTGAAGGTCAGCAACATGTAGCCAATTTGAGTTGCTGATCATCAGTAGTATAGTTGCTGTTGTATGTCTTCGAATGGGCCAGCATAAAACGAATTCTCTAATGCAATAAATAACCCGTATAGGACTCATTAATAAAGAGTACATAAACATTCAGACAGGTATTTTTTTTTATCAGATTTTGCAAATTCTTGCATTCATATGGCGAAAACTTGCATCATCTTGCTTGTGAACATTTTCTTTTTATCGAGCACAAAAATTGTAGGCATGAGAGGCCTCAAAATTAAAAGTTTTTTTACGTGATATTTAAAAAAAATATTTCCTTTTAAACTTATATTTGAGGGTTTTCAACTGGCTTTTAACTTATTAAAACCCACGGTGTTTTTAGCTATATGACCTTCTGGCTTATCACTGTACCTTTCTTCAAAATATATGTACGTCTATATGATAGTGGCAAAATATGTAGGCGTTAGTTGAAACTAAAGAAAATTAATGCAGTTGAATTTAAAATTTACATAAAATTACTGTATTCATCTAAATTATTAGGAACTAAACTTACGATGATTCTGAATAGCTGTACCGTATTTAATTCTTGTTTCTAACGGCGTTTTATTGAAATCAATATTGAAGCAACTATCTTTTTTCTTTAAACATTTTATGCTCACTAGATAAAAAAAAATATGAAATTTATGGATAGAAAAAACTACGGTTTTTAATCTTTTGTATAAGAAAAATATAAAAAAAGTTTATATGAAAAGATGCCAAATTTCTCTTTTGAGTTTCAGAATATTCCTTATCCAGAGATTCATATACTCGTTCGAATGAGTATTCGATAATAAGTTTTGTAAGTCATTCAGATAAGATTTCCAAATCATAATATGCAAATACTTGCATCATAGCTCTGAATTCTTATCATCGGGCAATAAATTTCATTTAAAAATATGTGAATATTGCCTTTAACATGAAGTTGATATTAACGCAGAATTGTTTAATAGCCATTTTCAAATTGGTGGCAGGTATATCCCAATGGGATTCATTTAATATTAATGAATAGTATATAAGCCAGAATGATTTTCATATTATGCCTTAGAATTTTTTGGTATCAGGCAAAAGCAAAATTTATCATTATAGTTAAATTTCAATTAAACCTATTTTGAAAATCTAGATTACAAATTGAGGCAATTCAAAGTTAATAAATAGTAATAAACGTACATACAAAGTTTTTGGATGTCAGAAAATGCAAACTCTTGCATTTATATTTATGACGAAAATTTTCATCATCAAGTTTATGTACTTTCATTGAACAGAAAATCCAAGGGCACGAGACACCTTAAAATGAATAGTAATTTTTATGTGACATTTAAAAAATATTTTCCATTTAACTTATTGTAAAGAAGTGGTCATCAAACACTTAAATTTCACGGAACTGTTGGAGATATATGACTTTTTGTTGAAACTTTATATGATTTTTTAAATTATATGCATATTTGGTTGTTAGTTGCAAAATATGTAGGTGCTACTTCTAGTCATAAAACTAGACAAAACGTACACATTTTAAATTTAAAATTTAAAAAAAATGTCCCATTTTTTACTTTTTTTTACCTATTAATTTATAAAATTACACGAATTTTGCCTCAAGAGTGCGTATAAAAGTACAAAAATAACCAGTCTTATCTATTTATGTATCTACATATATGTAACTATATTCTGAAAATGGATATTTTGAAAAGTTCAACTGTGATAAAATCTTTTTAGATATATAAACATAAAGCATGAGGATTTACTTATATAGAGTTTTTGATCTAGTGAAAATAAAAATTATTGTTATTAAAGATTTTATACAAAAAACGAAACTAAAGAAAAAACCACATTATGGAAAAGTTAAATTTTTTTTTATAATTCTAATTTTTTAGTAATAGTTAGATCTCTTAGTTCGAGGGGGGGCATCTGCTATAATAGAGGTAAGAGTGGTGATACTCTGCCCCGGCCTAAGCCATCCAAATCTCTATAATAGAGGTAAGAGTGGTAAAACCCTGCCCCTTCCTTAGCCGTCCAGTTCTCTATAATAGAGGTAAATCGCACTGTGGATCCTGTTAGGAATTACACTAGTACGAAATAGTCCAACTAATACCAAATGCTTTGAATTAGATCAGAAAAATTGTAATTAATACTGAAAATTGCTAATTTAAATGTGTATTACATTGCAATATTACTTAGAATAAGTTTGATTTAAAATTTCTGTTACTTATAAAAAAAAAACAGTTGATTTATTGAAAAATATATATGGACATATATTTTTATACTTCACAAATTAATAAGTAAATTTTACTATCAATAAAATAATGAAGTCAGGTGGTTTTCAGTTCCTATATAAATATATAAAAATAAAAACGCTAGTGTTAACTCAAAGTTTTATTTTAATTTTTTATATTATCTATGAAATACAAAGCATGAAACCTTTTTAGGAACAATAATATTAGAGAAATTCAAAGTGGGATTTATTTACAAAATATGATTAGATTGAAAGCAATCAAATATAAAGTTTTCACGTCATATAAATCCACAAAATCAGATGGAATGAGTCTCATCATTTTGCTTTCTATCCTTAAACATGCTATTTATATCATTAATTTATCTAGTTTGCTAATGGGTGGGAGAATTTAATGGGACACGAAATTAGATCTATATCTAGTGTTACAGTCTTACCTCCATATATATAACTAGTCTAATAGTGGTATTTAAACTGAACGAAATCATGTAAAAAGGCATTGCAATCATTTGGTGTGGTTTACACTGAATGTGATATGAGTCTCTTAGAAGCCAGAGTGGTTAAATTTAAATTTTATATTTCCTTTTATTATTTATTTTTATTAAATTTTATATTTGATGTCAATTTGGTAGGAATAAATAATATACAATTTAGTTATTAAAGTTGACTGGTTGCTTCTAAAATATCTTTAATGGTTATTATAACATTTTTATTAAATCATTAAAATTTAGCAAATTAATTTGACAAGATGTTTTTTCAAATATCTGTTAATTTTCCATGTCTGTATAGACATTAGGATCTCTGTAAAATAAACAAAAAAATATATCCTTTTCCATTTTTGAGATAATTAATGTCCGCTGTGGCGAATACTGACAATTATGTTATATAGTAGTTATAAATATACATGTCCGGTGTAGCGGCCAGACTTAGCCAAATAAAGGGTTAAACCCCGAAAGTTTTACATATCCATTACACATCGATTACCATGAAAACTTTTATTGACTGAAAAACATTTGTTATATTTAACCTTCAAATATGTTTAAAATTACCTTATGTAAAATACTATTTCCTATTAATTTATGCACTTATAGATATTAAAGATTTTCTGTAAATTGTTCCAATATGTATTTTCTATAGATACAGGTTTTTTATTTTTTTTACTTAAGATTAAGCTTTAATTTAAGATTTGCATCGCTTAAAAAACTTCATTTTTTCAGTAGACTTTGAATGTTTTCCCCCCTAACCCATTTTCATAGACTTTATACACAATAACTAATATTATTTTGCAGATTTGAAATCTATCTGAAAACATCTTTGGTTTTGTTGAAAAAAATACATAGTATATGTCCAAAACTCCATAGATATAAACCATTTAATGCTTTGTATAACAAAAAGTATCTATTTGTTTTATTCTTAAGAAAATGTTTCTCAGACATTTTATCCAATTTTATTTATTTTTATGAAATGAATTAAAATATTTTAAGCTCCAATACCGTTCTTAAGATTTAAAACACTAAAGAAAAAAATTTAAATAGACTTGAATTTAGAAAAGTGTAAAACGTTTAATGCCTAATGAATGTAAAAATTATCAGTTTTATTAACAAAAATAATGTTTTACGATCTTCATACATGATTTTTTTTTATTAAAAATTGATACTGATCTAAATTGCAAAATTTTACATAAATTTTTTTTTCAAAGGTGTATGGATACGAGGATAACCAAGTCATATGTCTAAAACTTTTAAAGGCATGAACATATTGTGATGTAAAAAGTTCAATAGGTTCAATAATAATAAAACAGCCAAAACTTTGAAACACCAAAAACCACTAAAATTTAAATTGACCATTCGTGGACTAAATTAAAAAATGGACTTTTTAAAATTCTAAACTAACAACATTGATAGGAATCATAGTAAATTTTATAGCAGCGTTCAGTATTTGCATACCATTAAAATGAAAATTACAAATATCATAAACAAGAAATATTAATACAGCAATTTGATATTTTACACAAATATTTAATGTTATAATCTTAATAATTATTATGTAATATTTCATCATAAAATATTGAGTAAATATCAAATTATCTATGAAGAATATACATTTTTACATCTTTTGTTTAGAAAATTTACGAGAAATTTTTAAACATGGTTTTAGTTCGTTCACCCATTTTACCCTTAAAACTTTGGAAGTTTGTCGTTTTAAATTTCAAAAATCATCTAATAAATAAACTATTTGAAATTTCCTAATAATGCATGAAAAGTTTTTTAACTATTCCAAGGATAAATTTATAATCTTCATTCTCGGGATTAATTTGGAAAGCGACTTTGCTAACTTTGCAGCTTCCTAACTTTGTTCAAATTGGCTTAAAATATATAGTTGCTGTAATTCAAGATTTAATTAGATATTAATTAAATAAAATTATTAAAAGTTTGTAATCTTGACATTTTTAAATGGTAACATACATCCTTTGAACGTTTAAAGTTCTAGACACTGCTGCTGTATTATTAGCGGTTTTATGATGTTTTTAAGACAACATATATATATATATATATATATATATATATATATATATATATATATATATATATATATATATATATATATATATGTATGTATATATATATATATATATATATGTGTGTGTGTGTATGAATATATATATATATATATATATATATATATATATATATATATATATATATATATGTATGTATGTATATATATGTATGTGTGTATGTATGTATATGTATAATATATATATATATATATATATATATGTATAGATAAATATATATATATATACATATATATATATATATATATATATATATATATATATATATATTTGTGCGTGTGTGTGTAGCTTTATTTAAACCCAGTCAACTGACAGTTATATTTATAAATGTCCTAATTCACGTAACTTTAAATACTATTCTTAAATATGCATTTAATTGCCATAAAAATGTATAAATATGTGTATATGTTGTGACATTTGATTTTACATAAATATTGGTTTTGAAAAATATCTAGAAAATAATTCTATTCTACTTTTTACTTTTTTGCTATTTACTTTTTAAAATTGTTATAGAAAATACGCGCACACTTTAAAAATGTATAACTGAGTACGTTAGTTGGGAAGACTTATTAAACAATTCTGAAGCAAGATTCATTTTACGGACCATCCGTATTAAGTTTAAAATTCTTGAAAATCCTCTTAAAACTTAGAAGTTTCAATGAGTATATCCGATGCCTTAAAAGTTATTACATACTTAAAGGAAATTCCAATGACATAAAAGTATGGATAGAGACAGGAATTTAATTCTCATCCACTCCTTTGAAGCTAAAGATTATCCCCCTACTTCGTAGTCTTATATCATACTGGATGTACTAGCGTCATAGCGGATGTACTATAATGAAGGTTTTCATAAAGATACATGAGCAAAGGTGAAGTAGTTTTGAATTAATTATAAGTGAAGGCAAAAGCATTTCTACTAATTTTATTTTACATTACATAATTTTTCTTAAGTTCTAAAATTAAATGTTCTTGATGTTATATTGAATACTATAAATCTACCTCTAATTAATGACTTTTTACAAAACCTATGACATGAAGACTTCTAAAACTAAAAAAAAAATCTTCAAGAAATAAAAATAGCATTTCATCTACATATAGAAATCGTTTAACAATACAGACACATGTTGGCAAGGAAATATGTACAGTGTCACCCGAGAAGATTTTTGAAAATATATTAAAAATTAATGCTATTCTTACATTGCGTCTATTTTATTGTACAGTTCAAAGCGCAGTTCCTATGAGAAAGATTTAAATCATAGCCAGTTTTTAAAATTTACCTATTACTAAAAATGTTTGTTTTTTATTACAGAACAATGAAGAGGTGGAAAAATTTTAAAAGTATTACTATAACTTTCATTGAAGTTAAGTCATGTGAGATATGGCTTTTAAGGCACACAAATGTACACATTAAAATGTAATCAAATTAGGAAAAGTTCCAACTGTTTATATAGGGAATGAGTAGGGTATGGGGTCATTAAATGGCTCAGACCGTTCAACAGAAGGTACTTAAGAATTCAATTCCAATTTCTTACAAATTAAAATAGCTGTATAGATGAGCTGACATATCAAATAATAACGTACAAGGAGATATGCAAAAATAAATAGTATATATTAATTTATACTAGAATTAAGTTTCAGGCTTAAAAACACAAAACTATAAAAGTGAATATCATTTAATTTTTTTATCTAATAAAGAAAACAATATAACCTCATGGAAGAACTGAAAATGCAATTCATGACTGTTCTGCACTCATGCATTTTTTATTATTAAAAGTAATAGTATCTGAGCGACTGTTACTATTAATACCTGTACAATTCACATTTAATTCATTAATTATATAAATAAAAGTAATTTTGTTTATATATTGGCCTCAGGTAAACGTGATTTGAACAAATTTTCAAAAATCCTATCTATCCAATAAATAAGCAAAGAAATTTGAAGGTAGAATCATTATCAATTAATGTAACTCAGACTATCAATACAAAGTAATATCTCAATAACAAATATTTAAACTAATATAAATACTTATATAATATAAATGCTTATATAAATAATATAAATGCTTATATAAATACTTGTTGTTATTTAGAGTTTTTATTTTTTAAAAATGTTCATTGATTCCGCGAGAAAACAATTTCGCCGGCTGCACTTAGATATTACAAAAACCAGAATTTGAAACACGTTCATATATCCTCATTGACCACAAAAATCTCGAATATATATATATATATATATATATATATATATATATATATAAATATATATATAAATATATATATATATGTAATACTAGACTCAAGACTCGAGTTGGTTTTACATGGCCCCCTGGATTTTTTCGGCGGCCGAAGACAGACACCCCAACAGAAGGTGGGCAAGCTATGTTCCATGAAGTTATACAGGAGGGGGGCGAGAGATGCGATTTCGCCCGCGCCAACTGCGGACATTTTTCCGTGGAGGCGAAAACTTGACCAAGGGGGGATTCCCCCCGGCCCTCACGAAAAGGGGTGAAAAGGAGATGCCGATCGGAGCGTCGGGGAACAGGCATGATTCTTCAGAAAGCAGTTGAGACCGAGAGAGGTGGTTGTCCGCTCGGCACAGTTTACTTTTGTCCTCGGTCTTATTTGAGTCCTGTTCGAGTATGAATTGAAGTGTACTTATGTTTTTTTAATCTTATTAATAAATGTATAATCCAGAGTTTTGTTGCTGCTGTGCTTAATTGTCGGCCACATAGGCTTTAAAAGCGAACCCAAGATACCTGCTCCAGTCAAAATAGGCGGGCAGGTATAGAACGTGGCGTGCAGACTTCAGAAAGTGCAGCCGGGGACGCGCGAGGCGTTTTACAATATATATATATATATATATATATATATATATATATATATATATATATATATATAGAGAGAGAGAGAGAGAGAGAGAGAGAGAGAGACAGAGATAGATATATATATAGATATAGACAGAGATAGATAGATAAATAGATATAGATAGATAGATATTTAACCTATTGTGTAATAGGGAAATTTACACTTTCCAATAAAAAACCTAATCTCAACAATGAAAAAAATTCTTTTCTGATTGCCCCAAAAATGTTTTGGTATTAGACTTTTCCCTAAAACAAACTGTTTTTAAATATATAATTAATAACATTAGATTTTGTAAAAAGTTAATGTAAATATTAGCGAAAAAATATTTTTCGTTAATTATACAGAAAATAATTGTTTTCATAAGATCTCAGGTATCACAAAAAATACATTTCAAGACATCTAATAATAATAATTACTGTCCGAAACATCTAGAAAAGAAATTACACAAAGGTCTTGAAAGTAGAACGATTGTCAAGAAACATGTAATTTCACTCTACCAATACAAAATATATTACGAGCATTAAAAGTTTGAAAATAAATTGCATATTTTGCAAATATTCAAAAACTCTTGATGTATGAGACGTTACTAGCACCAATCTACATTAATTAAACGAAAAAATAATTGTTGCTATGAAATAGCTTTTAGATATTACAGAAACGCAATTAAGAGGCGTTTAAATAATGTCTCTGTGAACAATATAGAATTTCAAACAAAAAGAGAATAAATAATATTAGCAATAAAAATTTTTTAAAAATTTCTTACATTATACATATTCAAAAGTACGTATATCAGAATTTAACAACAGCAAAATGTTTCTCATTGATTGCATGAACGAAATACTGTAATCACTATGAAATAGCCTTAGATAGCATTGAAAGTGGTTCTTCATGTACATTTATTTCAAAGATTATCACTGACCATTAAAATGTCGAAAAATAAATACACATAAAAGTTTTACAAATATGATCATTTTGAATGAATATGGTAGAGTCTTAGGAATAAAATGTGTAACTTTTTATGAAATCCTTTGTTATATATTTTAATAACCGGCTGTCGTGTAAGATTGTTACAACTACAAAAAATTTCCCGATTGTAACAAGAATATAAAATAATTCTTTTTAAATAATTGACATTAGATATCACAGAAAACGCAGTTTAAAACGCTTTGAAAAATTCCTCACTTGTTAAAATTAATTATGGGAATAATACTTAAGATGTATTTTTTACAATACAGGTTATTCTAACAAAATATACAATTTTCACTACCTCATTTCCAGCTTTAAAAAAGTGAGTAAACCATTCAAATATGCATACTTTAGAAATCACTCTATTTTTTTACTAATTAAAACAATTAGATAGAGAATATGTAATATCAAATGTAAACGTATACGTTGATATACAAATATAAATACTTTATATTAATTTGTATAATAATTAAATTAAACTAATTGGAACTAATAAGAATGGCCTCAGATATAACAGAAAACGTAATTTGAACAATGTTTCAAAAATCATATCCTATTATGTTCAGTAATTCCCTGAGAAAGAATTAAAACTTTTGTGTTTGGCAGATTTATGGCACTCAGATATCACAGTAAGTAGAATTTGAAACACGTTCACAAATCATCATTGGCCTCAAAAATCTTGAAAATATAAATATGCGCATTCTAGAACTATAATCATTGTCTAATAGGAAATATCTCACCAACCAGTATCAAACATAATCGAAAAAAAAAACTTCAAATTGCGAGAAAAATATTTTGATAGGACTCTTTTTAGCAAATTTATCCATCTATTTTTTGATTGTGTAATTAATAAAAAAATTATGTGTGAATATTTAAAGAAAAAAATTAAAGAAAAATAAAATTTTAATTAAAAAAATGTTTCATTATAATGTCCTCACACATCACAGATATCACCTTTCGAAACATCTTTTAAAATCCTCATTCAAAAAAACATTTGTAAAAAAAAACATTATAAACAGAATTTCAAAAACTTATTGGTATCAAAAAACGTGTGTTCATACTACCAATTAAAAATATCATCCAAGTAATGACTGTTTAACAGAACATCTCATATATTACAAATTTTCAAAAATTCTTGAAATATAAGGAGTTATTAACACAAAATAATTTATATTTATTACATGAAAAAAATTTTTTATTATGAAATGTCCTTTAGATACACAAAAAACTACGTTAAGACGCTGCTGAAAAATCCTCACTGGCAAAAAAGATCTCCGGATTATAAAGATTTTGAAACTATGAACATTATGTTTTCATTATATGTGAAAAGAATGTGAGAAATACATAAGTTCAGACTAGCATACACAATAATAAAAGATACAACACAATTTTTAATTAAAGATTTTTTTCTATTACAGATTTTTGAAAATACTTAAAGTATAAAAATATTACAACTACAAAATCTTAAGTAGGTAGCATAATAAATATCTTTATAATGATGAAGTAGTCTCAGATATCAACAAAATTCGCACTTTAAAGAAAATTTTAATGTTTATGCCTGGCTATTAAAATCTCAGAAAAATAAATAAACATACCAATTTTTCACGGTATATAAAAATTTTGAAGAATTGATCCTTTTATTTTCAGTATTTGTTAAAACTTTGATAAAAAGACAGAAGTTCAGATAGGAAGTATAATATTAGTAATAAAAATCAAAAAAACACATTTCTTATATTACATATTTCCAAAAATACTTGTAGTACCAGAATATAACAGCTGCAAAATCTTTTTCAATTGATCGTTTGAATAAAACACTATCATTCGTGTGTAATAGCCTCAGATATTACTGACCTTTAAAATGTCGAAAAATAAAAACAAATAGAAATTTTGCAAATACGATTATTTTGAAAGAATATGGTAGTGTCTTAGGAATAAAACTTAAAAAAAATACTTTATTACATATTTTCCAAACCGGCTATTGCAGGAGAATGTTACAACTACAAAATCTTTTCCATTAATTACATGCATAAAAGATAATTATCTTCCTGAAATCGCGTTAGATATCACAGAAAACGCTTTAGAAAAATCATCCCTGCCGAAATTAATTTCGTGAATATTGCTTAACAAGATGTAATTATTATACAGCTCATTGTAACAAACTATACAATTTTCACAAGTACATTTCCATTTTTAAACATGTTA
>CM063502.1:35261777-35264277 GCA_032207245.1 Pardosa pseudoannulata | reverse complement strand
AAACATACAAATTCTTGATAAGGTCAATTAAACCTTATTTTACTTTATATTTGGAATACTTATCATATTCTCCAAACTAGGCTAACATGTTTCTCTCAAGGCATAATGTAATTTTTGGCAAAGTAAAGTTATGTACATTTAATTGTTGTTCATAAATACCTGTAAATGAGGATGCCTTTATTAATCTCCAATAATAGTCATAAAATTTCTTTCAAAATTAAAATAAAACTCTGTGCATAATAAGGATTGAAACAAAGTATGCACAATACTATATTTAAATCGTCAGAATAATATCACGTTTATTTGATAAAAATTATAAATAAAAATTTTAATTTATATCTCTTTATGTCTCGAAAAGTATAACATGTATGAAATACGATTGTGACAAAATTTATTTCAAATAAATTTTTCTGGACAAGATTTTTGAAATTTTGAAGTTTTACAATACATTTTTTAACATGCGAGCTAATTCAACAGATATTGCTTAAATTCGATTCTGAATGGCAAATCATTGTCAACAACGAAATTTTAAATCCTTGGACTCCAGTCAAGAAAATCAGTGCCCTACCCTTTTAACCATTATCAGGCAGATTTTTCAGAATTTGATATATTAAATGACTCAATCAAAAGTTAACAAAAGCGTTTAGGTGTTAGAAAAATGAGTAACGTCCTTCAAATAGGTGCATCACTTGCATGCTATACCAAAAATTACTAAAGATTTCAACAGGTGCAAATTTAGTAATTCACGAAAAGTGAATAATAATAAAAGTCATTCACATATATTTCCTTATTCCTGGTTCTTTAAAAGATGTTTAATTTCATGCACCATTATGTTATTGCTATCCCATTAAAAAAATTCTCTAGAAATATCATTATTTCTAAATTCGTATATTAAGACAATAGTAGTTTACTTAGAACTTTCCTTATGGCTAAAAAATGACACTTTCATTATGATTTACAAGAACAAAAGTGAAAATTACTGTTTCATTTAAATTTGTATAGTAAACATACAAATATTAAACGCCCTGCATAAAAACACAAGTTTTAATTAAGAGTTGTTATAAAAAGAAAATAAACTTAAAAGGTTTAATTAAATTCTGGCATAATTAAACAACTTAAATTTTTTTATTGAAAATAAATATTTTGATGTATTTGCTTAAGGATATGAAAGGGCAAAGAAAAAAAAACCCTACTGCATAACGTTAATTGCGTTCAAATCTCTTTAGGAAATCACAATTGTTAAAATAATATAATTCTTGGGCTAATTATTAAACTTACGGATAGAATCTTGTTTATTAAGTTATATTGCCTGTCAAGCAGAAAAAATTTCCCCATTTTGAATATTTTATTGTTAGAAACTATTATTTGCATGATAACAACAGTTTCCATGCATTCCATGTATTTAAAACCATATTCTTTTTTATATTTAAGATACAAATGTTGAATTTTTATACGATTTTCTAAATGCCTATAGAATAGCCTGTACATAGGGCTTGCAATAAGCTGGTTATTTAATTTTTATATACAAAATACAAATACACAAACATATCTCAACAAGAGTGTTAATGCACATGAAACTGTCAAATGTGCGTTTTTTATTTTTTGTTACCATTTTTTATGAAACATTATTTCAGAAATATCTGCACCCTCATGCACAATTTTGAGCAGAAGGTTTTAATAGATCCCAAAAGTATTTTGTAGCAAAATTACTAATGTTTGAAGTGTTCAATAACTTACTAATGTTTGAATATGCTTTAAATTGAATTCTAAAATGCAAAACATGTTCCAGCATTATTTGTAATGTTCTCATGTTTAATGTATTTTTTTCATCAAAACTATTTGAATAATTACAGATAACAAATGCAGAAATCCTCATGTATATAACCAAAGATATGTTAAAAAACCATGGCAAGTAACAAAAAAAAAAGAAATTTTTTAAAAGTCATTTGTCCCTTTAAGGTGCTCAGGGACACATAAATACTGAAAGAATTCATCCCATTATATTTTTTTTATCTAAAAAATACTACAGTTTTCTAAATCAAACAAAATGTTCTTCCTGTTTTTACGATAATTATATCCGGACATACATATTTTTTGTTTTACATGAGCCGCGATACGTCAGTCGGCAAAGATGTCGTTCTTAAAACTGGGAAGTTGTGGTATAGAGGCTCCATACGGCTAAAGATCCACCGTGTTCATTAATGGAGAGTGGACACTTAAAATAGGCTTGTGGTCGTAATGTCCTCAAAGTTCTTATACTTAATCCACCTCTGGAGGCAACAGGCCAAACCTGGGGGGGGGGGGTCTTCTGCTTCTAATTATAAGGATACACCTTATTTGTTTGTGTTATGCTAGGGAGTAATGCTAACCGCCTATATAAAGCTCCCATAATAAAATGGTCAACAAATTCTTACTGCAGTCTAGGGGCGAATGCATAACAGGGAAATGTCCCCTAGGTACTCATTTTCGTTTTGTTTTATACTGTTAGTGAGCACCACTT
>CM063502.1:35241777-35244277 GCA_032207245.1 Pardosa pseudoannulata | reverse complement strand
ATGAATACAATAAAGAAAACTTGAATATAAAGTATTTCAGTATAAAAGCAAATTTATTTAAATATTTAAAAAAAATTGCACAAATTTTGAATTTTGAAATATCAATCCTATTATTCTAAATAATAAATAGACGCTTTTTTATATTAAACTATAATATATAGAATAACAGATGGACATTAAGGTATTAATTTTATAAATTTTTACTTATATATAATTGCTAAAACGATGAAATCTCTCCCATTATATTATAATTGTATTTATCAAAAACTGAACACCTGAAGGCTTTCGGTTGGTGGTTTTATCAAGTACATATTTATGAACATGCCTGTTATAAAATTTACCCCCCTGTGTTTAACTGAAAATAAGCCTTAGTATTTCTGAAACATGAAAATAAAAAACTCAACATGGCAAAAATCATTGAACATTATCATTCTTTTTTGTGAAAAAGCACCCATGAAACTGCAATCCTGTAAAGAACATACATACAGAATATATTTTTTCAAAACATGAAAGTAAAGGAAAGCTAAACACGGAGATATTTAAAACTTTTTTGTGTGTAAAGGTGAAAATACTAAGATTTGGTTTGTACCCAGCATTTCTCATAAACTTTTTGATATTTTTGCCCTAATTTCTAGTAATACAATATTGCGATGTTTTATCATTTTTTAAATAAAATTAAAGCTATTGATGTAAATTTTTTTCCATTTAGAGTTGCAAACAAAAATTTCCAAGAAAAGGACAAAGCGTGTAAACATTGTAAAATTTTAAATAAGGTATTAGATCTATAATATTTTAATTTAGGTTAAATTTTAGGTGTTCTTCTCTAAAAATAAGATTTAGGTGTACATACGTAAAAAAACATTTTTGATAGTTTAAAAAATCAAGTTATATATTTCTATTTTTTTAATATTTTGTTATATTTTTGAGTATTTCAAGATATTTATTTAACTGAATATTATAAATGTTTCTAAAAAATGAAATAATACATTTTAATTAGGTTTGATATGGTTTGGAGCGCTATGGTCTACTTTTTGCAACAGGAGGGCTAATCAGACCTGGACCTACTGCTTAAAGCCGATTCCGAACGGCTACGAACATCCATGCCACTATGGGAATCGAACCCACGAACTCCAGTATCGAAGACCAGCATCCTAACCATTCGGCCATCGTTCGGCTACATTTTAATTAGAAAATAAAAATGTTACGGTAATAATAAAACACTGACATGGTTTTAATTAGCAGTCTTAAGATTCCTTAAAATTTTTGTTTAAAAACAGATTTAAACAGCAATCTTGTACACTTATAGTTTTGAGGACTTATATTAATGTATTTTAAAATATTTCATGCTATTATTAAGTTTGAAAATAGTGTCTTAATATGTGTATGTGACAGAAAATGATTCATAAAACAGATATAGATTTAAAATGTTCTTTTTGATAGCAAATTTATATGAGAAAACTATCTATTGCATTATTAAAACCAGAAAAATAAATACAACATTTGATTGTTTACAGAACAATCCATCAATTAAAAATGGAAGATGATTTCTTAATTAATTTTATATTAAATTCATATTTAAAAATGATTTAAATGTAATTTATATTTTTTATTAGAATAAATTAAATACAAACACCCAAAAATCCATTGTTGTTGCAGCTATAAATAAAACACTTATACGTTTGGAAAATTTATTACATGCTTTAAAAATATCACACATAATTTAAAAAAAAAATTATTCTTTTACAAACCTTTTACTTTCATGTTTTGAATTCTATCGTATTATTTATATAAATACAACAATCTAAATTTATATATATATATATATATATATATATATATATATATATATATATATATATATATATATATATATATATATATATATATATATATATATATATATATATATATATATATATATATATATACATACACATACACGTATATATAAACATTAATACATTTCCAATATATCAACCCATTATGCGTAACATGTCTTTTATGGACAGCCAAAAAATTGTTTCTAAAATATTTATGTTTTTCTGGAACAAATCTTCTCTCTCTACGAAAATAGATTGCAATGCTACAAACATTCTACCAAATTTCGGAAATTTTCTATAATTTATAAATTTATCATTGATATACTCGTACATCAGTTTTAGGATGCGGCTAAAATCATGGTACATAAATTTATCTAGTATGAAACTTCATTTCACAGTATTAACAGTAATACCATTAAAACTCTTATAATTTTTTTGCATAAATATCACCTTACGATATATAAAATGATAACTGATCCCTAATGAGACAGGCTGTAATTTTTTCAGTTTTTTAATTCCATATTTGTTTTACTCTCTGTATTTCATAGTAACTCAAGACTTAAGATATTCATCAATATATATGAAACAGAAATGTCTCTGACATTAATGGCTTAACACTTCACAAAGAATAAATAAACAAAATAAGTAGCTTACCATTAATTTGAGCAACAACTTCCATC
>CM063502.1:35211777-35236777 GCA_032207245.1 Pardosa pseudoannulata | reverse complement strand
CTCAGATATTTAGTGCCTTAACAAATAAGTTATTTCAAGCCTCCCAATGTTTTCATGCAATAAAAACCTATTTAAAGCAATACACACTTTAATATGATTACCAATTCGTCGGCATTACAAAGCGTACAAAGAGCAGAGTTCTTAAAACAATTTTTTAAATTCTAACAATCGTGTCCAGCCCGAATACAAATGGTAAAATTACTATGGCATTTCTACTGTATTTAAAAGTAATGTAAATTAAAATGCGATTTGATTTCTTCAAAGGAATTTATGAAAAATGTTCCTCATTTATAAGCGAAATCTTTCATATTGAAATGTCTCCCATTTCTTATAGATTTAATTTCCCTTTTATTGCAAAAAACCTTTATGCCTATTTAGATATTTTAAATACCATTTTCTCAAATATTTATGAAAAACATGTATCATGCCCAAAGAAATCCACTAAATTATTGAAAGTTATAACTAAAAAATATGTCCTTATCCCTGCAGTCCGTTTTGGTTGATATCATATATTTCTCAAATGACTGAATATTTACGAATTTTATATGCATTAAACCTTTCAATAAAATTTCTGTAAACTACTCTAAGCTTTTTTATTGAGCTCTATAATCGATTACATGAAATGAAAAATGCTTTCTTCTTAATATGTCTTTCTAAATCCTTTCAGAACAGAGCTATTCATTGAACACAATAAAAAACTAATTAATTTCCGAAGAATCCTGATAGATTATGTAAAACAAGTCTCCATGAAAAATGTATTATACATGGGCAAAAATAAAATATACGATATATATTTTCGATTTTAAAAGAATTAATGTTCTTTCAAAACATGTCTACATACAGCTTCTGTAGATTTTTTTTCTGTTTGGTATGAAAAGCCCTGTAAATGATGTAACATATTATTTTATTAGTAGCCTGAAAATATTGTAAATATTACCATGGTATTTAAATGATTAAATTATTATTATAATTATTCCATACTTACAATGTACGGGTACCTTTAATCGTATGACAAATGAATATACTGATATTAGTGAATTATCCTTTAACTATTTAAAACTACAGCATCCGCCAAAAATTCACTTGTTAAAAATGAAACAAGATTCGTCATTAGACTAACTAATAGGTGTTTGTGCGTCTGTCGTATTAAAACTAATTGGTATCCATTGCATAGATTGGTTTTTCTGGAAAAATAGAATTCTTGTGATAGTTTCTTAACATAGTAAGGTCATGCTTAAATTTGAGATGTTTGAAAACTATTTTGTGAAATAATTTTTCTTTTCGTGCTAAAGGAAAAACTTAATATTTTGGGATTTATTAGTTCAGATAACATACAAAACCTAAAGTTTGAATTTATTATTCATTAGTTTAGTATATTTTGTTTCTATTGATACTATACAATGCATCTTATTTATAAAATTAGTACTCATTATTTGTTTTGTAACTGTTTGTACTTTGTTATTCTTTAATAATTTTTCACTTGTTGTAAAATGCTTTCAGCAAAATAATGGTATATGATAATCTGGAATAACAGTAAATTATTTTACTTTTCATTATTAAAACTATTTAATACCATGTTTCTAAGCTTAAGCATTTTAACATATCTATTACGGAAGTTGCGATAATAAATTGTACAGAAGAATTTATATTTTCTTTAAGCTATAATTAGTGTTTTTGTAACCAGTTGCAGATTTAATTTTCTAGAATTCTATTACTATTAAGCTAAACTTACACCTGAATTCCATCAAGCATATATGTTTTAAATTTATAAAATTTTCCAAAACAGATTTTATATATGTGTGGGAACAGCAAAAATAAATAAATAAATGAATAACACTTCCTGTGTTTTAATAAAGTTAATCTCTTCTTTACTTCTTTATGATTCGATTTAATATTTTCTCGTGTATTTTACTTAATAAAAAACATATGTAATAAGTCCTTAAACTTCATCTAGAAACATCAATGGAGCAATGCTCTACCCTTTCACGACGGGAAGCGCAAACGCGCGCTTTTCTGAGGCCGGCAGTCACTTTCGTGAGTGTGTATCCTGGGCCGGAGGGTTTTTTGCTATTAAGCCTAATTCATGAAATTAACGAAGTAGCAGTGCGTTATTTAATAATGCTGCTTAAAGTATTTAAACGGAATGGGATTTATATACCCTACTAGAAATAATCTGAAGATTTTCTTAAGAAAGTACCATTTTCTTAAGAAAATCTTCAGAAATGTGAAGATTTTTTTGAGATTTAATTTTCTCTTAAGATTATCTTAAAAATTTGTTCAGATATTTTGAATCTGTTAAGGTGAATGAGATGTATCGGAAGATATTATTAAGAAAATGTTAAGACAATTTGCAGAGTAACTTTATCTTTAAAATAAGTTACTAACTAATAAGAATTTTTTCAGAGATACAAATAATTTGAGATATTCTTCAGAAAATTATCAGTCAGAACTTAATAAGTGGTTTTAAGGTGTTTAAAGATAGAACTTAAAATGTTTTTTTTGCAAAATACTGTGTTATCATCAGCAATTATGCAAATTACAGTAATTCTTTTTTTTTTAATTGAAACACAAACTTTGTAATAAGATATTTTAAAATGATAGTAATTAAAACTTTTTAATATTTTTTTCCAAAAAATATAATAAAATAATCAGATATTGTAAAATGCATAAAATGTTTTATTTTGCTTAAAATTTTTTCACATAAATCATTGTGGTCTTATGTGTTTTAACATACATGTTTATTTTATTTTTTTTATCCATTTTTATATTCTTCTATATATTCATCTATAATTCTTCAGAAAACCTTAAGAGTATTAGAATATATCCAATTATCTCAAAATTTTCTCAAAAAAAAAATCTTGAGAATATCTTAAGTTATTTGGCCCACATAAGCCTACATCTAAAGAAAATTTTCAGATTATATTCTTAAGATTTTCTGCAGATTATTTTCTTAAGATTTTGAGAATATAAAGTGAAGAAAATCTTAAGATTTTAGGCTTAAGATGTGGGCCAAATAACTTAAGATTTTCTTAAGACTTTTTTTTTTTTTTGAGAAAATCTTGAGATTTTTTCTAGTAGGGTATGTTTATAGATACTTTATTTACTTAAGCTTTTTCTTATTTAAATATATATTTTACACTTTACTTTTTTTTTACTTAGTTTTATTTAATGACTTTTAACGTTCAAAACTGAATACTATAAACTGAATACTATGTTATTTAAAATTTTTTTGTATGAAAAATTTTAAAAACAGGGATCTACAAACAATACTACTTTACAGTCCTTGCACTCGAAGTAACTCATTTGCTGTTTTTGGAGGATTTTTCCGGAATGTGGAAAATCGAAGTATCGTCATCATGTTTGTCAGAAATATCCTCCTCAACATTAGAATCACTAGATTCATTATGAACAATTAGAATATATTATAGTGTCACTATTACTAATATCCTAATCTGTTTCAGAATGAAAATCTGAAATATTTCGCGTCATTTCAGCTATTTCAAGCTCAGTTAAACACTTTCGACACTTCGAAAATCTAACAATAAAAAGAGAAAAATAAATCAAGTCTGTCAGATATATTTCTGTACTAAAAACTGGACTGCAAACCGAAATACACAACGCTTTAGCAAAAATAAAACTCCCCTGCTTACATAAACAAACACCACGTGGGAATTTAAAGAGCCGTCATAAAACATGTCAATCGGAAACATTCCTTTTCCCTCATGTTTATATAATCAAAAACCACTTGTATGTGTATCATACTACTCTCCTATTGAGTACAAGGTCAAATCTACATGTATCTAAATCCATATGGACATACAATGCCATCTTGTGTCAAAACTTATAGTTTTAAAACGTTCCACAACACTGGCACACATATGTGACAGTCGGGGGTGAACGAGAAAACGCTCTGGCACGCCAGTGTGACAGCCGGGAAGTGAGCGCGTCTTGCTGGCACGTATATGTGACAGTAGGCGCGAAAGGGTTAAATTAAATGTTACTTTGACACGTCGTTACAGTGCTGGCCTTCATGGGTTCGAATCCCACTTTCGCATGGATGTTCGTAGACGTTCGGAATTGGCTTTAAGCTGTAGGTCCCGGTCTCATTAGCTCTCGTGTTGCAAAAACGTAGACCGTAGCATTCAAAACCAAGCCAAACCTTACATTGACACTTTCTAATAAATTAGTCATAAAACAGCAGGTTGATTTCCACATAGCCCAAAGGACTAAAGTTTAAAAGCGATGCCAAGCGAGAAAACAATGTTATTTAAATTTATTTAGTGCGCAAGTCTTAAGTTATTTACGGTTCATAAGGATTCTAGAACTATTTTCCTATACAGGTTACAACTCTTCTCATATTGAGGATTAAAGTGCCAGACTCACTATTTTACTAGGGAACTTCATTTCATATGAATTTTATTGAAATTATGCTAAAACTAAAGAAAATCTTATTGGAAATGTTGTGGATATTGTGTTCAAAAATATACTTATCTCTAAGTTATTTTAGAGAAAAATCATGCTAAAAAGAGAGAAGAGATATTCTTAATCTCGTTAAAAGCTACAATTATTAATTATCTAAAAACTCTCCAAAATGCAATTAATTAATAATAAATTTATTATTGTTTTAGAAGGGTATTTATTATTGTTTATTATTGTTTGTTATTGTTTATTATTTATTATTGTTTTACATGGTATGTGTAGATACCATGTAAAGAAAAACATGTCGTTAAAAAGGTGATCATGAACTATTTTGAAAGTGCACATATTTATGTATATGAGTGTGTATCCATGTATGTATACTTGTTGTATATACTACATGAAAAGCCGGTAAAAACACTCTGATATAATGACTTAATAACTAAAAAATGGTGGAGGAAGTAAATAATTTTTGATGTCCTCAATCAATGTAATAAATCAGAGACATAAAAAATAATTTTAATAATAGTATATGAAGTAAATAATTTTTAAAGTCCTCAATCAATGTAATAAATTATAGACATAAAAAATATAAATTAATTTCTTGAAAAAACATGGAAATGTGTAATTTAAAATTTATCTTAAGTAAAATAATCAATATCTAAAGTAAACCTACTGTTAGAGACAGTATACTTTAAATTCTCCTCGAAACTGCACAGATACAGAAAAAACTCCATGGAAAGTTTAAATAAAATACTAAATTTGCCAAATGCTAAAAGATTACCTAGTTGACTAGTTGCAAGAAATCGTCTATCATACTAAAAAAGTATAGTATTTAAAAAAGTAATGGCGTTTACAAATTTAAATCTTACAGTAGAATTTCATTCGTCAATGTTTTCGAAACGTAAGCCCTACTAATTTGATAAGACAACTTGTTGCCAGAAGCAAAAATATGATCATTTATAGCCTCCTCCATGCTACGGCCCATTATTGACTACTGCAGAGCTCGCCCTGATGGCAACCTTAGTACGATGGTTCACGGGTTACAACCACATGCTAGGACACTAAATGTGCCGAGTACGTGATGCGTCCATTAAGTATACTGCGCACTTTAGTAACGCTTATGGCTGCCATTGATGTTTGGAGAAAAACCGCTTCATTTTATCGTCCACCATCATCGACTTCGACACCCCCTCCACACAGTGATAATGGCTTGCAATGGACCATAGTGTGGAGGGGCCTTGATGTTGGAGAAAAAGCCCCTTCTCTGCAAAGGTCATTTTATCGTCTGCCACCGTCGACCATTCCCCTGCACAAAGTGGTAATAGCTTGCAGTGGGTCATAGTGTAGAGGGGGTATGGCTTATCGTGGTCGACAGTGGCAGGTAATAAAATGAATTTGGCAGAGGATAGTTTCGGAAGCTTTTTCTCCGAACATCAATGACATCGAGCATGCGCAATGGGTAGAAGATGAGTCATCTAACTGGCCCATGTTTTTGAGGGTAGGGTGACATCTATTAGGAATCATAATAAACAAATAAAATTTCCAAGACGTTTTTATTGATATATTTTTAAAATGAAATATCAACACTGATTGATTCAGCTCGAGATCAACTTTAAAAAGTTTAAGAAATGTAAATTCTAACAATATGAGTAAATGAATATCATTATCTTTATTTCGTAAAATCTTAGTTATCTAGTTTAATCAATTTTTAATAGATTAAATTATATCTGATTAAATTGTAAATAATATATATATATATATATATATATATATATATATATATATATATATATATTGTGAAATACAATTAAAATAAAGAATATGTATTACAAATATTAATTGTAGGGCAATGCAGATAAAATTTTGATTTTTAATACAGATACATGTGAACTTAATTTGAAGTGAAAATAATGAAACTTAAAAACAGAAATATGAAAAAAAATTCATCTATTGTAATGCAATTTAAAGTTGCAATTTCTTATGACATGAAAAAATGTTTTAATGATCAAAATTTATAGTTTTTTGTCAAATAAAAAAAACTTAAATTTAACTCTGAATAAGCTTAAATTTATTCTACTTAATATATTATAATTTAAACTTTAAGTTATAAAGAGTTAAGTATTATTAAAATAATTAATTTCTTTTTAAAAATGAAACCATGAAAAATTAAATCGTGAAAATTTAATTTCATGTATTTTTAAGAGCATAAATTTTATTGATTTAAATTAGAAAGTCTTTTTAATGGTGAAAAATGTGAAATAAATAAATTCCAGTCAATTTAAAGATGCAGTTTCTTTATATTAAATTATAATTTTTAAAACAGCTGATTTATAATGATCAAAATAGTCTCCTTTCTTAAATCTTATATTAAACTTCACAACTCTGATATGTATAATTTTACTGATTCACATAGCAAGAATTAAATAGATAAGTCAGAGGAAAGTTTAAAAGTATTTTATTCAATAAAAATATATTTGCAATTAATTTCTCTCTTTAAAAATATAAAATTTACAACCATTCCTTTACTAGCTATAAGAATCATAAAAATCAGTGCTAGCGTTAATTAATTTATTGTTTGACAGCAAACATTTTTTTAATATTTTGAGCTTGTATAATTGTAGGATTAAAGTTAAAAGTTAGGCTCTTTTTTGTTGTTAAATATCGGTTTTGCTTTCGATATTTTTCTTATATTTATGGAATTTTGTTGAATCTTCATTTAAGTGAATTTTCTACATCTCCTTTTCAACATCATTTCTACAAATATAAACTGAACAACTTCTCTCAATATGTTTATCTTAATTGCTAAAAGATGACACCAAAGTAATATTTAAACGGAATATTTAATTGTCCATTTGCTCCCATCAAAGACTGGCTCATCTAGTTGCCCAGTGGGTGGCGAACTAACGCTTCACTCTCGTAGCAAAAGCGCCATCATAGTGGCCCATCATGGACCATAGTCAGAAGGAGTCTTAACATTAAATATATTAGCGAATTTTTAGAAATTTAAAAAAAGAGATTTGTAAAGTTTCGCATGATGTAACGATGGAACTCTGTATCAAATTCCCTATTTATACATTGGACTATTTATTTTCAGTCATGTGTACATACATCAACACTAAGCATTTTGTGTATTATATATATATATATATATAAATAAATATATATCTATATATACATATATAGAGAGAGATTTAGATGTAGATATACATAGATAGATACATATATACATAGATATTTCATTCATAAAAAGATAAAAATAACTTTTTAATTGGTTCTAACACCACAATAATTGAACTGTCATGTAGCATTTTTTCCAGGGCAAAGTGGGTTTTTACCAAAAACTATTAGTCTGAAAAGTATTAACATAAACTCTCTGAGTTTATAAATACTTTTTATTTATAGAAATTAGAATTTAAAATGTATTTTTCCTAAGAAATATTTCTAGGAAACAAAATTAATAGTTATTCCTAGAAACTTTTATGGTCATTCTGCATATGATTCCTGTTGTGAACAAAATTTAAGTTTTATAAAAATTAAAGTGAAATTCTTCATCAAAACTGCAAATTTTAGAGTTAAAAACAGCGTATTTCAGACATTTAAAGATAAGCTAAAAAATAAGTGATGCTTAGATAAATACGTTTTAATTTAGAAGATAATAATAACAATGAGGAAAATTTTCAAGTATGTGGTACTAATATTATTTAAGAGAAAACTGTACCAAAAGAGAGAAAAAAAATCATTTAACACTTACTTTTAATATTTTGAAATGAAATCTTATATCGAGAAACCTTTAGTACATCTTTGTCTTTAAGTTATTGGTACTGTTTTGTGCCTCTTGGAGGGCTTAGAGGGATCTCTCAACTAAAATCTTCTTATCTGTGATGTATAATTTCTATATTTTAAGCAAAAACATCCCTAAATTAGTTTTGTTTCATTTTCAGCATCTTCAAACACACGAAAACTTTTCACAAATCCACATCTCACTCACCACAATCCACTTTTACAGATTGCTATGAAGCAACGAAAAATATTTTCTTGGAGAATAATGTTGAAGATTACTTTAAACAAATCGTTGGCATTTACGATGGAAATATTTATTTATTTCTCCGGTGCACTTGTATCCATACGTTGATAACTTACGAAGTCTTTGTGCTATTCAACAGATTTCAGAAATAGTTTCTGTTTCAAAATTTTCTTCTAAAATTGACAAAATAAAGAGTAAATTAGCACAATAACACGATTATAACCTATAGCAGCGAAAGTATTTTCACAAATCAACTAAAAACGCGGAGATGATTAAATATAAAAGAACGACGCAAAAATAACGAAGCGCGTGAATCAACGGATACCGAACCACTTGAAAGTCGGAAAAACACGCAGCTTCGAATGATGTAACGTTAGGGTTGCAGTTAACTTTCGGCGAGTTTAACCTCAAACCAAAGTAAACAGTGTAAAGGTTCGGAATTTTTCTTCATTACAGATTTATTATACAAAATAAAACTGGTTCACCCTATATATGATTCTCTAAATACATTTTTTACTCTTTTAAACATAAAATTTTAATTTTTCCATGCCTGAAACTATATAAAATGTACATTTTTATAAATTGTGAGATATCCCCAGTTTCTTCAGATACTAATTGAAATCTCGTTTTTGAATCATGTAATCTCTGTCTTCATAAAATATCAGCTTTGTACTCACTACTTTGCTACTACTAACTTCTTCAGTACTGTTCATGTTTTCGAATAAAGGTTAAAATATGTTTGTTTTAAGAATGTAAATGAAGATTAAACATAAAAGTCCCATTTGGGGTACTTTAGTGAAATGAGTATGAATAAAATTTATTCTGTTCCAGTTCTATTTTTCGTTTCTGGTTTAAATATAGAGCAGTAGATTTGGAGGTAAGATTGAAACCATTATCTTTATGATACGGCTGCCACAATGATACAATTAAGAGAATGAATAATGTTTAGGTAAAAAGATGGAACGTCCTCCTTCATAAGTAGCTGTCAAATCCTATTTCTGATAGTAAACCGAATTAATTTCAATCTTTTACGAAAATTTCCGTTAAAAAGAAAATTGAGCAATAACCACAATTCCTTCTCTATAGTTTTCTTTTTTACTTCCACGAGTTTTTTAAGTATTTTTATCCTACTTTTAATAGCAAATCAATCTTCTCTTATTGCATGAACTTGTTGTTGTCTTATACTATTCGGTCCAACGATCGACCAAGCACGATTGAGCCAGTGGCTATTCGTATTAATGCAAAGGGGTGCGACTTTCATTTTTAACGAGCACCACGGGTTAAAGTACAACTTATGCTCAAGTGGGTCCTCGTAAATTTGAAGCAGGGACCAAGCAAAAGACCCATAGGATTGGCCTGGCACACCCAGAGGTATTGATTGAGAACTTGGAGGGCATTGTGACCACTGTTATATTTTACGTACCCCAGTCACCTTTAACGAACACTTTGGATCTTAGGCCGTCTCGGGCTCCGAACCAGTTACGAGAGCGTTGCCTTTGCCGACTGAGCTACCTTTGCACTATAGCATGAGGTAAATACATTCCGTCTCCATTAACTGTAACTATATATTTCCATTTCTCACTCAAGTTTTCTAACGTGTTTTCTAGGAATTACAGGGCATATGAAATTTATAAACAAGTTATTTGTGACATCTCAAAACTTTAGAGGAATTCCGTTAGATTGTCATTAAGAAAAGTAACAAAATCTACCTAGATTTTGAATAATCTTCTATTAGAAATGAAAGCCCATTGTGACAGCTTAACAAATTGGCTATCATAATGAACATATTGTAAAATAAAACTCTTACTTTGATTTATGTCTATACACATAAATCAAGGTAAGACATACACACAAACATATACACATATATACTCATATCTAAATTTTAAATTCGTTAAAATTATAAAAGTAACATAATATCTTGGAATTTAATACGAATCCTTCATTTTTTTTAAATTTAACAACTACATTCATCGAGAGAGAAAATTTAATTCTTTGTTTCTTTTACTAATAAAGAACGTTGTCTCTGTCTGCAAATTTGCTTATTTGATTTGGATTTGTTGTTGGTTCTACAAATTTGTAAATAATACTAATATTTTCACAATTTTTTTTCGTTGACTCTCGTTAAATTTCTAACAGTCACTATTCGTCTTCACAAAGTATTTTGATTCCCAGGTCTTCGATAGGCATCCTATATTTATCCAATCAACAAGTACACAAAACTAGAAAGAGTTTGAATTTGCCATCTCCTAAACTAATTGCCACTGCTGTACATTTTGTTTCGCAAATTCAGAAAAAAAATATTGTTATGAGTGAAACTTTTACTTCCCAACTGATGGATAATCGTTAAAATTTTAAATTACAATTTGTCTTCTCTAAATAGTTTGATAAAATGGAATTCGATATTCCTAATCTTATTTACTCAAACAAATACATGAAAAAAGAAAGATAATCTTCCGTTTTCAACACTAATGACTATTGTTGGATTTCATTCCTTCTGAAAATTTTGAAATGAATTGTAACTAAAAGTATTTTTCGGAACAATATATTGCAATAAATAGTTGCAGAACGTACTATGGAAACGAATAATTGATAAATTCGGAAATATTTCAAGAAATTTACTAGCTCATTATCCATGCCCAAACGAGAGAAAATGCTTCATTCATTTAGAATATAGAAAAAGAAGGTCTGTAAGACAAATTATTTAACTTACTATTGAGATTTTGTTTTAAATATTTTAACAGATTTGTTTTCAACAAATAGATTGTTCTAGCTTTCTAGATATTTTATATTTGTAAGATTTTATTATTGAGTGCATACAAGCAATAACTTAAGAAGATAAAATTATGTTTTTTTTGTGAAAGTATTATGTCATTAATACTAATCAAATACAAATAATCTTAATATTTAGTAATGCAATACTTAGCTACAATTAGAGCATCTACCAGTTGAGTCGTCTTCTCTCTTCCGATTTCTGCGTTTTGTTCGAATTCGTTTGTGAGAAACAATGTTCCGAGGAGAGTTTCCACCAACTGGTACTTTGTGGTGTTCACTTTTTAGATAAATACCCGTTTGGTAAGTTCTTACATGATCTCTATGGGGTTTATAGCAAGTTAGCTACCAGGCCAGGGAAAATTGGTAATGCTTTTTGCAACCATAAACACAATAACACTCCTGGCTTGGTGACGCGGTGTAGAAATGCTCATAAATGTGAACTCTTCATAGCTGTGGAACCATTATTATGGTACCGGCAATAGTTAAGTTTCTAGTATTCCAGAAATATGGTTTTTTTCGATGCATAGTCATTCATTCACCGATGCATTTAACAGTGCTGCTGTCCATGCGTTTCCCGGTTATGGTTTGCATATCAGATGTTTGCGTAAAATATGTTCGTTGTCACAATGTCCTCCAAATTCTCAATGAATTCCTCTGGGGGTGGTAGGCCATGATTATGTGTCTTCTGCTTGGTCCCTGCTTCAAAATTACGAGGACGCACTTAAGCATAAGTCGTACATTCCCCCATGTGGGGCTCGTTAAAATCGAAAAGCGCACTCCTTTCTCTTAATAAGAGTGCTTGGTTTGATCAAGTGGCATAAGACAACAAGAACAACAATATCTCATGTATTGAGCCACAACATCCTTCCGGCCTCCGATGAAGTACCCGGCGTGCCGCAGTTGCCACGATCTACCGAAAGTAACAGAAATGCGATCAAGGAAAGAATTTGGAATATGACTGGATGCTCTTAGCTGAACTCTTGGTGATGGCGGAATTAGTGAGGGTGGCATGAATTTCGTGGGTCAAAAAATGGGTAACGATCTTAGTGGAGGGAATTTGTGTATGTTGCACCTTCTAGTCGGTAACCGGCTGGCCAAATGAGATAACAGGATATTTGAGGAGGCGACTCGAGAGTCATCGCGAAGTGACTTTGCGTAACCGCCGTGACTCTCCTTGCTCGGAAAATACTCGTCTCAACTTCGTATTAGTTTCAGAGTGAAAAATAACCTGACCAATAATTTAAGTGTTCACACACACGCACACACACACACACACACACACACACACACACACACACACACATATATATATATATATATATATATATATATATATATATATATATAACAAAAGTGGTGTGAGTGGCCTGTGGGGGTGGGGAGATGCTTTATGCAGCATAAAAAGGAGTCCAGCTTTGGTTTTCTCTGAGAATTTGGTCCATCTGGCTTGGCTGCAAAGGTTAGTTCTTAGGGTCATGCTCATGACTTCTGACTTATGCTGATTACATTGCCAAGTCACTCATGATAGGAGATCTAAACCTACCATGTCCTTTCTCTGCTTTGATCAGTGTTTGTCCTTGTAAGTGGTCTCCTATATAACTCTGGGAATCCTAACGACCAAAAAGGTGGACTTCCTGTGAGTCCAAGAGGGAACTCAAATTGCGTGGCAGAGTTAGAGATGATTTAGGCGTGCAGACATGAGAAACTAAAATAAAAAGAGATTTACCAAGCCTACAAAGTGTGATTATTAGTGAAAGAAATTAAGGTATGTTTATTTATCCCCAGATGGTTTGTACTTTAGGCCGGAATAAAAGGGATGTATTAGATGCATTGCCAAGTTACATGTAGTTGTGTATCCCCTTGTCGAAGTGAGATAATTAAGAATAGAATTAATAAATTTGGTACAGATGCACCTGGCATATAGGTCGTCCGGGGGGTGGCTTGGCTAGGACCGCAGCTGGCCGAATGACCCAAGAATGAAGTGCTTTGATGTGCCAAGCATCTAACCAGCAACTTTGGCAAAGAGCAGAGAAGAGTATTTTTAGCCTGAATTTTGAATTTTTGTCTACAGATTACTCTAAAGGTGTTTTTTTTATTAAAGGAAAGAGATTAAATTTTGACCTATGTTACCAACTAACTGAACCAACTCACAATCAATCTCATCCAGCTTCCAACCAAATGCTTGGCATTTCCTACAGCCTTAATGTGATGTTACGTTTTCTGCCTGGTTAAGAGTGAGACTTGTGTGTTGTAGGCTTGGAGAATTGAACTTATAACCTGTTTCATTCAAGTAACATGTTGTTGTGTGGTGTTGTTAGTTTGTGGCTTGTTGTGTTTTTATGTTCTTAGTGCTGTGTGCAAGCCATTTCATGAATGTCATTGCCTTCTTCTGGAAGTATGTGTTACTTGTTAATTGTTTGCACCAAAGAATAGTTTATCTTTTTTAGAAGAACCCCATGGAACTTTGGTATTTCAGTTACCATTTCATATCTTTCAATGCTTATTTTTAATGAATCACTGTTTGTATTATGAATGGATATGTGTGTGTGTGTGTGTGTGTGTGTGCGTGCGTGCAAAAGAGAAGAATTTTGCAAGTTTCACTACTATTATTACATTCAGAAGAGGACTATGAAGAAGCAAAAATGACAAAAATAAAATTTATAAAACACCAATTTTATTTTATATACTGGCCAGTACGCATGTTCATAATTTTTATTCCGATTCATACACTGTCCTCTGGTTTTCATTTTTCTCTATATGTTCTTGTATTTCTTCAGCACTCTTGGTCAATTGAATAAGTAACCCTGCAGTAAGACAACATAAAAGCTTTTAGTTTATAGACGTATGAATTTAAAATTGTGAAAAAAAAATTATTGGTTTCTGCGACGCCCATTTTATTTCTTTGCAACAAGGAGTGTTATCTTGCAATAGACAAAAACTTACTTTTAAAATAGAAGATATGCATTCTATATTTTTTTAATTCCAGATTACTTATAAATTTATTACATGCTTTATTTTAAAACTCTTTAACAGAACTTTATCCAAACATAAGTTGTATGTATCTTTTAAAGCAATGTGTACTATCTGAATAACATTTACTGTTATAGAAGCAAAAATGAACAATTGTTACATTTTTAAATTTTGAAACATTCAAAATGCATTTTATCGTTAATATTTATTAGGTAAATGTTTGTCTATTAGATTGATAACAGTACTTAAGTAATTGTAATGAAAAAATTAAAGTTTTAAAAATTGCCTTTTATAAGTATATATTATTTCTCTAAGCATTTATATAATATATTATCATTTGAGTAAAATGCGTTCTTTTCTTGTCCAAATTACTTTATTCATTGGGTTTTTGTTCGAGTTTTTTTTTAAGAAAATAAACTAATCACCCAAAATATAATAAACTCAATTGCATTTTAAATACATAGATCTGACTTTAGATCAGAAGATTGCGTGCTGAAGTCACTTCACCTTGGAAACAGAAAGGAAATTACTGGAGCATCATTGCTGTGAAGTGAAAAGATAATCTTTATATCCATATCTGGGTCACGACTCTCCGTTTTCTTGTTTGTTTAGCTGAATAGGAGATATTTGCATAAGTATATTGTTTTATTGAGATTTCTATCCAAATTTCGTTTTATAGCAGATTCAAACTATTACAATTCAGAGAATATAATATATTTTCTATCGATTTTCTTATTTTCTAAAACACTAGAGAAACATAAAGGATAAAATGTTTTAAAAGAATACAATTCCTGTTATATAGAAAGTTCTTGCAGAAAATGCAAACTAGATTGCTTCTACTGGTAAAAATATTATTTCCTTTTTTAACTACAATTTTCACTTTAATAAAAGTACCTTCAAAGTATCAATCTTGGTATTTAAATAGCAATGAAAACTGCCATATTAACAGTTTTCAAGAATCATTATGAAAATAAATAAAATATTGTTAGAAATTATTAAATGATAGTTTATAAAAAATATAATAATTTTTTAAAAACACTTGAATTAAAAATCCTTTTAAGTATTAAATCAAAAACCATTTGTAAATCATTGATACCAATGCGTAACACGAATGTACTGTGTAGATTTTTTAGAATTTAGTTATTTTTAATTTAATTATTATTTAAAATTAAAATACTCATTTGATATTTAAAAGTAAACAAAAGGAAAATTGTTTAATCCTTATTTCTGTTTATGGAACCAAATTGCACTATGTAATTTGGTGTTGTTCACTTCATAGTTTTGAGATTTCCATTCAGATTTTTTTCAGGCTAATTGAAAACTATCGTAAGACAATATGTTTCAAAAGAGGTGCTTCATAAAAGATTGTCACTATTATTATTTGCCTCTAGAGACTAAAACATTTGTGGCTTAAACATGCATATTAAAAAACTATAAACATTCTTTTTGAAAATAAAAACGGACTTTACGATTTTAGACATAGCATTGGCAAACATTGGTTTCATGGTTCAGCAAATAAATCAAGTGGTTCTTACCTATTTTTTTTTTCTGCAAGGTCAGTGTGTGATTGAAATTTTTTCTTTATCCCGGGTTTGTACACACACAATCACTACTACTATTTATATACGTAAATCTTCCCATGGTAAAACAAAATGATGTTTTTCTGCATCAAGAGTACAGTTTACTATTTATTACCTCAGCCATTTTAATTTTGATAATTTAGGAAAACTGTGATATTTAAATAATACTCAAAGCTATCTTAAAGCTTAGTTTAAGCTTATAATTTGGTTTACATTTATCAAGTCCTAATTACATTCCAAAAAATAATCATCCATATTTTAAGTTCAGTTTTTTAATTTTCATTGGACCTTGATTGCCTTTAAATAAAATGTTGAATTCAAAGGAATGCAGTGTTTCAAAACTTATTTTAACTAAAAATACCATAAAAATTCTTTTTACAAATAAACATTGCATAAATTATGAAATAGTTACTTTTCCTTGTTATTTTCTAAGGAAGACAACTTGAAATAAATCAGTTAAGAGCAAATCAAGTAATACACTTAAAATCTCTTTCATTCATAGCATTTTATAAAGGGCCTTAGTGCATAAAATTGTCAGAAAGGAGTATAACCTATATTAAATTGAAATAGCTACATTCAAAAGCTGGGAATATTGATTATAAACTAAATGCAGAAGAGTCAAATGTAATATGTAAGATGTTGCGTAATATGTCTAGAATAAATATTATCTTTTATGATTCAAATTTAATAACTTCGCTTTTAAAGTAACAAATAACTGAAGACTCAAGTGTCATTAAGAGAATATAAAGACTTCAGAGATAAGGACCACTTGATATGAGCTTTTACTTCCTAAAAAATTTAAATTTAATAAAGAAATACTTTAATGTATTCTTTCTTTTAAAGCCCTTTAGTTTTTTTTTCTGATATATAGCTGTCTTTTCTTGTGTAAACAAGTTTTATAGTACCATTATCTTTTAACAAGGTTTGTGTTTTAAAATGAAAAAGATTCAATTTACTAAATAAATATTTGTAGATATGTAATCAGATTTTCTCTTTTCAATGTTTTAATTTCAAGGGAAAATATGCACTGATTGAATATATATTTTAAATCCTTTTCATTTATTGACACACCATTTATAATGAAATAAGACAGATTATGTATATGTTAATGTACTGTAGCTTTTATTTTTTTCTTAAACCAATAATGTATAATAATAAATTTCTTTCATTCTACATCCTTGCACTCTGCACTAATTAAGGTTTGAAAACTTCAGCCAAAGAATCTTAAAGTAATCCCGAATAAGTATTCTAAAAATTCCCTACTGTAATCTATGTTGAATATAACTCACAAAGCTAATGCCTTTGGATATCTTAGATGTTTATCAAGGTTGAATGCATCAAACATAAAAGTGGAATGTATTATTTTTTTAGTAGCACTACTGAACAGTTTTTAGGCATTTTATTTAAATATAATGAAGTGTTTAGCCTTTATTGTCCCCATTTACTAATTAAAGTGTTTTTATAGATCGCACGTACCTGTATAAAAATGTGTCGAGTATATAATAATTTACTATTAAACATTATGTTATTTTTGTTGGTTTAAAATTAATCAGAACGTAAAATATTTAAACATTGATAATAAGAGTGTGTATTAAGTATTATGTTCTTGATTTTACTGAATGCATTGAAATCAAAAGTATTTTGTCTTTTTGGCAAGAAAAAATTCTCGTTTTCAACCGTTAACAGACATAAAGGATAATATTGAATACTTTAAATTACAGTAAAGTAAAATTTGCCACATTTGAAAATATACAGCTGTTATGTTAAAAACTTAAGACGTTTAATATAAAATTCCGTTAAGATAGTTTATTTATGTAAAGTTAAACTACAATTAATAGTGCTTATACGTAAAATGAAATAGATAAAACAACACTTAAAATCAATGCACAAAAAGAGGTAGAATTCAAATTATATTTATTTAACACACTTATAGAAAAATATAAATAAAAGTATGTAAGTAGAAATTTCTAGAAATCAGGTATTACGATGTCATATAGTATTTCTTAAACAGGCCTACTAAAATGCCCCATATTTAATAAATAGAAAGATTGATTTTAACAGGTACTCTTCTGAAAAAATATGTATTGTCTAGAAGTCAGATGTAAAGGGAAAATTACGGTTCTAACAAGCTTTTAAATTGATAGAAATGAAAAAATATTGAGTCAAAGATCTTTTTTAATGTACATATAATCAAACGTAATGTTAAAGATTTCTTTTATGTAATTCATCATTATTGCATCAACATGCAAATTAGAATATATATGACTAATTCTTTGGGTGGTTGTATAAAACTAAAATTTTTGTTACCACCTTTTAATAATTAAACTTTAATTATTATAATTTTACCTTTTTATTTTGTTATATAAAATATTTATACTAAATTAGCATCTCTTCAATGGTCTTAATGTATAAAACTGTACGATTTCTTTTAAAATCTATTTTTGTGTATCTATTATTAAAGTATCTATTTTACTAATATTGCATTTGCATTTCACTTATCAGTTAAAATCAAGATAAATCTTATTTAAAAAAAATTGGTTCAGAGAAATAAGAATTAGACTTTATCAAGCTTCCGGAATTGAAAGTAGTAAAGAGAAATTGAGTTACAAATCTCTTTTAATGTCCTGATATTCAAATGTAATTTTTAAGATATCTTTAAAATAGAATGCCATTATAAGGAAATTAGAATATATAATATACTTTACATGGCTTCCCTTTAAAAGTTAAATTCTTTTTTAACAACATCATTTAACAAAAGCACTTTATAGCATTTTTTTATTTGGTAGTTAGAAAAATCTTAGATTTCAATCCAAATGACTACTTATAATTTTTGTTCTACTTCTTTTCAAAGAGGGAAGTACTTATAAAATCGAAAGGACTTATTTTAAAAGTAAAAAACTTTATAGGTATTTTGTTGGAATTACGTATTAAAATTTTGATCGTTGTCTTTAAGAAGAGAATCAATTTTGTAAACGGCTTACAAAGTCCTTTAACTATCTTTATAGGCACTTGATTTCTGTTAGTATTGAAATATCTAAAAGAACTTAATATTCGTGAATAAAATATTTAACAGCAAAAATAATTTATTTTTTAATACAAATTTTTGTGTTAAGAGCATTGTTATGTTTTTCCTTTTCTTCTTCAATATGATTCTTTGAGCTTATTATACAAGTTTTATTTCTTTGTAATAAACTAATAACCATGTCATTTGCCCAATAAAAAAATTACTTATTTGAATTGAACCTTTTAACAATAATAGAGGACTTCTTAACAATAATAGAGGAATCTTTTTTCTCTCGTTAATACAGAGCATTGATTATGTAATTCTCAAAAGGGAAATCTTTAATAAATATCTCTTAAAATTCCTCTTCTTAATACATATGAATAGGATTCAATTATAATCCTATTTAAAATATTTTATGAATTGTTTATCATTATCTAACAGTAACTGTAGACAAATTGAGTTGAAATCTACACATATACATGCTTAAGAAATTTACACAAAGAAAAAAAATATAGAAGTAAAGAAAAGAGAGAAAATAATCAATAAGAAAAAATGACTATTCATGTTCTTTAAAAATATTGTTATTAATACTTTCAATGTATTTTTCAAAAACACAAATTTAATACGAATAAAATAATCTTCAGTTATAAATTAATCTTAATCAAAGATTAATTTTAATCTACGCTTCAGTTTTCTTCCATACTTTCCATATCTTATTTAAAACTGCTATTCACTTTAATGACAGGAAATCGAATTTTTAATCTCTGTATGAAATATAGTTTACTTTGAATGGTTACTTTTAGTTAAAATTTTAATATGGCCAAAAATTTCAGCTTAATATTTTAGAACTTGATTTTAGAACACGAATTTGATTAGCATAGTAGGTGGACAGACAATTTATGCTATTTCTGGTCCCTTTAATTAGTCTTTACACAAATCACTTGATTATTTTTCCTTACAGCTTAGAAAATAATATGAATACTTTCTTGGAGTTTGCTTTAAAATATTCAGAATTAATAGGGTTTCGATAGTTTAAAGATGTTGCGATCCCGTAACGAGATGAATTTGGTTGCGTAATTTTTTGGATGTTCTCATAAAAGATCCGCAGCTTTAGCGATGTTGGCCTCCGTCGATCCTCGCATATACAAGAGAGAGATGGTGTGGTAACTCCCGGTATCTGCAACACGGTCTCAACCGTAAGCAGCCTTTCGTTGATGTAGCAATGTAAAGCAATTCGGCAACATCGTGACAGGTAACGGTGTTCGAAGCGGGTATGCACCAGGCGATACCGGAGGAGCAGCCGGTCTAGTTTGGCGTCGGACCTACAGCTAATATGTTTCAGCTAAACGATGCACTAGGTCATAAGCGCGAAGAGATTTTCATCCGGAAAATAACGAGCAACTCGAAGCTAGCAAGGGTCCAGAGAATTCGATTGTGTAATCTCAAGGAAACATGAACCACAAATATGTTAAAAAATACCAGTTTTTAATTTTTGTTATCATTAGGTAGAATTAACCTCCTAACCATTCCACATATCATAAAAATGCGAAATCTTTATCTTACAATATTTCAAATGCTATCATTTCCTTTATAGGAACTTATTAACAAATGAAAACTTTAAATGATTTTTTCCATGTTTTTTTCTTTGAATTCTATGCTAAGACTAATTTTGTATTTTAAATAAAAGTGTTACATTTTATTACACATTTTCTACTTATTGAACATATAAATTAAAACTATGCATAGAATTATCAATGAGTTTTTTATATATATATTTTTATAAGCAACTCATTGCTTAATATATACAAGAAACTCTCAAATTACACTAGTTTTCACTGTAAGTTCCCTTAATTTGTTTTCATAAGGTATAGTTTTACAATCTAAAATTACAATCTAATTTAAAAATCTATAAACAGTCTTTTTTAGAAGGTAATATGCTTCAAAAATTTTAAAATGCTATAAAATTTTTTTTAAAAACTCTAAAAAAGTTGGAAAATTTTAAATTTAATTAAGTGAAGTGTTCAAACAGATTTTGTCCGAAAGGTGGCCGAATCGTTAGAATGCTATTCTTCAAAACCGGAGTTCGTGGGTTCGAATCCCTCTGTGGCATGAATGTTCGTAGCCCTTCGGAATGGCCTTTTAAGCAGTAGGTCCCGGTCTCGCTAACCCTCGTGTGGCAAAAATTTAGGACGTAAAGTTCCAAACCAAAGAGATATTGCTTACCTGACTATATTTAAATCGGAAAATATGATGCATACAATAAAATATAATTTTTGCCATACAATAAAAGACGTCTAATCTGCTTTCACCCAAAGTAAAAAATAAATTAGTTTAAAAAGTCATGGAAAATAAACAATAGAAACCAACATTTTGGCTACATATTTTACTATTTTGTTGTCAACATAAACAATCTAGGATAGCCTCATAATTGTTGTAAGAATTTAAAAAATTGAAAATCTGCAAATATAATTGAATAATAGTGAAAGATGTAGGATATATAAAAATTATTACAGCTAATAAAAAGAAAATATCTTCTCGTAAATTTCTACGTAAAGTATATGATATATTTTAATGAATATACAGTTGTATGAATATAAAAAGTGCTTGTTTTTAAGCATAAACCAGTAGATATTTACTAAAGATTGTGGAAATGCTAATATAGTTGAATTTATTCCTCCTTTATATTACCTTTTTATTTAAAGATATATCATGAGAGTAGTTTAAGTTACTGACTTGAAGCACGCAACAAACGCATTATTTAAAATGAAATTCATCACCTTCAGTTCTTTCAAATGTCTTGTTTCTTTACTTGTAACATTGGCTTTCGGGATACTTCATTTAAATTTTTCCACTTCCTTGTCATTATTAAGAAGCATAGTACAAATGTCATATTGATAAATATATGTTTTAAATATTAAAATATGGGTAACTTTTGTAGGTGAATTGTTTAACCCATATTGGACCGCTGTCCTATAAATAGGACAGCAAATAAAATTCCATTTAATAATAAAGTTATAAATATTTTCTGAGTGGATTTTATTTTAACACCTTTAAAGTAGACACACTTCAGCATAGTAACAAAAAAAAAACTGTGTAATCAAATTATATTGTATTGTAAAATTTATTTTCAGCAACCTCTTAAAAATTGTCATTTTTTAATCTTTAATTTTATATTTATTATTATTATTATTATTATTTTCAACATTGTGGAGGTTAATTTTAGTTTAAAAACAGAGCTAATAATGTAGCTGAAAGTTTTGGTTAAAAAAAAATTTACATGTACGTTTTGTAAGTATAAAAAAGATGCCCTAAAATTAAGACGACGGTGCAATCCTGATTATTTTTCTATGAATTCGATATTGCCTTGCTAGCGCACATTCTTTTCTTATCTTTCAATAAAAACCAGTTCAAACACCTGTTCACACACCTGGACACAATAAGAGGTAAACAGATGTCTATTTTATTCAGAAAACTGGAGATTTTTTGCAAGATACACTTACTCTCTTACTGCCAGTTCAATAACTGCAAGAGAAAACCTACAACAGTATCCTTAAAATGTAATGTAGGACTTTGTTTTGACTGTTTCCCCAAATTTCATCTATGAATCAGCCTAATGCAATGTAAAGGATATTTGTTAAGTTTTAGTAGTGTAATGGACCCGTTGTCCTATTTGTAGGACAGCCAACTACATAAAAAATTAAAAATATTTTTCAAAATTTTGGTTTTATATACTTAGCTACACCATATTAATGATATGGATTAAGTTTTAATAACTTACAGAATTATTTAGTTGGTGTGGTACAATATGGGTTAAAGAGAACATGCCACCTACAAGAGTGTATTAAATTATATTTTAAGCCAGATAGAAATTACTAAGGTGTTTTAAAGCAATCCGTCACTGGAGTAAATGCATGTGTTTAAAAGAGAAAAAGGATGTAAAACACAGAGAGGGATCCAGCTGTGGATTTGGAAAAACGAACATAAAGAAGTTATTTCTCCTGAAATTTATCGTATCCTTCCATACAAGATTGTCTCTTATAAAGAGAAAATTTTTAGTCATCAATTTTTATTATATTATTAAGTCACGCCAAAAACTGTTACAAATTTATCAACGTTTTATTATGAATCTATTTAAAATTCATTTGAAAGAAATTAAAAAAAAATCATTGAGAGTACACTTTAAAGTGAAAAGGGAATTTCACATAAACCAAATTTGGCTGAAAATTCAATATTTCTATCCTTTTGAATTGGAAATATTGAAAAACTAGTTAAAGTTAGTATATTTCGAACATTTCGTTAATTGTAAAATTAAATTAACTGTTTTGTACTAGAAATATTTTAATAAAATGTTTTGTACCAGCAAAAAATGATATTTTATTAACTGTCCTGTTTTTTATTATGTTTTCTACTAAATCTTACGACTAGAAAAACATTTTATTTTATGATTAAAAAGACATTTTATAGATAAAAATTACCATATTATAAGTAAAAGGAATTCACAGAGAACATTTTCAATAAATAATCAATAATTAATAAATTTTGAAATTATTAATATTTTATCAACAAATTGTAATCACTTTTACATAAATATATGAGCAATAACGTATTAAATTTTCAAGCAACTTGATTAAAACCGAAATAAATTAATTTTGATAGTTTATTGTAGCCCTAAGCAATAGGTCCCAGCCTAATTAAGCTTCCGGAAGCAAAACATTGATCGCAGCGCTTCCATCTAACCAATCAATCTTTCAAATACGGCAGGATCTTGTCTGTTGACATTAGCCTACCCTATACTACGAATAAATTAGTCGTTTTATTGTTAAACCACCTTAGAGTTCGCTAACATTGTTTCCTCATTTTGGCCATTATAGTTTTTTGAACATATATTAAGAAGATTTATTTACCATGTGACCACAATATTAGCACTAAATACTTTTTAAAAAATCTTATGCGGATAAAATAATTTTTTATTTTTGTAACACAGAAAGTATTTGTTTTATATTGCATACAATAATTATGTTATCGATCAATTTATTATATTGAATTTTATACTTAAGTAAGTTGATTATTACTTAATTAGCTTTAAGACATTTTTTATTGAGTTTTGCATCACAGAAACTATTTGTTTTATATTGCATATAATATTTACGTTATCAAACAATTTATTATATAGAATTTTATGCTTAAATAAGTTGATTATTACTTAATTAGCTTTGTGACATTTTTTATTGATTTTTGCAACACAGAAAGTATTTGTTTTATATTGCATATAATATTTAGACTATTGAACAATTTACTATGCAGAATTTTATACTTAAATAAGTTGATTATTACTTAATTAGCTTTGAGACATTTTTTATTACTGAAGTATGTATAATAAATTTACTTGTAGTTTTAAAGAAAGACTTCGTCTACAATTTATAATCGCTCCTGTATTATATAATATACAAACCTGTATTATATAATATATATCACTTGAACTAACTATAGGGAAAAATAAAATTCCCATGCTCATCATTCTTTTTTCTATCAAATTAGACAGATAGAAGGAATTTCATCAAACTAACTGAAATAGATACCTTACCGACAAATTTTACTGTCTTTGTGTAGTGACAGACTTAATCTGATCTCATAAACGTAAGTTGTCCTCTCATTTATTCATTTACTATTGTACTTCTCATTATATTCATACATTCCTCTGTGCCATTTATCTGTCACATATTCCTGTAGAAACGGATTTGTATATGACACTGACTCCATGTTAGAGCTGAAATGCTTCAAAACAAATTATGAATAATTTCAACTAACTGATCGGTAAAATAATTTCCTGTTCAGACTTTGCCATTAACTACTGATATGCATTATTTTACAGCAATTACTGTTAATAGTGGTGCCACACTGGAATGTGATTTAATAGGAAGCGTAGTGTTGTCCTCAGAGTAGTTAGTGGAATGTTGGTCTGATCTATATGCCAGTAAATTATTTATACATTAAGGTGAAAGTGAACTTTCGAAACTAATTTATTTTGTCAATCTGCTTGAAATTACTATTAACAGTATGTTTATGTTGAAATTCCGATCTATTAATTTAAAATTTATTAACTTTTAATTTTATGAAAAACAGTTTCATCGAAAATCTTGCCAGAAAATTCTTTACGCAAATAATATGATCATTTGTATTTATAGGGTACCATTTAGAATTAGTTGTCATTGTAAGTAAATGCAGAAA
>CM063502.1:35091777-35201777 GCA_032207245.1 Pardosa pseudoannulata | reverse complement strand
AGAACAGCCTTGTAATTATGTTACGAATTCAAACAACTATTACGAGAAAGAAAAGTAAGGCGAGAGTATAAGAAGAGTAATAAATAAATATATAAAACTTAGATTCAAATTTTGGTAAAAAATTTTAATCAGTGATGTTTATATAGATTATTTAATTTCCTATGTGAGAACACATTTAAGAACACATTTTATCCTTTTACAGATTATTGAAATAAAATTAATAAAAGTATATGTAGCTTTTATAGTAATTACTATACAATAAAAAAACAACAATTAAGCATTTATTCAAATCCTACTTCGATAATTGAACCTGGTGTATATGTATATATATATATATATATTTATGTGTGTATATGTATATATATATATATATATATATATATATATATATATGCGTGTGTGTGCATATACATATATATATATATATATATATATATATATATTATATATATATATATATGTATATATATATATATATATATATATATATATATATATATATATATAATATATATATATATATATATATATATATATATATATATATATATTCAAGCATATATATGTATAACAACATGATTCTATAGATTTAAAACTTGTTATTCTAATTTTATGTATCCAAATTTCAAAAAAAATCATTTCCGAATAAACGAATTTTTATTCCTTTTATTCTTACATCTAGAATATATTACAAGATATTCTTCACTTATTTATTTCTTAATAATAAACTGAATAGCGAAGAAAAACGGATACACAGAAATATCACAGCTTAAACAACTCATAGTTCGCGTGCTTTAATAAACAGTAAGAAAAAGGAAGCCTTAAACATTTTTCATCTTTCCAGCTTTTGAGATGAAATTTTCTTCTGCTTAATATTCAAGGTTTTCATCCTGAAGAATTGCTCCAAATTCTTTTGAGGTTTTAAGAATGAGCTTCCTTGGACTTTATTTCTATGCTATACTTTATTTCTTTGGACTCATACTTAAAACCAAAAATATAATTCCTCTTGTTTCATAACTTTTTATATCAACAACCAGTAAACTTAAAATCTATATATGTTGTTACGTATCTCAAAATAATATTCTTTCGAAATACATGTTTTTTTTCACATGAAGAATATAAAAGCAATATCTTTTATTTATATATTTCTTAAAAGATAAAATAGTGAAACCGAAAGAATCCGCAAATGTTTTACTCGTCATATTTTACAAGTTTTAAAAACAGTAGGCAAACAACAAGAAGCGTAAAATAATCTTTTCCGTTCTTAGCCTTTGAGATCAAATTTTTCCTAACTGGTGTTTAAGTTTTCAATAGTTTGAAGAATTGTCCTTCATTCATTTTTCTGTTTTGAGTTTATATACTATTGTTATATAAACTAGTGTTTAGGGTTACATTCCGTGGACTGAAATCCCGCAGCATAATTCATAGATGTTCTTCAGGCGGTTAACGGAATTAGCTTTAAGCAATATTCTTGGTCTATTTATACTATTTATGCATTGACCTATCATTACAAACTAAATCTTAATTTATACTAGAGCTTCACTATCAGCTGTACTATCAAAACTCTTTTATATTAAGGATTTTATAGATTAAAATATTGTTTAGTTTTTTATAGATGGTCTAAAATTTTATTTTACATACAAAGCATTTTTTTAAACAAATAATACTCAATAATACGCTCTTTAAGAATTATACGCATAAAGAGAAACATTGTTGATAATATGTTTTATAAATTACGAGTTCTGCTAAAATCTGGGGTCTACAATGTTACGGAAATACAGTTTTGTTTTACTGATTCATATATTCTAAAAACAGAGTGTAATGACATAAAATTCCACCTTCTTCTTTAGACGAGAAGTAACTGAGTTAATATTTTGAGTACTTTTAATACTATCAGTGAAGTTATCTGTATTGTCTTTTAGCTGTATTTTTTCATAACTGATTTTTCCTTACCGTAAAGGGATATTGTTTCAAAGAAAATGAACAGTAAGATAGTTTCATTCAAAGTAAAGTCTAGTTTATTAAATTTTTCTAAATAATCAGTGGATTTTTCTAAATAGGGGTTAAATACTTAATGAAATTTCTTGCGATTATTAATTTTTTTTAAAGATAATATTTTTGCTATGTAAATATAAAATAAAATGCCAAAGACAAAATATATGATATTTTAAATTTTGTAAAATTTCTAGTAAAAGGACAAGAGAAGTCATATGCATGTTTTGTGAAGTCAGCAATTTTCTGTTTAATTTTTTTTTTTAAAAATGAACATTGGCATTTCAAGAAAAAGGTACAAAAGTAAAATTCATACTGCTTGTTTATTGTAATAGGTGAATAAATCCTTTAGTAACAAAGTTTATTTTGAACATAATTATAAAAATATAGTTTAAAAAACTATATTTTAAATGTGTTAAATTAGGTGTGCATATATATATGCATACATACACATATATAATTCAAATGGAAATGCTGCACTTATGAAATAGAAGAGCTTTAATTGAAAAACGAAAATACCGTAGACAATAAGACTAATATTAAATAAGTACGTTTTTTATTGCCAAATACGTGAGTGTCATTAAAATAAGAATTCGAGTCTCCCAACTTCTTGAAACTCTTCTGTATGAAAATAAAGAGATCATTGGATGGGAATCAGATCCAATAGAGAAGAATCATAAACAAATTCTTTTATGTGAAGTACATCGTCAAATATGTAATTCTTCTTATGTTATTTTACTAATAATATGTTACACTCTTCCTAATTACAAAATGTGATCTTGTGAGCTCTGTTGAGAGTGTTCAATCTAAACCTTTAAAACAATAAACCATGGATATAAAGTAGGGATTATAAACTTAAAACTACAATAAACCATGGACGCAAAGCATGTGACATCGCTAACCTATGATAATTTGAGGGACCTCGACAGTTAGATTTACATATTCATTCCTGGACATATTACGCAAATCACTGAAATGAAGATATCGAAATTTCCACCAAATTTCGACCAGTTGAGAGGCCGGTGGCGCCTTCAAGTCAAAACCATGAGACTCCAAACACCTTTGCTGTTGTTGGTGGGATCGAAGCCCTCTGATCAAAGTCGGCTTCTTACATATTCTCCAAAATATAACCTTGAAACCGACAATTTCTGTCTACAAGGAAGTGCGAGGTGCTCTGTGAACTTAAAGTCACATCCGGATTTCCTTTCTACTTCTCCGACTGATCGCTAAATATAGTTGAACAGCCTATTTTGGTTCACTGATACATCATACATACATATATATATGTGTGTGTGTATACATAAATACAGATAAAGTGAATCACAGACATATAGATATGATTTTGGACGTCATACTAGTCTCCGTTGCCTGATTGCTTCCTGAATGGGGCTTTTCTAACATGCCTATTCATAAAGTTCTTTCGTTACATATTTTGAAAATAATTATTTTTATATAACCCTATTCTCGTTTTTATTTCGTATTTGTAGCAGCTATGCTGGTCAGACTAGCATTAATATCTTCTCAGTCATTAGCGAACACAAACTTTTGAACAAGTAATATCCTTTCTAAAAATCATAAATTATCTTAGCACCCTTTTTCTTGAGTGACTACAATTGAAACAGTTCGAAGACTATAATAATATAACTAACTACTTCCTTTCTATTGAGTAAGCAGATGCACCGTGGTCATCCTAGGCATTTGTAAGTCAGGTTTAACATGTTCATGTATCTTTATCTCATATATACTTTATTGAAAAGTATACGTGTTGATCTCACTGTATCAGCAGCAAATAAAAAAAGTTGAATAGCAGTCATCAAAATATGTAATCCAAAAATGTTTTTAATTAGATTTTCAATTAAACCATCAAAAACGTAAGACAGTGGCATAGCGAAATGGGAAATGTGGGCGATTGTAACCCCCCACCCCATGAGGATTGCTGTATATAGGTGGAGAAATACCCCATGAAATACTTCTCGCTACGGTCATGAATAAAAAATATGATAATCTATTCCTTTGTTATTGTTTTTTAGAAATTTTATAATGTCTCTTTGACATAATGTTATACAGATACTTCTACATTTTTTTTTGCCTTCGATCCAATTAGACCTCGTGTAGCATAAAGTAGCTCAAAACGAACCAAATTATAAACCAATCTGATAAGAAGAAATAAAAAAGTTATTTTAATTGAAAGTGTATCTTTTAAAAATGTTATACCTTTTAGCTTATTCTCAGAATCAAATTAAGGTATAACTGTACCTTAAATTCATTGTTTTCAAAATGAAATTGAATTTGCTTGTTTTTAATATGTCTTGAAAACGGGCATCATACATGATAGTTTTTATTTCTATTATTTTTTATTTATTTTTTTGTGAGAAATGCCTCTCAAATAAACAGGCTATAAATGTGAATTTTAAATGCGAAGTCTGTTGAATAAAATAACTATCAAACCCTTATAAATCTCATTATAAAAGCAATGCTTTTATCAGAGCATGTATTTATATTTTTGAGATTTTTCATAAAAAATAAACTGATTATTTGAAGTAATGACATAGATGATTTTTCTTAAATCCCAAATTTTTTTTTCTTTCTTTCTTGTATAAGGCTTTTAATTGCTGTATTTGATGAGAACACAATTTTTTTCATTCTGACATAAATATCGAATTCAACCGCCATTTAATCTCAGAATATTTCAGTAAATTTTAAATAACTTTATTTATGTAGTAAATTGAATATGAGGGAGGATTTTGCTCCAGTAATCTTGCCATTTTCTGAAGTTTGTATTTTTCTCTCTATTGGAATAAAATTGTAATAGTATTTAAACAGTTGCTATTAATTTAGAATTTTAAGATTCTTCTTCACCCCTTAGTAGTTTGTAATATTTAAAGATGTAGGATATAATTTGACACCAAACGTATTTTTTACTATTTTGTTCTTCAAATCACAGCTTGATATTGTTTATACTGTGTCTATCTAAACTAAGTTATTCGGCATGTACGTCGTGTAGGTCAGTTTTGACCTGGTATCCTGTCATGTCTTCTGCAGCCCTAAAATAATATAAATAAAGGAATCCAGGGACAATTCAGTAAAATATATATTATCATTTTAGCCTAGTCCGTGTGTCTGTGTTATTAGAGCGATCTCCAGAATATTTTTTCATTTAAATTTAACTAGCACATTTATTAACCGAGTTATTAGGAAAAGCTCTCAGGTCTAGTCAAAATTCGCGGATCCGTCGAGTGGTCACATACTTACCTGTAATATTTGTTCTACTTGGACTTGAACTTACTCATTCACCTCCTTTCGCTGCCCCAGCTAGTCATAAATCCTTCAAAAGTTCTGTCATATCTATCAGCCCTCTCTTAATTCTCTTTATTTATGTTGTTTTTGTATGCATGCATCTGGGGCACATATTAAAAAAAAATCAATTTATTTTCTCCCTGTAATGGCTGCAAAGCCATTTTGAGCGTTTTAAAAACTAGTTTCGTTGAGTATGCACGCGTCTGTGGAGGGTGCCATGCGTGCTGCTTGGGTATTCTGGCTTCCTCCCCATCCCCGAACTAGTTTCAGCGTCTGCTTTCTCCCCAAGATCCATTGAAGTTTCTCTCGCAACTAATAACCCTCTCGTCATTTTTTCTTCCGCATTGCAAAAAATCCTCCGTAGCACTTCAAACAGAACCTCATTCCTTCTTTCCTCCGAAATACCTGTGACTCTTACAAGGTCACATGTACTTTAACATCTCGAGTGTGCGGGTATGTGAAAAAGAGTGATAAAAAAAACCGATTTTTTTTCCTTTAATGTAATAACTGAAATTTATTTTGCAAGTCATGTTATTCAATTATCTCTTGTCACATATAGTAAAAACCTAATACGATTGCTTTTTAAGCTGTCTTTATTGTCGAAGCATAGTTGAAAAAGTAAAGGACCTAGTGAGGTATTTAAAGCATTAATTTTTTCTAAATAAGATGAACTGAATAAACAAAAACTTATTAATTTAAAAATAAATATTCTTTTATTTTTACAAAGCATATCACGGTCAAGAAAGAAAATTAACAATTTACAGTTATGTGAGGATTTATATTTAGAAACACCTGAAAACGCGAAAATTGATTCATTGTGTAGCATAATAATGGAATAAACAAATTGGGATGAATGTTTTTTTTTAAGATTTGCTGAAGACGTTAATAAAGGATCAAAGGTGATCAGAATGAACTAAAATTGAAAACTTAGAGTGGGAATTTGAACTTAAAACCTAGGCGTTATGAAAGAGTAATTCATTAATTATATTTGGGGGTTGCTATTATTATAAAGTTTCATATTTAATTTGGAACGCTATAATCAACTTTTTTGCTACAAGAGGGCTAATGATACTGAGACTAATACTTTATGTCGATTCCGAAAGGCTATATACATCCATGCCAAAAGTGGGATGCTAACATGCGGACTCCCTCCCGTTTCAAACAGCAGCGCCCTTCCATTTCCCCCATCGTCTGGTTATTATTAGTTACCTCTTATCTGAGGAATATATTTGTGAAAACTGTACCAAAAATGGAAAAAAAAATTCTTTATTGTTTATTATTATCATCAAAATGTTACAAATAGATTATTTAAATAATTTTTTTAAACGAAATAACTACTATATACAATATTTTCACATATATCTTAAGTATTAATGGATTACAGTAATTTTTGTCCAAATTAAAGCAAAGTAACTCAAATGATGACAATTTTCAAGATATAATAAACTAATACAACAATATTATAATTTATATCAACTGTCATGAATTCCATATCCTTAAGATTTTACATTGACCGACAGATGGTATGAAAATGCTGTACTTTTCGCGGGAAAGTATTGCTATCTATTGGGAAAATGGAAAATTACAAGTTATAAATTGGAGACGGACTGAGTTCAGGCTTTTTGATATTGAAATATCTATTTTTCTTTTGCCCGAACCCGGGTCGAGAATTCCATAATTTATACATTTGCGTTTGCTCGAACTGAGTTCAGGCGTCATAGGCAAGGGGTTAAAAACGCAACGCATATTTTCATAAATTCACAACACTTTATCATTTAACGGTGATACCCCCTATAAAATAATAGCTTAAGTTACCTGTATGTCTGTCCTTGAATTTATGAAGCGTTTGGACCTGGAATGGATAGGTGCACTCATATTGGATTCTTGAATAGTTAGGGTTAGCAAACTTCAAAGCAAGTCTTTAAAACCTTCAAAATATAACCCTTTCCCCCTTTTCGAGGGTTAAATGCCATTATTTCAAGCCCTATTTTCCCAGTTTAAGAGCAGGCGCTCAAATTTAGCAATTTATCACATAATAAATAGGTAAAAATAAGATTTTTTCTAGCATTATGACGTCATTCCTTTAACCATCTCATTTAATCATTTCATTTGAATTATTTAAATATCTTCTGCATATAATTTTCTTTTATATTTGGCTTAAATAGTTAAATTAGGTACATATGTGATAACTTTAAATTTAATCATCGATTATTTTTTGTTGCAATGAAAATTTTATCACCGGTATTAACAACAAATTCTTTCATAAAAGTGTAGGAGTATATTTCAAGGACTGATAAACATCTAGCGTTTAAAATTATATATCTTTGAAAATTAAGAAGTTTGTTCGATTGTATGTTTGTTTTTTATACATAACTACACGATTTGACTAAATGTATTCAACGTGATTCTAAACTGCATTCACATTATCAGGAGACTTTAGAGGAGTATGAAGATAAACAAATTATTGAGCATGTACCAGATAATTCTCAGCTAAAAACCAAACTATTTTTTTTACCTGCATCATAGGGTACTTTACAATTCTTGAAAATTAAAAATTTTACTAATCCCGTTATATGACTGGCTATACGCTAGGTAATAAATAGTGCTTGAAAAATAATTCGCTTTATAATTTTTGATGGAGATTGAATCACAAATTTATTGGGATTATTATAGTTCGAAAAAGAGAAACACTGCAGTACGCTAATTATTCTTTGGACTATCAAGAGGCAGTCAGCCTCATTGCCTGATTTCCATTTTGAATTAAATAATAACTGTCAAGAATTGTTAAAATTATATGAGATTATCATTAAAAAAGTATTGTTAATGTCAAAGCGAGACAGTGAATGTGTAACCTTCTTAAAATTTATCTTATAAACTAGCTCATAAATGCACAAGATGACTATATTAATTAGTTCAGTATAATTTAAATAAAATTTTCATTTAGAATTAAAACTAATAAACTATAAGATAAAGCATTCCGGAGGGTATGACAAATGACAAGGTGTTAACCGTACGCAGAGTAATTTTAACTGAAATCTAAAATGTTACTATTACAACGAAATGGGACAGACGTTAGCTAAATGCAAATGTGTAGATAAAGTAGTAGTGTTTTAAATGCAAATTAAAATACTTCATTCCCTTGGACACATTTCATATGGCTACAAGCATGGACACTTTGGGCACATTTCGTATGACTGCAAAGGATGTTTATAAAGCTAAAATACTAAAATCAAGTAACTTAACAATACTACGTAGACTCTAACGGAAATGCTGGAATAACAGGATAAAATTATAGAAGCGTTGGTTTAAACTAGAAAGGAATTTACTGTTATTACTGTGATTAAACAGTATAGTTTGTATGTATCTTTTACCCTCACCTTTAAAATTTGATATTACAATTTGAAAATAAAAAAAATATAGTAACAGTATAAGTTATTTTTAGTGGAAATATTTTATACACAAAAATGTATTTTCTAAAACGTTATATTTCTATAATGTTTGGAAGGGATGTAATTATTAAGTTTAATTTTTTTCGTAAAAATTTAAATTTAAATCCCCTGTAAAAATCATAAAACTGACAGTTGTATAAATAACTGAAAAACTATTAGAGAAAACAAATTATCAGTTTGGACAACGCTACAACTGAAAACAAACATTTTACAACAGTATTATTTTGTTATAAATTAAGATGTAGATGAAGACTTCCTTCAGTGGTGCGACAGTAAAATAATTAGATATGAACATTGTCTGTAGATAATTTTCAGTTAATATGTATTGTTAGCTTGTAAATTCATCAACATTTTCATTTACCAGTAATTCTGTAAATAAAATTTGATCATCTGTTTAGGTATAATTTACCGGTAATTTTCCACCGAAAAATAACATAAGAGGCATGTAACATGTAGTAAATACATATAACAACTTTTGACTTAAGCTCTTTAAATTCATAGACTTTTTATAAGCTGTAAACATTTAAATATCTCAAAAGTACAAGTTTTCTAAGTATCTTTATTTCCGTATCGACAAAATATGTATAGTAAAATTTTTTTTATATTTAATCAGTTTTCAATTATTGAAAAATTATAAAACGTTAAATACTTTAAAACGAAAAATTGAAACGTAATCAAAGAATAATACATATTTAATAGGTAATTTTTATATCTTAATATTTTTTAGAGAGGAGGTTCGTAAAAAGATTAATTTTTCAAAACTTTTATCACCTAATAAAGATTTAATTTTAGTGTAAAAGAAAGTAGATGCTGAAAATAATCTCTCGATTTCCAAACTCGTTCCACTGGTTTTATACAATATGAATATTGTACATAAAAACTTACACAGAAATACAATTTTGTACTTATTTTGGTATTATCGGTAAAATATTTTAATTTACCGATATATTTTGCAATTTATCAGTAAACTGAAATCTGTTTACCAGTATTTCAACAGCATCTTCCAACAGATAGTTCTTACAGCATTCAGAAATGTGCCAAAAACCATATGGTACTCCTGGTTGTTGCTTTTTTATGAGTAGGAGGCTCAGCTTTTTTTCGCAGTTGAATGTCTGAAACTATGTATAAATCTAAAAAGAAAATACTATATTTATATAATTCTTAGATAAATGATAAATGTAATCGATAATTACATTTAAAATAAATTAATCAAATTATGAAGTAAAGGCTACTCCTATAAGAGGTTCATCACACATTTTAAGTTCTGAGTCATAATTTTCTCTGGAATTATTTGAAAGTGGTACCACGGGAGGTAAGTATTCTTTATACAGGAATGAATTCCATTTCTATCATATATTATTTAATATTAAGTTTGTTTTCTTCAAGTTTCCTAGAAAATAAATTCACAGATTTGTCACACCAGGAGAGATGCTACCTGTCCTAGATTGAAGATATGACTTGCTACAAACGTTTTAAACTTTCACATTTTAGTGTTTATCCCCACAAGACAATAGTAAAGTCTGATCGCATGAATAACTCATCTTTCAGGGGTGAATACGAGTTATTAGATTTCATAGTTGTAGAGTCATGCAAAACTTTGATGTTTGTATTTTTGTACTTTTTTATTAACACTACACGAGATTAACTGGCCACCAGTCTGAAACTAACTTGTTCCGATTCCTTTATCGTTATCATTTCGATGGTAGCTTCATATATTGATTTGTTAACAATTTGTCATTGATAATAAATTGATAAAATGTTTCCATATTTTCATTTGTCTTTAGTGTAGAGCTCGTCGTAATCTATATTTAAAAACCAAACGTTCTGGCAACATTGTCTGGGGGGAGGGATGCTGCTGATAGCTTAAGATGGACCTTTTGTTGCAAGCTTTTACAGATGATGTTCTATAGTGGTCCAGTTTATCATAGTTAGAAGGGACAAACGGGTATATCAGATGATAAATGAGTTGATTCAGTTGGACAGAGGGAGTTGTTGCCTCAGCATTTATTTGTCTGATCCTGGAAGAGCAAAACTGGACCATTTCTCTCCTCCCGGAAGCATTTTATTTTATAGTTGAACTTTCTCTACGATGGGGAGATAACACTTACTTAAAATATTTATTTGTATAATTACTTTTCCTTTATTATTTGACCAAATGATGGCCGATTGGTTAGTGTGCTGGCCTTCGGTACCGGAGCTCGTGGGTTCGAATCCCGCTGTGGCATGTATGTTCGTCGCCGTTCGGAATCGTCATTAAGCTGTTGGTCCCGGTCTCATTAGCCCTCGTGTTGCAAAAAGTAGACCGTAGCACTACAAACCAAACCAAACCTTTATTAATTGTAAAAAAAATAATTCAAATTAATATTTTTTCATACATGTATAGATTTTAAATTATTAATATATTACTTCTTTTTCACCGAAAATTTAAAAAATGGTTCAATCAAAGTTTATTGTGCAGAATGTGGGAGCGTCACATGGTGATGCTATTGTAATACTTGATGCAATTTTTTAAAGTTAAAAAAAAAAAAAAAAGTGGGGAGTTTGGAGAATTGTATACTGGTTACAAATACCGCTTTGTTCCCCAATTCCTAAATTAATGTATATTTACCTTATACCGAGACAGTAGTTGCTGTTCAAGTTATAATCACGTCTAAGAATTCTGCTTTCTCAAGAAAGGGTGTCTGCACTTTGATAATGAGCAGAAATAAACCGTTCATTGAACCACCGATATTTGTAGTCATTGTGTGAAAATTTTCTAGTTAAATGAGTTTTAACCACAATCTCGTTTTCTTTTGTTCTATTTATTTTTAAGACTTCCGTATAAACCCCCTATTTCTTGTCCTTTGAAAAAAATAATTGCATACATCAGCTTCATTAAAGATTTACGAAATTCCTTCGATATAATCTGGGGCAATTTAGGCTGGATTCTCTATAAAAATTATGATGAAGTTACAACGCTTAATCCGCTTTGCTATTCACCTTTTGCAAAGTAAAAAAACTTTAACATGGTATTTATGTCACGTGCTTAATATTTAAATTTTTAGATGTGTTTGTTACGTTTAAATCAAGCTTAAAATACATTTTTATACAGTGTAAATAAAAAAAAATTATTATCAAGCCGCAAAAACTGAAAATTTCATTTTTTATAGAAGTATAAGTCTTTATCAGGCAGTATGCAAAAAATGAATAAAGATAAGTAATGTAATAACTAAACGATACAATGAATTGATGCTTTTTATTGATATTTAGCTTATGTTCTCTATCACCATCTTCTCTATTTCAGGAGCATGTTGTCCGTAGAGATTTTTCGTAAGGTGAACATAATAATTCTAGATTTGATAGGAGACATTTCTATTCATAAGTGTAAAAAACTGCTCGCACAGATAAATACATGAAACATGAAAATATTTTCGTTTGAGAATTTTCAGGGTTCCTTCAAACCTGACTAGCAAGTATTGGTAAATTTCAGGCACTCCATTTTTTTTGTTAAAATCTGAATTGCTGTGGATCTTAATGATATATATATATATATATATATATATATATATATATATATATATATATATATATATATATATATATATATAAGCATGTAACTAAGTACTGATAATTCGACGTTTATATTGAAAATCATAGAACACAAAGTTGTCTGTTTAATAATTAAAAGCTACAACCAGTGTTTTAAATTCATTTTTAAACCTTATTAGTCTTCCGCATAATCCGATAGTATTATTCTTCATTATCATATCGTCAGAAATTGTCTTATATGCACAGATATTTACATCATATGAAAATATCTGTGCATATAAGCGCATCAGCTAGTGCTCTTGGTAGACAACAAGCCTACAGCTGGGAGAGCAAAGATGACAGAATGGAAATGAATTTTAAATTTCAATTAAGAAATTTACATTAATATTTTTACTACGTACCATTAAATTGGATTGGGGCCCGTGAATCGAGAGTTTGAAATCCTAGGTTTATATGTAGAGGTATAAATACAGAGGTACTCTTCCTTTAGGCACGTGCAAAGTGTTTATGCCTCACAATTTATCAGCAATTGAGTCATTCCTCAGGAGTGTTTTCAAAAGAACGTCACTGGTTATGTAAACCAAGTTCAAAATCTGGGGGCGCAGCTTCTAGTAAGTAATATTGTGACTCATACATCCAATAATTCTTTGCAGTGAACCATTCCTCTAGAGCAGAATTTTCAACATAAACAAATGGTGCTGCAAGAAGCGCACTTTAGGGTAATAAATAACAATATGGCAGTCTGAATGGAACCTACTCCAACTGACTCATACGTTTTATCGTCACTTGTTTTCGTATATCACATGACCCACTCGTCATCACCCACGTGACTCACGTGATTATGATCATCCAGAAAATAATTATTAGCGCCCTTTTGGCGTATTCTGTAAACTAAAAAAAAAATCTGGTTTTTCACGAAGATTATCAAATAATCATTTTACTGTCTAATGTACAGCTCAAAGTCATTAACTGTATCGAATCTCTGTTTAACATCCACTTTCTTAAAATTCGGGCAATACTGAAGAGAATGTACTTGATTTCATAACTGGGAGACATAAAAACAATTTTGATTTTACCAACTGTTTGTAGCTATTGAAGGTGATGCTTTTCAGTTCAGATTTTCTATTACTTGACACTTAAAAAAGAATCTGTAAATGAATCCAACGTTGGAGTTACAGAATTTGGCAAAATAATTTTTAAATCTTTTCGTAATATAGAATTTAGTCTCTGTTTATTAAATATTATAAAATTGATCTCAAAAAGGGATTAGGTGTCAATTTTAAGAGTCTAAGTACTTCAGTGTTTTATCAATTAGTGATCTGATATTTTTGGGTGTATCAGTTCTTGCCATTTTGTAACTTAACAAAATATTGAAATGTAAAATAATTGAGATTTAAGGGAAACCCATTCTTCAAAATTCTCATACTATTTGGGCAAGTGTGTTTTCGGAAATTTAACTGAAGTATTTTATAATTGACAGCATATTTCTTCGGTGCCTTAATTAACACCTTAAGTTTTAATAGAGGTTTAAACCTTATCTAAAATTTATCAAGGGAATAGTCCACACTTTCTATAGATATTCTTTAATTTTTGCTAGTTCATTTATTCCGCGACATGATATTCCAATTTGATCCTGACGAAATTCATTCGAATCGATGCAACTGCTCCAGCTTGTTCCAAAATCAGCAATTTACTTTAAAAGCAAATTTTACTATTTTTTTCTTTTATCTGACTCTTAAAATATTCTTTTTTCATATTAAAAACAGTTAATTTTCAATTTCAAACTAAATCTCAAAATCAATAAGCTATACTGCTAAATAGACGCAATTTTCAGTTAATCTTAGCTGATTGTCTGCACACACACACATACACAAATCTGGGAATAATTGATATCCAAAAACGTTTATTGAATAAGAATTTTCGGACGGTTCACGAACTTTAGGCCTTTTTTTTATATGAAGCAGATCTAGCAAATGCACAGAAAACCAAATGAAATCCCTGACAGATCATCTGGCAATAACGCGAACAGTTGGCCTGACATTCAACTCATGACACCTCTTATAAACATTAGTACTTCTCATGAAAGCAATTTTCCATAGTATTTTTAAAAATTTCGTTAAAAATCTGGAACACTGAGTTTCCCTTCACGAAAAAAGTTTAGATTAGATGCCTGAACTATTAGCTAACAGGATTTAGTTTTGTATTACATCCCTACAACAATTATTTTGCTACGCGGTAGAGACCGGAACCTACTGTTTAAAGCCAACTCCAAAGTGCACCCATGACGGCAAGGAGTGTTGAACAAATGAACTCCGATGCCATAAAGAAGCATCCTAACGTTTTGGTCATCATCTGGTCTGGTGAGATTTGGAATCAAGGCATTAATTTCAACAAGTCAAACAGAACAAGAGTTTTCAACCAATTGATGAAAACCAATTGAGCATTCTACTACCAATATCTTGGATTTGAATGCAGAGAAGCCCTCCTTTGCTGAAGAAGTTTTAGAAACTTAGTTCGTTTAAATTCTGGATTCCCTTGCATAACATACCATATAGAAGTATAAAATTATCTAAACGTTATTTATACGCTACTAGTCATTTTACTTACTGGGTTCTTTCAATAGTGCGATTTTATACAACTTCATAAACGGCTTTAATGCCCTTCCTATTCATTTTTATGTTTACGATAGCCAATAGGCAATTGATAAGCTGCCCTTCCGCTTGAAATTAAAACCAGAATATTCATAACTTGAGATGCGCACTGCTGCGTGAAATCGCCCTATTGTGTGATTTAAAAATTTTTCTCTTTGTTTTAAAGATATCTTTCTATTTAGTTATTTCCTTCAAAATAATTAATAATTTCCACATTCAGCAATGTGGTGTGCCTGACACTATTTTATTTTTCTTTCCATCCAAATGTGCATTCGATTTAATTCGATTTGAAATACAGCAGAGTTGAATAGTGTGTTTATGCAAATGTTTTAATGCAAATTTTGCGTTTCACTGCGGAGTTTCACTGCCGCATAAAAGCACTTGTTGTGTGATGAAGTGGGCGGATAATCTAAGCACGCTGATAGTTTGGTTACTTTAGCAGATGTTGCTCACAACAGTGCTTTAACTCGTTACTGTGGTATGTTTAGATTTAAGTATAAAACTAAAAAAAAAAACCCCGTTGGACTTCTCGTATTTTTTATACTGCACCAGTCACATACATCAATTCCACTGATATTATTTACATAACTTCCTTCCGCATTTTGGTGACATAAATGGTTAAGGGCCCAGTGCTAACCTATGGCAGTATGGGATTAACAAGTGCACAGAAATAGTGGAGTTCTAGTTTACAGAAGACTGAACTTCTTAATAGAAGTTTATTTTCCCGTACCTAAGCTTAAAGGATTAAGCATAATGGACTCCGGTGAAATCACATTTAGGATACGACGTTTAGAAGTTTTTAATTTTCTTCAGCGGAGATGCCGAACGATGGCCGAATGGTTAGGGTGCTGGCCTTCGGAACCGGAGTTCGTGAGTTCGAATCCCACTGTGGCATGGATGTTCGTAGCCATTCGGAATCGGCTTTAAGCTGTAGGTCCCGGTCTCATTAGCCCTCGTGTTGCAAAAAGTAGACCATAGCGCTCCAAACCAAACCAAATTTTCAGCGGAGATATTAAAGTTACTTCTTGAACGGAACCTGTAGGAAATTGCAGCAGGGAAGAAGGTCGAATCTGATGAAAAAGATTTGAAGTTGATGACTTCAAAATAAGAAAAGGTCAAAGCATACGTTACAACTTTTATGAACCTTAGCAACATTCTACAACCGGTGATAGAAAATAACGAATACCTAGTGCTGCCATGGAAAAAGTTAAGACTACTTCTAGACAGATACAAGAGCTAGGACGATGGCACTTAAAAATGACTAGTATAATCTACGTTCAGAACCATAAGAAAAGAAATAGCCATCCATGTAAGCAAATTTGACATAGATAGGTCACCGAACAACTTCTAAAATCTGGGCACCCCGTAGATGAACAAGATAGATGTTTCCAACTCTTGCGTGTTCTTTCTGACGAAATGAAGAATGTTATACACAATATTTACCGTTGGGACGAAGAACATTTTTAAATATAAGTATTTGAAGAATTAATCAGCGAGAAAGGACGGCTTTATCAAAGGAAAGCTGGCCAGACAACAGCAAATATACACGGCAACCACAAGTTAGCAAGTCTACAAGTAAAATCTCCCGTGTTTTCATTTCCATAAAGTGTTATTTTACTAGACTACCCGTTGAGAAAAAAAGGAGCCTGAGAAACACAGGACAGCAAGAATGAAGAGATCAGGGAAATACTAATTGAAGTTCCAGATGTATGGTGTTTCTTAATGGAAGTACTTACGACTGAAAGACAAGGATGTTGGATTTTTGATTCAGCGGCGACTGCTGATTTTTGCAAGACGAGAGAACTGTTCCTGAACGACTTTCTCACCCTCAACAACCAAAACCTGACTGGAGCGGTGAGTTGTCAGACCAGTCATCAAAGTAAAAGGTACTGTAAAATTAATTTTTAGTAATGTAGAATTGTCACTCAAAAATGTAATGTATGCGTATGAATTACGCAGCAAAATCTTTACCAGGTATTGACCAAAACGGTGATAAATTTGTAGGCAATAACGGAAAAGCAGCTGTGTTTAGAAAAAAAGGAAAATTGTTATGTTCTGCCAAATTGTATAATGGACTATTACATTTATCCCGATAAATATTGAAGTGTCGAAAATGGGTATTCTAATCCAGATATTAGTGTATATAATGTGAAAGATGTTGAATGAAAATGTGTCAGCTGTGAAAACAAATGCTAAACAGTGTCAGATCTACTAATATATTACCTTTAAAAGGCTTTAAATTTGCCAGTAAGAGTTCAGAGGAATGGCACACAAAAGTGTTCCACATAAACGTCGATGGAATAGTAAAAACGAATGTGTTTATTGTTTACCTGAATATAAAATATCATCTCGGGACTGTAGGCCATGTAAAGAAATCAAATTTAAACGTGTTAGCTTTAAACCCATTAACAAAGTTTTAGAACTAGACCCCTAAAACCCCTTGAACTAGTACACAATAATTTGTGTGGACCGTCCGTTGCGAACTGTCTATCCACACACATAGCTATCTTGACATAATTGACGATTTCTCACGAAAGTATTGTTTTCTGTTACAATCCTAAACAAAAGTGGTAGACTCTTGTTAAATTTCAAACGTGTGCAGAAAGATACTTGGATATTAAAACATAAAATATTCATTCAGTTAAGGGTCTGGAATGCGTGAACAAAGAACTTAATGTATTGTGAAACCGAGGAATTAAACATAAACTTACAAATATATACCCCGGAAAAAATGCATCGCGGAAAGATTAATTACACCACCGTAAATGGAATAAAAGTGCTATTGCAAACCAAGGGGTTAAGCTTGGGATTTTGGTCGGCAGCACTACATTTTGTCTACAGCTGGAACAGTATGTCATAAAAGGCAAAATAAGACGTCTTTTGAATTATTTGGGGGAAACAATCTGAAAATCAAATGATTCCTTTCGGAATCCAAGAGTACGTAGTTGTCCCAAAAACTTAAAAAAATTTGACACAAAAGCAACACCAGGTATCTTAGTAAGCTATACACTTCAAACGAAAAGTGACATATGTGAACACGTATCTGTGACTCGAAAACTCTTAAAATAGTCTAAACAATAAACGTTAAGTTCGAAAATAAATTTCCTGAACAGAAATCTCACCCATAAATATTCTAGGAAAGGAAACTGGAACTCCTGAATTCAAAAATTACCCGAGGTAGGACAACATAAATTCTGGTGATGAGTATAAGGATTGTCCAAAAACATCACTCAAAACCTATTCAGGAGCAGACGGAGAAGAATCAGAAACTGATGTTTACTGTGACAGAAACCCGACCAGCCAAAAAAATAAATTGGTTAAGGAAAGTACAACGCGAAAAAGGGTCTGATGATTTTTATTGCACAAAAGAAAACAAGATTGAGATCTCTGGGGGGCAATAGGGAAGTACTGCGAAAAGCATGTTTCAAAATGAATTGATTTTTCGCACGAAAATAAATTCAGTGGTGTTGTAAGTGGGGACCAAACACCAAAAACAAGTATTTTATTTAGACCCTTAAATTCCCCTACAGATTACTAGAGATGACTAGAGGCTGAAGTACAAATTCATCTAAGTACTCGCATGCAGTAAAAATACCTCAAAGAAGGGAATGGATCAAAGCAATGCAGAAAGAACTAGAAACAATGAGGGAAAGCAAGGTATGGGATTTATACCTGAGCCTGATAAGGCTGAAATTCTACGAAGCAGGTGGGTTATTAATATAAAAACAAACGAACAAGGGAAAATAGAAACATAAGGCAAGACCTGTAGGTAAGGGTAATCGTCAAAAAAGAGGGGGGAGGAAATCATGACTAAGTTTTCAATCCTATTATTAATTTTAATATCGTTGGTTTTTGTTTGTATTGTTAGTTGTAATAAATGGTTTAATCTGCAATATGATGAGAAATGTGCACAATTATACACCCCATTAAACCTAATGAGGCAACCTCCAGGTTTTAAAACTGATAGAAACTATGTATGTAAGAAGCTTAATAGAGCAATATACGGTTTACATCAACCTGGAAAGGAGCGGTTTTTGAAATTAATAGTTAGGTTTGAAGCTTTTGTGGTGTAATTGTTTACAAGTTAAAAACATTATATTTTTAATATACGTTACTGTTATTGTGACTTTCGGTAGAAGTGAAACAGATGCAAATAAAGCTATTAAGCTATTAAAAAGCCGTTTTCATTTGAAGATTCTGGGAAAAACTAATGAGGAAAATCTTCATAGATAAGTCTAATTACATTGACAAGATATGTAAAAAAATAGGAAGAATATCATTACCCAATAACTTTTCTTGTCATAGCAAAAGGGATTGTGTATAGGGAGAAACAATGCCCACAAACGCAAGCTAAAAAGGCAGAGATGGAAAAAGTTCAGCATTGAAATTTAATAGCATGTCTCATTTTTAGCAATCGGAACTAGACTGTACATAGCCTATGCTACAAATACTTTTTTACAATATCAGCAAGAACCGGGAATAGTTCATTGGCAAGGTTTTGTCAAAATTGTTAGGTTATGTAAAGTATAGTCGCTCAAATATTTCTAATCTTAAAGATTGAAATTAATAGCATATTCAGACGCTGACAGCACGAACAATAAAGGTCATCGCACTTCCATGGGAAGGGGGAAGGACCGATAATATTTTTATGGTAAAGTCTCCATAGAAGAGTTTAAGCAAAAAGCGGTAGCATTACCTACGATGGAGGCGGAATTTATAGCTTTAACAGAGGTAGCTAAGGAATTAGTGTCAAATGTTAGAATGTTAGGTGAATGTAAAGGATCTAAACTAATCGCACAGGATATAGCAAATACTGTATTAATGGATGATAATCAAGCCTGTGTTGAATTAGGTCTCCAGTAGAGAATCCCAGTACAAAGCATGTAGATGTGAAATTTTTTTTTGTGAGATTTAGCTATCAAAATATGTTAAAGTTAAAATGTACAAAGCAAATTCAATTTAGCCGATATTTTCACAAAGCCTTTAAATAAACAAGAACTGCAGAAATTCGAAGAACAAATATTTGCAGAAAAATATAATCTAGCATTAATGTTATGTATATGGGCATTTTTAAATATGAAGTTTGTTACAGTTTTTGAACAGTGCGTGGCATTAACTAATGCAAATAACTAAAAATGTTTTCGAAGAAATCTAATTCAAACACATGTCTATCATTTTACATATACTTAGTTATCATATGGTTTAATAGTTTTAGAAAGAGAATGAATTTCCCGTTTAACGTAGAACACCGTAGAATATATTTGCAAACTGCTATGTAAACTTTTACATTTTCTTCATCTCAAAACTTGTTGATACTACCTGTGCTGTCTTCAACATAATTTTCTTTCAAATTATTCAACACTGTGTCCCTTAAGATACGTAAAACATAAAGCAAGAATAAATGGTACGTCAGTGATACTTGCGTTTCTCATGTTGTACACCATGAAATATATCGACTGACATAATGAGATAAGGTGATAATCACACGAAATGTCTAAAGACTTATTAAATAGAGAATGATCGAGGAATTAGAACGCGCAAAACTTTGATATAACTACAGAAATATTTAAATAAGATATAAATTATTCCCAAGATTCTCGTTATTTTTCAGCGAAATCATTAAATATCCCTGGAATTGGGTGGTAATGTATTTTATCATTTATTCCCTACTTATAAATCTGTAGTGTAAAGCATTATCTGTAATAAATATTTCATTATTTTTTCGGAATTATCTATGACTCTATATTTTGATTGTCTATAAATATATGCATAAGAAATCCATGCGTGCACATATATTTATACGGGCACCCAGATGTGTGATGTGTGTGAGAATGTGCTTGAGAGAGCTGTGCTTCTTAACTCACAGCTGGTGGTATTTAAAAAACATATCAATTTCAACACGGCTGTTTGAATAAGAGTGTTTAAAACTCACTAAGACAAATGAGCATACATTCTACTCCCAACCCCTTGTCTGTTAAACGCTTTACAGCCACCATTGCTGAAAAAATTTCCTTAATCTCTGTAGGCTTAAACTTTTTGTACATATTTACTATAAGAATATAAATTAATCCAAACCTTTAAATAGCCATTTTAATCATTGGGATATTTTGATCGTGTGATTTAATATTTTTCTTGGTTGAATAATGTATTTTTCCTGACACTAAAAGCCAAAAACTGACAAATGCAATATTTTAAACAATTCGTATTTAAATATAAGCAGACTAATTTTGCATACATTTGAAAATTTTCGTAGAATATAATAAGATTTCGATAGATGAATTTACCACTAAACCTAGAACAACGACGCTTTCAGAATACATTTACAAACTGCCCAATGAATTTCCTTCCATCTTATGATTTGTTGATCCTACCTGTGCAGCAGGGAAACATTATCTCCCTTCGGATTATTACCCAATACTGTGTCCCCTAAAGATACCTAAAACATATAAATCAAGAATCAATACTGCATCGGTGCAAGCGACACTGATAACGAGTTTCTCGTCTTGCACACCATGAAATATATCGACTGACGTAATGTGATTAGATGATAATCACACGAAAGGACTAACATATTAAATGGGGAATGAACGAAGAATGTGGGAAAGTACGAAATTTTGACAGAACTACAGAAATGTTAAACTAAGATATAAATTATAGCCAGCATTCTCATAATATATTGGTGAAATCCGAAAATATTCCTCGAGTTGTCTGCTAATCCATTTTACCATTTATTCCCTGCTGAGAAATCTGGATTGTAATGCATTCTATTTAAGGCTAAATATTTCATGAAATTATTTATTCCGTTTAAACTGTAACTATATATATAATATACACACCTCTATTGGTTTATAAATATACAACTAATATTTACGCATTCACATGTGTTATGTACATTAATGCACACTTATGTGTGCATATATATAACGAAGTGTAATTTTGGTCACATATTGATTAAAAGCTGATTTAAAGATGAATTAAGTTGACTTAAACTGGTTCTTGAAATGTTGTTTGAAATATGCTGCAATCAATTTAGGTTATAATTACTTGTAAAAATGGGAGGACCCATATTTGAAAACGCCTTTTTCTAGTTTTTAAAAGCATTCCTTAGGTTTTTTTGGACCTTTCGGCCCTACATGTTTGGTCCATAATCAGGACCTGGTGATAACCTACTGTTAAGAGTAAATTAGGACATCGTATAATGTAACATTTTTAGTTTCGTTGATTGATGTCTTTTTCGCTTTATGTGGACAATTAAATTTTGGACATAGCATTAAACCAGGATTAATTTTAGTTATTTCGATCTTAATAGATTCCACTTATCTATTGTTCACTATCCCTTCTGTAGTATAACTTCCTCTTTAATGCCATTTATAAAAACTAACATATAGGTAGTCAGAATTTTGAAGTACCCTATGAGGCTGGTTAAGAAAAAATGGTGTGTGTTTTGGTTGAGAATTATCTGGTAAAAGTTCAATAATTTATCATCATACTCCTCTAAATTCTCTGGATGCTGTGAACGCAGTTTAGAATCGCGTTCAATTCATTTAGAAAGATAATTCAAAGTTTCCTTAGCTATTTCAAAATGATCGTTAAGTTCTTACCAATTTTTTTGCCACAGTAATTAATGAAAGAAAAGGAATGAAACTATCATTTCCTGGAGGTAGATAGAATTTGTTTATACCGGGGATAAAATTTTCATTGTAACAAAAAATAATCTGATTGAATTTAAAACTATCACATATGTACTTAATTTATTATTTAAGCTAAATATAAAAGAAAATTATTTACGTAATATCTAAATTCAGTAATAAAATGTATGACATCGTCTTCATTATGAAAATAATGAAGACGATATTTAAATAATTTGAAATAAGAAATGAGATGGTTAAAGGAATAAGTCATAATGCTACAAAAAGTTATTTTTACCTATTTATTATGAGACAAATTATAAATTTAATCGCCTGCTCTTAACCGGAGAAATTAGGGCTTGAAATAATGGCATTAAATGCTAGAAATGGGTGGATTTCGAACGTCCCAAACTCACCAAGAATCCAATATGGATGCCTCTATCCATTCCAGGTCCAACCACTTCATAAATTCGAGGACAGACGGGCAGACAAGATTTCTCGAAAACTCTGAAATCAAAATTTTAGTCAATAAAAATTAATGGTTTATAAATTATGGAACCATTGATATTTTTTTTTACCTGACCTATATATTCATTGGTATTTTAGTGTGTGGTTTTAGTACTACAGGCCCGAGTTTATTTCCAGCCCATATATTTTCTTCTTCGGTTACAGTATGAGTTTGTTATCGGGTTTATTAATGAGGAAAGAATTTTATGCTATAATGAATACTGAGATTATTTAAAATTTTTATATTTTAAATTTATCTTATTTAATTAAATGATTATCAATTTAGAAATAGTAGTTATAGATTTTCTAAAGTTTAAATGTTGAAAACCCTTGAACCGTACTCTTTTTTAACCCTTACATCTGAATTTGGAATACTCATTGGTATTTCAGTTTGTAAAATGTACGTTGTTAATTCTAAAAGCCAAAGTTCCAGCTTACAGAATATTTTTTCCTTCCGTCACAATACGAGTTTGTTATCGGCTTCATTATATGAAGAAATATAATTTATGCTGCAATGATTATCTATATTCTGAGAATTATTTTATATTCATATTTTTAGTTCCTCCTAGAGTGTTAAAAATTATCATCGGTTTAGAAATAGTATTATAGATATTTTAAACGATTAAAATGTTACAAACCCTTGAACCATTGTTATCATTTTTAAAACTCTTGCATCTGCATTTGGAATTCAGCGGGGAAAAGAAATTACCATATATTTGGGGCTTAAGAAGTATAGTTATCTTCTGTAGGTCTCTTACAAAATATGCACGTCTCCTATAAAACAATCTTACGAAATAAAGTTTCAAAAGAATGAAAGTTTCACAATATTTTTTTTTTGTAAAATATATTGTAAAAAATGCAATTGTATTACATTTCATAAACTTAATATAAGATATTTACATGTGATTTTACAGGAAAAATTATCCATCATACAAATGTGCGTGGAGGGGGGGATTGTACGTATGGTTTCTGCATACAAAATTTCTCTTGGGTAAGGTAGTACCTCTTATTTCCTACTTGCATTCTAGTGCTATTCTTCGTGACTTTCCCCTGGCATTTTCTCTCGTGAACCATATAAATTTAAAATATGATTCTATGAGCTGATTTTAAATTTTATGAAGCATATATTCTTTATCGTGGTAACTTCTCTATCTGTAGTAAAATTACTATTTTGAATGTGCAATACACCGAACTCATTGATGCTAACGACATTCGCAAGCAAAATTTACTACCTTCGTTTTATTAATGTAAGTTTTTGACTTTTGAATTATTCAAAAGTCAGTATCTTCGATATTAGTAAATGTACTATCACTCCGTCTCGGCCTAAGTATTTTTAAAGATATTAAGGAATATGTTTATAAAATTTGCCCTTTATATATATCAAAACAAAAATTTAATGGTAATAGAAATAATCTTCCTTCGTAAAACAAAATACAGATAGGCCGATAGAAAGATAAACAACCGTATAGGTGGCAAGATATAGAATAGTCTGTACAGTTATCTGTATCTACATAATTCATATCTTACCTGGTAATTTTACATAAATTACTAAATACATGTTACTTTCCAGTATATTGATTGAAAACAAAAAATATTAGTTTTGGAAGTTCACTGTCGCTAAATAAAGGTAATATCCTAGAAATCGTATCTTTTTCTCCAGTTCTGTTCTCTATAGTATTGAAAAAGAATAAAGATGCGGTCTTCTTGACCTAAAGGTCGTTTCATTATCATGCTTTGAGACGAATGACGGTTAGCCGTAGAAAGTGTTCTAAATTACCATACCGGTTCACGACCACTTCAAGGACAGAAGCAAAATGGAGCAGCGAAAGCTAATCTTTTGCAGAACTGTTATAGAAATGCTTAGAGGCAGTCGTTCCAAAACATTTTGTGTGGTACGGGCATTATTGCTATCTCGGAATTTTTCATCGCTACCAAAATATTGGTCAATCTAACGTAATTGATGTCGTTAACTTCATTAGAATATATATAATCAAACACTATTTTAAATTCATAAACAATTGACTGAACTGTCTTACCATTAAAATAAGTAGTGGAATGGTTGAATACAAAGCACATTGTCGAGTGGTCAAGCAACAACTTTTAAGAATTTTATTTATTACAGCGCAATTAGGTTTGTAATATTACTGTTATGTTGCAGCTATGTGGTATGAGCACTAAGTACAGAAAAAATAGTCAAAAACCAACGAGACCAATAAAGTTTTATATTCGTACTAATGCGTTGTATTTACGCCTTTTTTAACCAAATTAACTTTTTTAACCGCCTTTTTTATACCTTGTTTTAGTCCAAACATTAATGTACTATACAGCGTTAAAATATTACTGTACTATACAAAAACTATAATTTACTGGTATAATATATTTATCAGTTCTTTAGATTCGTTAATTTTGTAGGTGTCTAATATTCAAATATATTCTTCGCGTTCCTCTGTCACAGCCGCTGCGCATTATTTGAAAATCATTGGGTATCAACAGAGCAATTTTATCTGGTGGTAATTTGACTGATAGTTTAGTTTGGCTTGGTTTGGAGCGCTACGATCTACTTTTCTGCCCCACGACGGATAATCAGAGCGGGACCTATTGCTTAAAGCCGATTACGAATGAAAACGAGCATCAATGCCACTCGAAACCATAAACTGCGGTACCGAAGATCAACACCCTAACCATTCGGCCATCGTTCGCCGGAAATTCGACTGAAAGTTTAAAATTTATTTCTAATTCAATTGGGAATTTTGACATGCAAGTTGTGCTGAATACGAAGTAAGAACAACAAAAACGATATTTTTGCTATTCATCATTCTATAATACATTTTATCCTTTGAGGGTTATAGTTAAGAGTACAGCATATGATACAGTATAACTGTAAGTGAAAACAACTGTAGATGTTTTTAAAGCATTTCCAGATGTATTTCTAACTAAGCGATTTCTTAAACACTTATCACGTTTTTACCCTTTGTACAGGTAATATAACTCAGTTTAAAAGCATATTTTAAAGTGCACAATCTGTCGATTCTGTACTTAAAAGCAATATAAACAAGCCCTATCCGGAGACCTAAAAGTTGCCCTCTAAATAAAAATGACTAAACTCTATGTAAAAATAATGCATTTAGTACATTTTCAATGAGGCTATATTTGAAATGGTTGCTATTTTTAAAAATATTTTATCTTTAATTTTTTAACCCTTTATACACATAGTATTATGCTATTGACATATTAAACTGTTTTATCAGATCCGTTGCTTTGACTCGGACAAAGAAAATATTTTAGAAGAAAAACTAGTCTCGCAAATTTAAATTATTTTAATATCTCTCGACGCTAACAGCAAAGTGCAGTCATTATTCTCAGTAACAGTTGTCGTTTCATTAACAATGCTGTTGCTATAGAAACGCATCAAAATAAAACTTGTAGCTATGTATATAAATCCTCTATGTTCGCTGTTCTTCGGAACCGGAGTTCGAGGTTTCGAATCCCGCTGCAGTTATGGATGTTTGTAGCCGTTAGGAATCGTTTAAGCTGTAGGTCCCGGTCACATTAGTCCGTGGTGCAAAACAGTAGACCGTAGCGCTCCAAACTAAACATCTGTATGTTTGTATGAAGTATTATGCCCATTCTGCATTCCGAAATGGCTTGACCAATCTTTATGAAATTTAGCGCGGTAATTCCCGTAAATCCTAGGAATATTTATGCAGATCATAGTGTTCCCAGATAAAGGTTATAATAGAGATAATGTACCATGGGATATAATTTTCTGCTAATAACATCCTAAAATTAAAACTTTTAAGCAAGTTAACTCATCTCATTATTTAGAATGTTTTTTTTTAAATAATGAATTTAAAAATGAATTTTAATGAATGTTGTTTAATAGTTTTGCTGCTTTTTCGAATGGATTTATTTTAGTTATTTAATCTTATATATATTGTTTGACATACTTTAAAAAATATTTCCATTTTTTTTTTCCCATGAGATTTTATCCCGCAGGAGGTAATAAGAGTGAGATCATTTGCAAAATTCATATAAATTACCATTTTATGTCACGTGGTAGATATTTATTTTTTAAATACCTTGGAACTCTTTAAACTGTAGGCGATTTTTCGTTAGATGAGCATAAAGATAACTCACCAGATTTAATATTTTATACTTATATTAGGTTATATTAGAGTACGCGTTTAAGCGCTATAGCGGATTTTCTGTATTTTTGTAATAAAGGAAAAGCACCTTCGGCAAAACTTCTCTTCCTTTTTCTTCCACTGAACTTACATTTTTCTCCTTAGGTCCTTGGGACTAAGGTTTCGGAAAGTTCAGTGCGAATATTGTTATATTTCTTAAATTTATATAGAATATTTCGTAATCTGTTATTCCCCATGTGGAAATGAATTATTTGCAATTGGAATTGTTTAAATTGCTACTATAAAATACTATCTGTAAACTAGTAAATTAAATCTAATAACTTATGAATTGTTTTATCCCATTTTATTAGGAATATGTTTATACATTTGAAATAAACAAAGAAGCCGGTGTTTTATTTTATACCTTTTTACTCCGAATCTATCACAAGTAGTGCATATGTTTAGAAATTATGATACGACTTTTATTAAAATATATCATTACATAGTGTAAAACCACTTGATGAATTATTTATGCATTTTCATACTGAATAGGATATGAAAAAGTGAAAATGACAGTTTGATTGAAAAAAAAAATTGTTCCAATTTTTTATAGACAGTTAAAAGAAAGAATAAATGCTATCATTCTCGTTCCTTTCACGCCGAAATTAGAGACTTCAGAGACAACTAGAATGCGTCTTTTGTTCACAAATTAGAGTTCATGTAGACAAACCTTCTTTAGTATGTTTGACAAGAAAAGAGATATCTCCTCCCTACGCCTTATTAAGAATAATGGCGTTTGTCAGTCATACGCGTTTATCTTGATAGTCCTTGATTATTTGTTTTTATAGAGAAATATTAGAAAAGCTCTGATGCCATCTTTGAGGTAGCTGAGAGATGTTTTTTGGGGACATGCACTTCATTGTTTTTAAGATTCAATCTTTCAATGGTATGGGTCTTCTGTTTCGATAGTTTTTTCTTTTCTTAAATCAAGTGTTTATTTTAGAGCTAAAGGTTCCTTTTCTCTTTTTTTTAGTTATGTTTTTAGAGTATATAAAATATTTCTTTTACTTAAACGATAGAATCCCATTTATGATATGCAAAGTCTCTTTTTTAAACATGCTTTTCATCTGTCGTAAAATTTTACGAAAACAGGAAATTTTATGTTGCAAAAATGGAGGACAAAAGATATATTTTGTCTACCGAAGACTTTAAAAACAATATGAACGTGTTCGGTTTTAGAAAATCTCTAATGTTCTGACTGGCATGAAATTGTATTGATCTTTAACATTATAATTAATGCTACGATAATGTGCCATAATTTTAAATTTATTCATTATTTAAATATTTCAATATCATATACAGTATAATTTTTTTTTACCATAGTGCAAATGCAGTTGAAATAAATGAGTAAAACATGACACATTTTTATATTGCATAATTTTAATTCTAATTCGTAATAGACATTTTATTAGATGGAAATATGTACCCCGCGATGTATGCCAAAATTTGGGAAGGTTAGAACAGTTCTATGAATTGTCTATATTATCCTTTGAGTATAACGGTATTAAAAGCAAACAAGAAAAGATCTGAATCAATTTTTAAAAGGAAGTCAATTAAAGCAGTATTAGTAGTAACACTGTGTTTTTTTTTTGTTTTTTTTTAAGTCCTAATTTTCTTTTCACCTTCAACATAATCAAGAAAATTTCACTACGGTTAAAACATCCGGAAAGCCCACAAGGCAAAATTATAAATCCACTAAAGTAGAAATAATCGTATTAAGCTAAAAACATCTAAAAATATGCGCATGAGCAATTTGACTTCATTCTATACACTGTTATTCAATCCAACATCAATCGTATTTAAAACGAGAAGCAACATTGCTGTTAAATATATACTAACATGCCAGATACAAATCCTAAATATACATGAAGTAGTTAATTTAGCATGAATTGAAACAAAATTCACCTAAAAGGAAGCCAAAAGAAAAAAATAGTACACTTTACTGTCTCCCCCACCCCACTCGAAAGAAATTGTTACCTCAGAAAGAGTTGGTAAATATATACATCTTTTGACTAAAAATTTGTCCATTATGGAGCTTTTTCTTCATTTCTTTTGTATGCTCGAATGTATGTCTGACAAGAAAAGCTTTTATTAAAAATAACTGCCAGTCATCTGATTTTATCTTAATAATAGTTGATTACACGTTTTATAGAACCGATATATAAAACAAGTTCTGGAAGTACCTTTGAAATAGCTGAAAAGGGATCTTCGAATAAATTTCTGTGATTATTTTACAATTGATTGGTAAGCAATGATCTCTTGTTGCAATTTCTTACCTTTCGTAACACAAAGTGTTTTTCAGTCGTATCGTCATTTTTATTAATCTTTCTTCTAGTTTAGTATGTAAAATATTTTTTCTCATATCCTCTGGCATGGAATCCTCTTTATCTGCAGGTTCTAGAAAGTCTTATATTTTGGTTGTTGCAAAATGACGTTCAGAAAACAAATTTTATGAATATGGAAATGAAATGAAATAAAGATTTTATTTCCTTAATGGTTTAAAATAACATTGATCTTTTTTGATTTTGGAAAGTCTCTTTTCTTGTCAAACATTAGGATTGTCTAAATTTTACGAAAAAGCATAAACTTTAAGTTCAATAGCATTTAAGAAAATACTTAAACTGGTGAACATTTATTCATCTGAAGAAAATAAAAATATTTCTGTGAAACTTACCGTAAAATAAGATAAATGAATGCATATAGTGAAGAGATAAAAAGAATAGTTATATAAATAATGTAGTTTTTTATTAAATTAAAATATAAAAGGTAAATTCCAAAAACCGTAAGTTTAATAATTGTTTTGAAAAAAAAATTAACACTACTTTTTGTTCGTGCAAAAAATAGAGCAAGAACTTAAATCTACTTTCTTGCCTCTATCCCGTAGTTGTAGCTTGCTCTTATCACTAGATTACAATATTAGTTTTGATGATTGAAAATGTTAGATATTACTAACCTGGTCGGCTGATGCCCGAATGAGTAAAGCCTTGCTCTTTAGAACCAAAGCTCTTAGGTTCGAATTCTGCTGCTGTTACAGAAGTTTCGCAATCTACTTTAAGCTGTAGGTCCCGAATTTATAAGCCTTGAGTAGCAAAGTAGTAGACCATAACGCTCCAACACAAACCGAACCCTAGCATACCTGTGCGAGATCTCCCATGTCCTTCCCTCAGTTTCTCTCTACATTGGTATGATGGAAAAAAAGTTTGTGCTTATTTACAAAAAATACTGCATAAACGTAGTTTGAAATAAGTTTTAATGTAAGTCTAATACAAATATTTGAAAGAAAAAAAATTATCCAAAAATGTTTTGATTGGAAAATTAAGTATGTTTTCTTTAAAATATATCTGTAACCATTATATTAAATTATCCGGAAAGTTCTGCGATTTGTTGGTGATAAATAGAAATAGAGCAGTAAAAAACTGAGAAATATTTCCGAATCAGAACTAGATTGTTTCATGACATTTTGTCGTCTTTCAAGCAGCTGAAAAATTCCTTTACGAAAATATATTTGTTCGTAAAATTGACTTAATGTTGCTGTTAAACAGTTTCTGAGAGTCAGCTCTAAGCCATTCAGAGAACTTGATTCTATCTGTAGACCAAAGTTCAGTGAGCGTAGTGTTGCGTTTATGGAGACTTAGCAACATATCCCACCCATACACAATAAATATTTGCCTGTTAATGTAAAGCGTTAATTACAGAAAATAGTCGTCCAGAGTGTTTTAATTAAAAATTTCTCAAACGACCTTCCAACAGTATCACACGAGACAGCAAGCACATGGTCTATTTAACAGCGAAAATTTTATAGGCAGCCTGGCTAGTATTGTTTCTCTTAAAAATATAAAAGATTATAATATAAGGAAAATGAACATTAGGGCTATTTCATTATTAGCCTTAAAATAGACACATGGCTAAAAGATAGAATTATGCAATGCCTATTTACACATTTGATTCTCTCAAGTTTATATTCATCAGCATAAATAATATAATTAAACAAATACTCAGATAAGAAAAAATAACACTTTTGGGAGGTCCAGTTATAATTCCCATAAGAGCTCCCCTTTACATTTCCAGTGCCATTTTATTTCAATATACTTTGCTAAATTATTTTTCAAGTTAGAATTATTTTCTCGGAACCCAGTATTTACAGAGAACACAGAACTTGCTCTTAGCCCCAATAAACCAAAAAAAAAAAAAAAAAGCCCAGCTCTCATTGTACAGAGTTTAATGACAGGATTTCGAAGAAAGTGACCTTGTGCAAAATTCGAAAATAATCAGTATGTTTGTGCTACTCTCTCAAAGGGATTAAAGTTGACCCAAATACCATGGCCTAACATATATTTGTGTAGGCGTATATAATAATATATAGTACTCCTATAATAAAGTGGTAAATGCACTCATGTGGAATACGATAATTAAGAAAGTCTTTTGCATGGCATAATAAAAACGAAAACTAGCAGCTTGCACTATTTTAGAGAAAGGTAATATGGAAAATAGTATAATTACGTACAGTTAATACAGTTAATTGATGAAGACCAACATTATACCTTTTGTTGATACGTAAAGATATCAGACTTCTGAATGTTAATATAAAGTGAAATTTGATTGCTTGCAGAGTCTTCTGTAATTTATAAGAGATATCACAGCGAGGCTCAATAATATTTTACATTATTACATTCAGATTATACTTCTTTCCGTCGTAATAATTTAGTATATTTAGATACGTAATATTAAACACTTATCTTAATAATATATTAGAGAAATTGATATTTAATTTTTATGTTAGTGTAATTTTCATTTCTCAGCTACATTTAATTTATAATTACCAATTGCAAATGTTCTATTCTATATTTGCGTCTCAGCGCCAACAAATACGTTCCTCGGAAAACCATGCTACAGGGTTGCTTCAAGATTAGCAAAGCCGAACGATGGCTGATTGGTTAGGGTGCTAGCCTTCGGTGCCGGTGTTCGTGGGTTCGAATCCCACTGTGGCATGAATGTTCATAGCGGTTCGGAATAGGCTTTAAGCTGTAGGTCCTGGTCTCATTAGCCCTCGTGTTGCAAAAAGTAGACCGTAGAACTCCACCTCATTATTTTTCTAACCTTGATTGATTGGTTTGAAAATTCATTCAGACTAAATTTATATAATATAAAGTTTAATTTGAAATACAAACATCCATTTACTTCCGTTGTATATTCTGATACTGTACAACTAAAGAATATTTTATGCAAGGTAAAAGCGTTGACATTTTATTTTTTTAACAATTTAAAATATTTTCTTGTGTAGTACAAAATGAGCTCATTTTCTAAAATAAATTTAATGTATTTTCTGTTTCCTGCTGTAACCATATTTAATTAAAAACGGGGAATGTTTTCCGTTCTGTATTTTTTTCGATAACAATTCTCACTGGCTTCCTTCCTTTAAATTAATTTTTATCCCAAAAAGTCTGTTTTGTTTGTGCGAAGAACAGATTTATTAGGCAATCAGATACGTTTAATCGTTTTCCATTTTAAATAAGAGATATATTTATTTTAGACTGTAACAAACATTCTGTTATACTTTTTTACAGTTTGGGTATGGTTGTCTTTCATAGTGATAAAAAAAAGTATAGCATTTTTGTCTAATAAATAGCACACATCTGCAATACTATTTGTAATACCAGTAACCCAATAAGGCTTTATCGATGAATTACTTATTACATCCTGAAAATATTTACTGTAAATTAACATTTTACCCGTAATTTTCAAATAAAATGTCTGCATTCGAAACTTTTTTACAATTGTACTACACTATAATGTAACCAGAATATTGTGAACTGGTTGTTATAATGAACTTTGTATGGTTCCAATTGAACTCCTATTTACCTAATATTATAGTAGACTGGCATTTTTCTTTCATAGAATTTATCCTATTTTTTAACTGTTATCTTTTACATACATATCTAGCTGTAAATTTTCAACATAAAATAATTAAAAAGAAAATTTAAATGTTAATATAAATGATACGTTACGAAAATTAACCTTAAACCATTATCGTATCGTAATCAAATATTCAGAATGTCAACAAATTTGTGTGGAATGTTAGATATATCAAGGTTTAATTTGAAATAGAAATTTAAAATTCAACAATTTTTGTTATTTTTTTTCCCAAATTGAGGTACTGAGTCCCTATATGTAATTGAAATGTATTTGGTAAGAAAATTGCAATGTTTTTATAGCAAAATAATCCCAGTATTCCAATATTTCTTTTTATAAAATGATAAATTATTCAGTAATTCAATTAGCAATTTATTAATAAACTTTGTTATCCCAATATTTTTTCCTACAAAACTGTCGTTTTAATGGATGTATAAATTTTCAATTCTTCAACAAAACTCTTTATAGTGAATTATTTATTGGTTTCACAAATAGTTCATTATAACGTACTGCTTCCATACAAAATTTTGTATCGCATTCTTTCCATACGCTTTGTAGTATCTTTTATTTCTAATTAAGCTGGGTTGCTACAGCTTCTGTGATTTATATCGTTTAGATATTTTATATGAAGTAATCGTTCATCTTTCATACTTCAAGAATGGATATCTTTTTTGGATTGTTTTGTAACAAAAGTAGATCACAGTTAGATGACAAAAATTTTGATAGTTTAATCTTTTTACTAATATACTTTTTTAAATGCTATGTTTAAATATAATCAGTACGTCTGAATTATTCTTTATGATTAAATTTTTATTTTGGGGTGTTTTCAATACTTTTGATTTCTATTTTTATACATTGGTTATTGAATACGCTACTTAAATTTATTATTCATTATTTTGTCTATTTAAATGTTTTCATTTCCCATTAATTGCAGATAATTTTATCTTTAAAATAAAAACTCACAAACCAAGAGTTTCTACCTATAGTTAATGCATATTAGCTAGTTTTGCGTTATTTTTGGGGGTTAAATTACCGATAATTCATTGTAAACCGGTATCTACATTTTTATTTACCGAAGTACTGGCAACTGAAACATTCGGTATTAATGATATTGGTTATTGAATATACTTAAATTTATGATTTTGTCGATATTAAATATTTACACTTCACATTATTCAGTATTTTTTATTTTTCAAGTAAAAACTTGGAACACGGATGGAAAGCTGTTATATGTATTTAGATTATATAAACTAGTGTTTGTTGTTTCCTTAAAATATTACTGATAAATTCCCGGTAAACCAGTAATTAAATTTCAGTTAACGAATTACCGGTAAATGAAAACGTGGGTTTATTTACGATATAATATACTGTTTATATGACTAATTCTATATCTGATATAATCCTGCGATATCCATAAGGAAGAAAAAAACAATGTCTACTTCTTTCAGTTCAGTAAATTTAGTCTTTTTAGGTGCTCGTTTTCTCTTTATTTTGCGAGCAGCTTTTCCTTTACAATTCAACCGGTCAGAAACAAAATACTGACATTCCTCTAGCTGTAAAAGTGTCAATCATTCATTTATCTTGATACTTCCTGCTCGGTTGTTCAGAGAAAGGCCTTTGCTCTGAGAACACTTATTTCTAAGACTGTTTCAATCTTATGTGACACTTTTGCTTCAGTTATTTCTGTCTCAATTTCTTGTGTTCTACGTTCAGTGTCAATTCAACTTAATTAGAACCGAACTGAAGTGACCGTCCATTTTAGTGTCTTTTACAGAGTTCCGGACAGCATACTTTCTGTATTTTGATGTAGGGTCGGAAATAACTTATACGCAACTTTTAAACATCTATTTATTTAAATTTCTTGCATTGAACTCTAAATGAATGTGTTAAAAATATTTTTATACGATAAACTGCGTCGTAGGAATAAAATGTCTATTTAAAGGTTAAACATTTTTCATCATATGCTGGTTTAAGGCAAAGATACACATTCAACAGAGTGAAATTTCGCTAGAAAATCAATAGTTGTATCTCATTGAATTATGGAGTTTAATAATAGTGAGGCAAAATGTCACTTTTTAATATTTATTCGATATTAAACATAACTGCTACTAAATCATACATTTATTACTAATAATAAACTTAAAATTTTTGAAAACAATTTTACGTAAAAATATTTTGAAAATACCAGGTGCATTTCTAACTGTAATATACTTTTTGAAATTTTTTGACTTTTTTTTTTTTCATTTAAATGTATAAAACAGATTTCAAACTAATGTTTAGAAACGTAATATTTGTTAATTTTGTAATTAAACTCTTGAGATTTTTTACAAGAGAATTTTCTTTTTCTTTTTTTTCTCTTTATAACTTAATATTTTCCAATTCTAAAAGGTATAATAAAAACTGAAATGATATTAATTATAAAATGAATGCGCAGAAATCAATTTTAACCATAAACGCAACCCTTGCTTCTCCGAGACATTTTATAATTAAAATAACACAATAATAAAACCTAAAATTAACTTTAATGTACAGTTGAATCTGAAACATTTGAAAAAATTAAAACATTTGTATTGGAAGCATGTTTTACTTAACATTGCTTTAAGAGATTTAGCAGATGTAACTGTAATAGTATGACAAGATCAGGATAGCCTTCTAAAATTGACAAAACTGTTTTTTTTAAAGAATTATCCTTTAAAACTAATAAAATAATTTACCCTAAAGGTTTTACTATATTAACATATTTTTCTAATGACATATCAATTTTTCAAGCTTATAGATTAAAATAAAGTTTCAAAAGTCAAAATAGCCATAATTCAACGGATTTTAAATATAGTTATTTCATTTGTCATTACGAAACACTTTAAAATATATACCTAAGGATTTGACGCAATTTTCATGTTTTTGATGTATTTGTAAAAGACAAATATACAGGCATTCCTAAACCTATTTGGATTTCACACATATATCAAAAGAATGTCATCTGAATTCAAAAGCCGTTTGGAAAAAACGGTCTTAAGTTGTATAATTTTGTTACATCTTTCCTTTTTGTCATTTTTCGCTTTGTAGTTGCTGTTTTTTATAAATATTTATTTATAGTCTAAATATAGAATTCCATGTTCCTCATGCATGAAGAAATATATATTTCTACCAGTGTTAATTTCTTTTCTGACTATTCCTTTGTATAAAATAGAAACTGGAAGATTCTTTATATCTTTCTTTAAAATTTTTTTTGTTGAATCTTGTAAATACTAAAGATAATAAACACTAAAACATATCTATAAAATTTTTCTACAGTTTTATGTATATAAGTTACACATTCAACCATTTCAACTTTATCTAAATTTTGAAAGTTGCTTCAAAGCTTTTTCTTCCGTAGCAGCAGCAAAAAATGTTTTAAAAGATTTTATTCCTTAACATAATTTTCATATAAAAAATTACTAAAATATGAAAGTGGGAAATTTTGGATAAATATTTTTGGTGATATATCATATAAATACTTAACTCTTTAAAGGGTCTTGGGAGGATTACTTACCACCTTTTATGATCTTACGAAATAAACCTGCTAGAAGAACAAAATTTACTATAAGCCTGCTAATATTTCGTATTGCATTCTAGACAAAAAGGAAAGCCCCCTCCCCATGCTAAGTTCCAAGCGAGGGCATTTCTCGATGTTGTGCAATCAGCCAATATAGGATGCATGCCAAAGTTAGTTTTTTGTGCTACATTTCCTACATCGTCTATAGTTGAAAACTAAAAGATGACCCACTACAGAATGTTCATTGAGCCCTGAAACAGGCTTCTCACCTTTCCATGCCAAATAATTGCCATTAAATTGAATTTTTCCTATTATTAAAAATTCCACCGAAAGTATACTTACCTCTAGAATTTAAATGTAATTATAAAATTTGGAAAATCAAAGTACATTTTCTTAAATTCTATTGTTTATTTGATAATAAAACGCAAAAAACTGAAGAATTCAAAAGAAAAATGCACCACGATTAGGGTTAAATAAAGTATGTCAAACTATTAATGATTCATGTATTCATTTTGTTTTATTTTGATTAATGTGTAATATATAATAAACGGAATATTTCCCATGAAATATCTCAGAATTCAATATTTTAACACTACAAAGTGGGTAACTTTTGAAATGTTCGATATTTTTCCCAGAACTTTAGAATGTACATTAGTGTCTAAAATCTAGTTTTCAGTCTTTTCTACAAAAAACTTTTGCTAAAATTTTTAAGACTTCAATAATAAAATACCACAATGTTTTGAAAAGGCTGCTCAAATAGAAAAATTTTTGTAATGTTATTCAGAAATGGATATAACTAATATTTCTATTTTTCACGTATTAAAAACCTGTCTTATGCGATAAATTTTATTAGAAATATTAAATACCAGTAGATATAGGTAGTGACTATTTCCAAAAGTCTCTATAATGGATTCATAACATCCCATAATTATATAAATATGGAATCTTTTATAAGTAGTATTTATTAATTTCTATAGAAGATGTTTGATAGAACATTTTTATGCAAGAATGATTTATATTTTTTTTAATTTCAAAGCTTTTAGGATAAAGAAACTTCAATTTTTAAAGATAAAACAACATATAACAGCAAAAAAATTTCTGTTATACCTTCCAGAAACTAGAAATATCTCAACTAATCCCCTTCCTTTGCTCAATTCTGCTAAAATATGTTTGATGCAATACTGTTAGAAAAGTTATAAATACTAGCAAATGCTTATTGACTATACCCAAAAATTCTGTAATGATTTCATAATATTTCATCATAAAATATCAAAGTTTCAAATCTTTTTATACACGATATTTATCCATTGTTCTGAAAAATCTTTGATAAGGTATTTTATTGAAACATCTGATTTATATTTTTCTAATTCCGAAAAGTTTTCAGGCTTCAAGAAGTTTCAATTTTTCAAACTGAGACATCCCACAGCAATATAAATCATTGATGATATGATAGTTCAAGGTGGTTCCCTTTTCGTTTTCTGTATTCTGTCAGATTTTTGTTCGCCACTTGCTGTTTTATTCGAAATAAAAAAAATTCTCTACGCATGGTGAAATCTTGATATTTTTATTTCTTTGTTTGAAATAAAATTTCATAAACATGTTTTACATTAAATTATATACATAAAGTAAATCAAAGTTTTAGAAACAAAACTGTACAATATAATGGTTCGTAAGTAAAATATAAACAAAATTCTTCCAAATTTAAGAATAACGTCATTGTACGTGTACTGAAATGTTACTATCAATCACAACTTAAACTTTTAATTCCTTAGCCCTCTTTTAGTCAAAATTATTTCCATAATTTACTTAACTAAATAACCAAATAATCATATTATACATGTATAAAATATTTAAACAAAATTTAAACTGTGTATCAAAAGTTAACAAATTTAAATGTTACAAATGTGTTTATAGTATGAAATACGAAGACAAAATAGGTAGGGCACACATTTTCTATTTGTGCTTTACTTTAAGCTCAACTGTAACAAAAATTGTATAACGGAAAAGCTTAACGAAATTTTTACTGTTACACTTTTTACTGTTACCTTTAAAATGAGTATTGAAACCTTCTTTTTTGTACAGACTATAAAAATATGATTTAGGAGTTGCAAGGCTTAAATATTATATATGGTGATATATATAAATAATACACCATGGTGTGTATTTGATTCTTAAACCTACTCTAAAAGCACAGCATTCCAACTTGAAGTCAATTTACGAAGTCAAGTTAATGTATTATGTGTCTAGTGAGATACATTCAAAAAAGATAAATTTTCTAATAAAATCTTAAATGATTCTTTCATGCGGTCTGTCAAATTGAATATGAATTTTATTAATATTTATGAGGAACTCATCGAGACAATGTGATATTGATTTCTAAAATTTCATTCTTTAACTTTGTGTCCTATGAGCTCAAAAGTTTATAGAAAAAATACGTCGATAAAAGTTTTTCAAATCTATTTAAAAAATAATATAAATCTGAGTTACACATAAGGAATTACAAAGTAATTGTAAGCTAAAGAATTCATGCCTTATATGCCACTCAACATAATTGATATCAGTGAAACTTTCATCAAAGAATTATACTGTAGAGAAAATGTAAAATCTTAAATCGAAACAGTTGAAAAAGAAATGGAATAATGGAACTTAAAAAAAAATATTTTTAAAATAAATTATGACTTAAAACTTTTTTTTATCGCGCATAAATTTCTCTTTGATATATAATTGTACCGTCGTAGAATCATGCTACTAAAACGAAATTTGATAATTAATGTGTTAAGTTTAAATTATGCTTTTATTCCATTTTTTGTAATTTTTTGTCTGCATGGAAGTAGACCAGGAAAAACGCACTCGGTTAAAACCCAAATGATCTCGCGATATTTGGCAAGAAAACCTTCTTACAGGAATCACCGTCTGTGGGATCAACACCTGCTACTGATTTGATTGTTATTGGAAGTCTTCACGTAGTGACGTCATGGCTGGATTAATTTGGTTTGAAGTGCTACGGTTAATGATACCGGGATCTACTGCTTAACACAGATTCCGAACTGCTACGAACAATCAAGCCAGCAACGGGATTCGAATCCGGTACCGAAGAGAAGTGCTCTACTATTCGGTCATCGTTCGGCATCACAACTCTTAACTACAAACCGCCATCTGCTTTAGAGAATGATACAAAGTTTGTATTTCGGTCCAACTGGTGTTCAGCGTCATTTGCAGCTTTCCATTTAACAGGTAGTTTAATCTAGAACATAATACAAAATTAGCTTAAACATCGTGTATATACTAGCATATAATCTAAAAGGCATTTTAAAAAGTCCATACCTGAAATCTACGAAATTGATAATTTAGGAAAGCAAAATCAAATTGCAACTTAAGAGGAATGAAGAAACTGAATCTTGCAGAAGCCTGTAAAGAATTTTTTTCTGCCAAGGTTCTTGAAGATCGCATCTTTCGCTTGCGTGTTTACATTATTTCTCCTGCACATTCCCTTCTTCCTGTGTCTGTATTCTTAGATTGAAGTTGGTCATAAGGAGAGGAAATATCACGTAATTACTGAGTGACCCGGAGCTTATTCCCAAACGCAGAACGCATATTTTCATTTTTATAGCATGTGAACACGCTGGTCGGGGACGTTGTGGCTTTTATATGGCGACCTTTAGCCATTATCCCTTTTGTATCTGAAGGTGTGTTATCCCTATCTCTATGTTGCAATGTTCTTAACTGAAAAGTCAATGGTGGTGAGCGGATATTACGATTGATTTCAAGGTGGGCAGAGGATCTTTTTGAGGGAGACGATTGTAGCCTATCGTGGAGCTAGGATGTGCTGGCTATTTGTACAAAAATGTATATGATAAAAATAAAACTCCTTAATTTTTAAGTTTTCTCCAGGGTCATAGTCATCATGGGATCCTTAAACAACATTATTCAACCATTATCAAAATATTTAATACTCTAGAGCTGTGATGTTACACCGTATAGAAAAACACGTAAATAATATAGATTTAACACTGTTACTCATATCGTATAGTATACGTTTAGTACATAATACTAATTATTATTCCTTTCGTAAATGGGGGAAAAAAGCAGAATGAAAGCATAGGATTAAATATTGAATAACTTATCTGTTGCTAAAAGTTATGTTTAAATGTATTCTTTTTGACAATGCTCCGTTTATAATCCTCAGAAACATGCGTATGTATTAACTTGTATCAAAGGTATGCATAATTGGTAAAGAGAAAATCAGCAGTATAACAGCATCAGTCTAAGACATTGTTTTATCATGTCGTTCTAAGTTATGTTTGAATTAAATTATTTTCTGACATTCCTCCATGGTTTTACAATCCTCATAAATATGGATACGTATTCAACCTTCTGAATTATGTGTGTGGAGGAGAAAATCCCTGCCCAGTGTTGGAAAATAATTTAGAATGAACTTTTTGTTTTGGTAGATCAGTTTTTGTGTTATAGAATTTGTCCAAACACCATTGTAGGAATGGGATTTTTGTACGACCTTCAAAGATAATCTAACCTATTGGTAATGTGAAACGAGTGAACCAAAACTAAAGGTGAATATCCACACAATATTCAATTATTTTTTTACTTAGCAAAATCTAAACAGCGAAGATATATTAAACCCATCCACATTAGTCTACAGAACGTAAAGTTAAAAAAAATCATCCATCTTCATTTCCAACCAAATTCACTATTTGAATTCAATTACATGAACTGGAAGGATAATTTTAATAAGCAGGACGTAAAGTAAGATATAAAAGGAAATTTAATGTAAATAAGTAGCACGCTTAAAATGTGTAGGTAATTAATACTGTTAGTACATGCATTACTGTTTGAAAAATTTTATTTCTATTTATTAGAACATGTATTATTCTTTAAAAAATTTCATGTTATGATTAATAATTTAAGTGGCTTGTTTAACTAATTTTCTGCTTTAATATTCCTGTGACTATTTTAATATTCGTGTGAGAAATATAAAAACAATAGTGAATCTGAATACAGTCGTAAAATTCTTTGTAGCACAGAACCTAATTGTCCTCATTACTTGATGAGTGTGACAAATTCCCTTGATCTTTTACAAGGTAACGGAAGGCTTGACCAGTCATTTTATATCAAAACAATTTTAATGTTCGAAAGAAAGCTTAAAGGCAATACTGTGAGTACTAACAACTCAGACTGTTATATTTCTTTCAGTGGATGGGAAGCATTAGGACATGATCTATAAATTATTAAAACTTAACAAGAAAATCGTTCTCGGGGCTGGTCTAAGCATCAGGCAGTCGGGAGAAAGCAAGATTGTCCGCAACTTCGGGACAATCTAAACCCGACAGCGAAACGGAAAGCCGCGATGCAACAGGTACAAGAACTAGAGTCGTATTCTTGTATGTTGAGTAATATATCCCATATCTAGATTATCATCATTATTATAGCTAGATTATCATTATTAAAATTGTAATGTTTTATTGAATTTAAATGTATATACATTAAATCAAGTAAAATCTTACAAGGCTAGGATATCTAAATTTTCTTTTCAATAGTCTGAGGAAATCATTATCCCAGGAACAATTCGAAGCTTTTATGTTGATGAGTTTGAGAATGATATTCTGTAATCAGTAATGTTTTACGTGACCTACCCTTGAAGTAATAAAATATATTTACAAAATAATTATTTCAATATTTGAACTTTATAAATTTATTTTCAGATGTTATGTAGGTATAGCGTTAATTTAGGTTTCGGTATTTCTTCCCTGTTTGATATTCCACTTAATGTTTTATTGATATAATCCTCCACAAAATAACTAAACCTTTTTAAGCTTTATTTTATTCAGTAATAATTTTACTTTGAATTTCCATTATAGTTTTACTTTTATTATTCATTTGGATATTTTTGCATTATCCTTTTTTTACGTTTTATTTTTATTCATAATTTTATTTTGGGTTATTTTTTTTTACTTAGTGATCGTCTTTAAAATTAAATTTTTTTTAGATATGAGACTTATGCCTAATTCCAACTTCTCTTTTATTCAATTTTAAAATTATTAATGTTATTAGATCTGTAATTATTTTGCTTAAACATTAATAAAGTTCCTATTTCCTCACGTTTATTATGATTAGAATGAACAAATAGTCATGAGCTCCCAGTAAGATATTTTATAACATATTGTTTCTAACGATATTAAGCAAGTAAAACAATTAAAACCTTTGTTTTTATTAATCTATGAATATTATTTCATACTTGTACTCCTGTCCTTCTTTCAGAAGTTTACGAAAATTATTTGATTATGAAAGTTTGGCCTGCAATCACGCAAAAGGTTTCCTTGAACCCTTCCATTTTCTACGATTTTCCCATCTCAGAATTATTCTTAACTATAACAACCACTTAGTGTTATGTATGTTATGTAAGATATCATTTTTGGTTTTCACACATAAAAATATAGCATATTCTAGAAACTGATCTGTAGTCTTTCGTAATAAACAAATGAGCAGTCACACAATGGTCGAATACGGCTATATGTTGTAATACAGTTATTTGTCTTAGTATTTCCAAATGTTTTGCAAGGTCTCGAAGGAATATGCAATACAAATATGAATTTCTACGTGGGAGTTCCAGACTAATACAGAAAAGTTTGTGAAAGTAATCATATTTCGTAATAGTATTTGATCGTTTACAAGAATACTAAAAATTTATTCGAGTCGCTCTTTCGTAATAATTTGGGGGAAGAAACCATTTTTCAGAGAATCAAACCTTTTGCAATAGAATTGATTTTCAGAACTACGACCAGCTTTTTGCAATATGCGGGCGAAGTGGACAAGGACCTATAGTCATATTTCAGATCTAAAAAAATGTTAGAATAATAAAAAACCCGGTTTTAGTTCTATTTGTGTGGCACTTAATCTTATTTTCGTTGGATGCTACAAACCATTGTTTAATCTTATTGTAAATTAATTTGGTGTTTGCAGGAGAAAAAATGAGAGGACCCACCAGGTAGGGCAGTCTTTCGGTGTAATTTCGGTAATTCCGGTTTAAATATCCTTCATGACAGGGGTATTCGTAGCGATTCGGAATTGGCTTTAAGCTGTAAGTTATTGTCTACTTAGCCCATATATTTGAAAAAAATATTGACTATAGCTCTCTAAATCAACCAAACCCTACCTTACAAATGACTATACGCACTGTAACGTTTTCCAGTAGCTTGTTTCTTTCTTTAGAATTATTATAATATAAAAATTGCTATCCAGTAACATGCATCTTCAGAATTATATAGTTTTTACTTTGTTACTATAAAGTACGTTCAATTAAATATATGAATATAATTTTCAGTCTCAATTTGGATACATCACTCCAATATAGATCAAATGCTTCCATTTCTAAGATTCTGAAATATAGATCGCTCGGAAGAATCTGAAAGGTAAAACTTCCAAAACAAATACAAAAATAGAAAAACGTAGCTACTAAATACAACAATGGAAAAGTTAATAATACAAGACAAAAAAATGTAAGCTTAAAAGTAAAATTAGGTTAATTTGAGATTTGAATATCTGAATTAATTTCTTTCAGATAACTGTCATTTAGTACACTTCTTTAAAAAAATTAAAAAATTTCTGCCAAATAAGTATTTAATTTGCCAATCATAAAATGTGTTTGCCTCTGTAACTCAATTTTTATGGTTGGCATCTCTGTAAAACGTGACATGGGGGGAAATATTAGGAATCCACAGTGCATAAGTATTGAATGTAAATGGAAATACTTTATCAAAATATTCATTGTACTAATAATATAATTTCCTAATTTCTCATACAAACTTAATATACGACATTAAAAAAAATAGGAAAACACATACCAACCAACCAGACTATGAGGCAAGTGTAAAAACATAATTTTCATAAGCTTTGATTTGCTGAATCGTTCTTTATATGAACTTGCTTACCTCTATTATATACAGGAATAATATTGATAAATAAAAACGTTCACACAAAACTTACTGAAATGTTATGCATATGCAAAGAAATAATGTTGAGAAATAAAAGCGTAGACTTGATTACGCGCGCGCGCTCGTAATCAGGTCTATCTAATAACAGGTCTAGCGTCTTATCTAATAACTCCTTGATTCATGGCATATTTCTAAACTGTTAATGTTTCTAAAATGTTAAAAATTTGCAAAAGTATTGTGTAACGTCCACCGTTCCCTCAAAGCGTTAAAATAAAAATAGTAAATGAGTTGTAAATTATATTACAAAAAACTGCATCGGATAAACTCATTCTATAAGCCTTGTGTATAGCATTTGTCTTGGTAATATATTTAAGTAGAAGTAATTAAATTCGGAAAGTAAAATACTAATTAATTTTGAAGTTAATTGTTTAAACATGAGTTTCTTTTCAAAATGCTTTATGCACACTTCATTTCATAGACATTTTTATAACATTTTATACTTTGTAATAAAATTGATTTTTCATCATAAGCATATGTGAAAAAAATATAGAAAAAAAAACAGCGGAGAACCTATATTTTCTTTATTCTGCAAAATATGTATCTCAGTTCTTTTTAAGTACAGAATGCATAGCTTGTTAACTTGAAAGCATATCGATTTTAACTAAGTTTAATTTAAAAAGCTACAAAGGAAAAAATTGATAAATTTCCGAGAAGTGTATAATACTGTTAGATTTGTTCTAGAAATGTTTCAAAATATTAAAACTTGTTTAAAAATTCTTTAAAATCATTGTTAGTAATTGTTAAATTTCATGTGGTAGTAATAAATATATTAATTGTACTATGATGAGTAATAAAACACCTTTATATTTTATTTTTAATATTTATTCAGCTGAGACTCCCCTATTGTCTTAATATGAACATGAAGATTATGTTCTTCTTTGTTAATGCTCAAATGTGTGTGTAATAGTTACTAAATCATAGGAGTCTTCATTAAAAGTAATTTTTTCAATAAAAGTAATATTTAAAGAAGGAATAACTAATAACTATTAGGACCGATAATAATTTAACAATATCCAAAAGAAATAAACTGTCATTTTGATATTAAAATATTTCTTTCCAATAATTTACAAGAGTTTAATAATTAAATGGACAGAAAATGATTCATTAATATAAGTCAAATCTCAAAACCATATATCTATAGCGAGTCATAATTGTATTTATAAGTCTGTATTAATTATTTAAGATTTATATGAAAGATATCAATATTCGACTCGTGCTATATTGAAAGAAAAGGGAGTTTGGACGAAATTGATTTTTTGAATAATCGCTTTCTAAAATATATACCAAGAGATATTTATCTAGACTATGATATATTCAAATTCTAAAATGCATACCAAGAGATACATGTCGAAATAGACTGATATATTAAAGATGTATCGAGTGAATTTAATAGACTTATTAATTTGGCATATGCTAAATCTAAAATATTTCGAGAATTTTCAATTTCAAAAGTAGTCACAAAAGACACTTCTTGTAACGTATAATGGGGATTTTGCTGGCGTAAATATTACCGGTAATATTTTCCTGCTTTGTAAAATTTCAAAACTTTTATATAGGTAATTCATTCTAAAAAGCAGTCCTTATTTTGCTCTTCTAGTTACCTTCTATTTAGTATGTTTGCGTATTTAGTTTGGTTTAGACCGGTATACTAAATTATTTTCCAATACAATGACAGACTGGACCAGGATAGACTTGAAGAAGATTCTAAACTTCTACAAGCATTCATGTCATTAATGGAATTTGAACACATGTCCTCAGTACCGAAATTTAGCTCCCGAACTGTGTTCACTTATTATTCGATAAAGTTTTCTTTATGATAACGGAGAAATTTTGCTCCAAGGTCTGAAATGAATATTATATATAAAATGCCCGTATTATTTGTAAAATAAACGAGCAAGAAAATTTCTTATAAAAGTACTTTTAAAGAAATAAGTAATAATTATTAAAACAGTTAATAATTTAACAAAAACTCTTAAGGGATTTTGATAACAGATGCTGTCACACATTACATTTTCAGGTAAATTCGTTAAAAACAAAATTAATTTTAACTGTCACCTAAGAGTTTACTGCCTTCTTAACATTGAAATACAGAATTCTTTTTATTAATGCACAAATGAATATGTATCATCATTACTAAATAATGGAATCCCCCTCTGGCCATCTGAATTGTCAGAACCCCACCCATATAGTCATAGTTATATTTGTACATCTATATTAATCATTTAAGCTTTGTCTGAAAGCTATCGGCAGTCGAATCTCTCACGAAATATTCTAAGGGATTTTTGAGATTGATCTTTTTTTAATTCAAATTCTAAAATATATATACTAAGAGATACTGTTCAAAGAGGGTTTGATGTATTACAGCTGTACAGCATGAATCTTATAAACTTATAAATTTGGAATGAGCTAAATCTAAAATACTTCATGTAATATTAGATTTCAAAAGCAGTCGCGGAAAAAACCTCTTGTGACACATGAGATTTAGAAGTCATTGTATTATTACCGGTAATATTTTCCTACTTTGTAAAAGTTCAAAACATTTTAATGGGTAATCCATATTAACAAGAAATCATTTTTATAATCTTCTAATTACCTTTGATTTTTCATTTTTGGGTGTTTAGTTCGATTTTGGCCGGTACAGTAATTTTTCTTCAAAGCTAGAGCAGACCAGAGGAGAATCTGTAGCATGAGCCGATTGTGAACAGCTAAGATCCCTGTCAGCAATGGGATTCGAACGTATAAACTCGGCACCATAAGGTACCACCCTAATGATTCAGCTATTTTTCGGTCTTTTTTTTATAATAACATTGTTTGATTTGGAGTACAGCTGTTTACATTTCTGTTACACGAGGGTTAATGAAACCGGAGTCAACTGCTTAAAAACTGTTCCAAACGGCCATGAGTAATTACGCCATAGTGGAATTCGAAATCAAACTCTAGTACCGTAAAGCGGCTCTCTGCCTATTCGACCATTGTTTGGCTACGATAACAGTGAACTTTTACTTTGAGGTCTAAAATTTACTTTATACATAAACAATCGTATTACTTATGAACTGTACGGAGTAAAACGAATATGAAATTTAAATATCTTTGAATATTACAGCCTATCCTCCTTAGTGATCAGCTGTCATTTTTAATCGTCAGAGGATGCCATTTATAATAAAAAAAAGATAAATTTCCTGATAACATTTATTTGGCATCACATGTAAACACAGTTCTGTAAAATGAAGCTTTATAATAGAAAAAGCTACTGGTTATGATTTCAGGTATGTATCTGACGAAAGAGGAAATTTATGTACGATATACGAAAATTTGTAAAATCTCTCAAAATGATAAAATTATGGATATCAAACTATAGGTCTATCAGACTATGTCTGATAATATTCACAATGCATCACTACAATCAACTATTATAAGCTATAAGTGGAAATTTTTTAGATTGTTCATAGAATTGTTATCTGTCTACCTTCCTGATGAAAAGGAATGCTCATTCTGAGGAAACACAGAAATTCTACAAAATATTTTTAACCATCCCCCCCAAAAGAGTCGATTATATTGTGCTAAAAACCAAAATTAATGGCTATTAAAACATATAATAAGACTTAAAATTCTAAACTCTTTAACATACATCAATTGCTATAAAGATATTAAATTTTCATTAAGACTTATTTTAAACAAAATAAATTTATCTTGATCATCCACTGTTAATCCCGAAGTAGTAATACATTTCCCTCCGAAACACACAAATGTATATAATGCTAAATCCATGGTTCTTCCGTTTGTCATCTGTGTCATATCTCCGAACCCCACCCATGTACTGAGGGTTATATTTGTAAAACTACATTAATCATTTAAGATTCGTCTGTGAGCTATCGTCAACCAGATCTCTCACGGAATATTGAGAAAAAAAATGTTCTATCACAAGATTGACTTTTTGAATGATAAAATTTAAAGATATTTTCCGTAAGATACTTTTAAAATAAGCCGTGATCTATTAAATGTGTATTGAGATAGCCATGAAATTGTCCAGTCCTCCCGTTATATTTGAACCGTAGAAATGTAGATATTACTGTACTTATATTCCCCCCCCCACCCTAAAAAACCCCACATTAAATTTGTTGATAACAATAGATCACCATTCGATGCATATTAAAATTGCCCAGTTCTGAAAAGAAATTCGTTGGTTTTCTCCATTAAATCATTTGCAGTATATTGTTTCTGATGTAAAATATACACTTCAAAAGAGAAACTTAAGAGTCTACCAGGTTATTTAAACTGGGGACACTTAGATAAAGACCAATGCAAAAATGACAATTAGATCATATGGAAAATATTAAAGTACTTTTATCTTACAACTCGCGGGCTACAAAACTATGCTATCGAAGCATTTGAACAAAATATATTCGAAAATGAGAATAAACGTTGGACAGCAAAGATGGAGCTCGTTTTTGCTATAATTTTAATTTTAGAAAAACATTGCTATTGTTTTGTTGCAAAAATCATAAGTTTTTGCAACGAAATAATAGCAATTTTTTAAAACAGATAGGAATGGACATTTATTGGAAAAACTAGACTAGATTTAATTTATTAAACACTAGATTTAATCATTATAAATGAATAATTATTATTATAACATTCGAAATGTTACAGCAGCATCTTCGTCAGCATTACAGCCTGTTACGCTAAGGCCGCCTCCATGAGCTTCCTCCATCTGACTCTATCGAAGACAATAGATCGCCAATGATGGACTCCCAGTTTTCTTAAATCCCTCTCTACAGAATCTATCCATCTGGTGGGGGGGTGGGGGTCTTCCTCTTTTTCGATTGCCTTCAATTTTAGAGAAGGTCACTAGTTGGGTTAGAATCTTCATATCTAAAAAGGTGTCCCAGCCATCTTATGCGGCTGGCCTTAACTTTGACAATATATGGTTATTTAAATCTATTGTATATTTCATAATTATATTGAATTCTATAGACATCATTTTGTTTAACTGCTCCAAAGATTTTTCAAAGTATTTTTCTCTCAAAAATTAATAGCTTATCTTTTTCATATTTAAGGGCCAGCACTCACTGCCATATAGAACAATAGGTCTCATTAAGGTTTTATATAAATTTGTTTTAACATTAATATATTTGGATTTGAAGTGGCTTACAGCATCTATCATTACAAATCTCAGATCACTAATAATAATCTAAAGAAACGTTGCCACACAAATTAACAAGATATATATATTTAAAATAAGTAATTGTGTAAAAACAATTTGAAATAATATTAATAGCAAGGCGTAAGCCTGGGCCATGGAAAGTCGCATGACTGCCCTCCCTTTTTCTACTATGAGAAATGTTATTGCGCAGTTAAAACTAAAAGCGGATGTGTGCCCCCATAGAATGTTTACTCTATAGTGTTCAGCAACACCAATTATTTACAAAACCCATAAATTTAGCAAAGCATGTGACACATTAATCTCGTCTGCAGAGGCGTAATATATACTATCAGTAGAATTTATTGTAACGGTCCTTTCTCATAAAAAAAAAAAAAACTCAATACAGTAAAATACAAAAACTGAAGTTGTTGCAACAAGTCGTTTTGTTAGTGCATAATTATTTTCAGTCTGATTTACCACAAAAATATCGACCTCAATCAAAATGTATATTACAACGATATTCACGATAATGTATGATAAATGTATGATAAATGTATATTACAACGATATCAAAGCAGATGGCCCGCCTACACTTCAACTGCGTTATTTTACTTATTACGGTGAAACAGATTACTCCTGGTACTAAACATTTTCTGGATTTATTTTCGTTACCTTGAAGAATTCTCGCTTGGGCGTTTAACTGCCAAAAGGATATATTTGAAATATTTCTTTACGAATTATAGATAAATTTAATTCTTTGGCAACACTTTCAGACATAAATGATGGATGAGATCCTGATTCTGATAAAATATGAAATAATTTAGAACTTTTATCACGTTCTAAAATAACCGTGAAAGTTTGAAGATAAACAGTTTTAGGCCTAAACTGACCCACTGTAGAAACCAATATTTCAGAATTACTGCCACTCAAATTCAGAATTTTCGGTTTGTATTGTATTATGACATGCCAGATAAATCTTAATACCGAGAGATTCATGGTGTGATTTATTATATTTGATACTTGTTCCGAATATTCTGCAATTTATAGATAAATCTGAAAGGTTAAAACATTTGAAACATCTTCCCAGTGACCCTTATAAAGTTAGCCCCCACCTTCCTAATGACTGTAACAAAATGTCATTCATTTGATCATCCTTAGATTCATCGTTAGATTTGATCAACGTATTTTACTGTTTGATCAATTAACGCGTTAACGCCCAAATTAATTTAAAATTGAAATTTTGTTAAAATTTTTTAAACTTATGTTCCAAACACTTACATTAAATATAATATGCAATTAAACTCCGCACCATTAATTTAGGATCCAAGATAATTACTGTCCTATAAATAGGACGCTGGGCGGATATGGAAGCTTTTGAACACTTAGTACTTCTCCTTTGTTTTTTGCTACTTGATTACGTTTCTGTTCCCACACAATTGAACTTTAATATTTACATTTTTTTATTAAGTTTAAACATATTCACACTATTTATGATGATTTGGAAAACATTTTGTATATAGTTACATTACATTTCATGCAAAATATAAGAGGCTTTCCCGAACAATTTTACATTTGACAATCTTTGCTCTTCTCTTTTACCAATTATATGGCCAACTATGACACGTTTAACAGTAACTATTTTCTTCACTCCAGATAAAATTGTATAACTTGGTTAACCGATTTGTTTTTGTCCTGTGTTGCCTTTTTTTAGATAGGCTGTTGGAATATGTCTCCTCATTTTTTACTCTTTTACTCTGCATTTACCATGTTGAAAATAATGCAGGTATTTACAACAGCCATGTCTAAAATCCTTGGAAAAAATGGTATTTGATAAATTTTACCCGAATTTTATTCGGGTAAAATTTATCCAATACCATTTTTTCCAAGGATTTTTATGGTATGTTTCTCTAAAAGCCAATAATATGTGATAATTTCTATACCACTACGGATATGGATACCACTAATATAATGTTTCAATTTTTTTAATTTTAAAATGTTAAAACCCCAGAAGGTTTGTAACGTTGCAATAATGCTTTTACAAAGGTCTCCCTATATGATATTGTAAAGTAACTTTTGAAAGCATTAGTATTCCACAATTTTCAAATCCAATTTAAGATACTGTAAAATTAAATGAAATTCATTTTACTATAGATAGAAAGAAATTTAGTTGAAATGTTCATCTGTTTAACTATATGTACTTACCTTAAATATTTTACTATTTCCCAGTACTTTAAGATTATTTGCTTTTCTTTCCCAATAAATAAATACCGCAAGTCAAATTTTGAACGTCAGCCGCACCCAGAGATTTTGTTCTCTTGCATTCCTTCTGTGTAAACATAAGCACCCTCCGGCTTCGGAAACGAAGTTGATATTTCATTTTTTCCTTTCCTTGTGTTTTTTTTTTCATCTGTGATACAAAAGGCTTTTATTTTTCAGCTGTTTAAAGTTTCTAGAAAGAAAGGAAAGAGAAACAGAGATTGGATTCCAGAGTTACTTTTTCTTCTCCGAAAGGAAAATGTTCATAAAAACTACTTCGGAGACAGAAAATTTCTAGAAGTATAAAGAATTCTGAAAGTGATTAAAACAGTCGGTAATATAGAAATAGATTGTAATCGCAGTTTAGATTAAGTACAATAATTGAATACTCTAAGGTTATAATATAAGTAATTTAACCTCTTGCATCTTTTCATACAAGAAAATTAGCATTCATCCCTATGCTTTTAAATTAGCAAGATTAATGAAATTCACAATATCTTTTTCATATTTTTGGACAAGTATCTTCCATATCTAATGTACATATAATTAACTTGGAACGATTTTTAAAAATTTTAGAACACAATACATTTTTAAAACTATTTGAATCAGTGTCAATCAATGTCATTTTCAATGGATTTGTTTTCGGCCTAGAGTAATTGTTTGTCATTGTACTTAGGCTTTGGATGTTAATGATATTGTTTTTTACAGTTGATTGAAAGCTTGTACGTAATTATAATTACATTAATTACATTTGTAAACTTGAGGTTTTATGAACATTTAAAAGTAACGTACACGTTGGCACGCTTGGTGTATCCGTCCTGAAATCCGACTACGTTTATGTCAGTTTTGTATAGAACTGTACTGATACTTGAGTATATGAAAAAATGTCCCTAGATCCCTAGACCTAATATATTAAAGCGTGTGTCTAAAATATATACCATATAACGTTAAAATCCGACAGCTTATTATTTAATAATATGCTTTTGTGTCAAAAAGTTATTAAATTAAATTCACGACTTTTTCAAACATTTTGGCGGTTATTTAAAAAAATTTCTCTTAAATATCCAATTTACTTTCACGCGGGTAGCACACAAGCAAAGCAACAATTTCTATCTCACCTTTGCGATTGCTCAAAGAAATACTCATACGTGCTTTATTCTAACCCTTTTTACCTCTGGAGTGCGATTTCATTTGCTCATGCGTAAACTTGTAGTTATTTTGAAAAGACAGGGTACCTCAAATATCGTCAAAATAGTCAAATTTATTGACCTGAATTTTCGTTCTTACCTATTTACACATGCCGGCAAAACTTTATATCTAACTTTAGCATTTTAAAAATGATTTATATATATATAATATACAATAGTGTAGAGAGCACAACTGGTGCTCGGGGCACGATACTCTTTTGTCGTACCTCACGATAACTGTTTATATGGTTATGTAAACCATTTGGCATCCCTCTGCAAGTGGCGTCCAGAGCATGACAGACCGACCCTCTTACCCTCCTCTCAGTACCCCACTTCGAAAATGCCCAAATGAAATAGCTTCCTTGGGTATACACACGCTGATGGACTTAAGTACTAAAGTAATAATGACCCTTCACGAAAATGTTCAGATTATATCAATTGGAATACAGCACATGGGTAATCCAATGTAAAACGCAATAAAGCGTACCGACGTTCTGTAATTTAAAAAAAAAAAACCTTTGACGCTAATTTTTGTCTTCATTAAGCATGTGAATGTTTTTATTTACCTTTTAATTCTCATTTTAAAATTTCTTAACATCAGTTTGTTGCCCCATTAACCTCCTAATAAATTTTCCAGCAGTCAAGGTAGCACCATTAATGAAATACAAACTAAATCACAGTCCATAGATTTTATGTACATATATACTCTATTCTGAGCTTGAGCTTCAGCCCTCTCCACTATCCTCTCCACTATAACTTCATGCTTTGGGCTTCAAAGCTAAAAAGAGACAAAAGTAAAATAATAAAAAGAATAGCAATAATAACCATAAGAAATAGATATGGATTGACTGAGCATATGAATGTTTATTTACTTTTTAGTGCACTAAAGAATGAAACATCGCATTCTAAAATTTCATAACATCAGTTTGTTGCTCCATTGATGCTACGCCCGGGTACAGATGCACCATCTAGCTCTGTCAGTTTATAGGGTCATTTAAAATATTTTAAAACTTTAAATTGATTTTTTCCATATCTCTTTACCTTAAATTCCAGATATCAAAAATGCTGTCTTTTTTTTTAAACTTTAATTCTAATTTTTACGTAGATACAAGTTTTAAATTTTTAAAACTAGTTTCATAAAATAAAAATGAGTATGTAGTTTCATACACATTTTTGCTAGTTTGCAATAAGTTACTTGTACAAATATTAATACAAAAATATATAAGAAAATCTATTAAATTCAGTTTTGTAGATATCTCAATGTGTACGCTTAGTCTTGTATAGAATACTTTAAAAAACTCCCGTAAAATCCCCTAAGAGCAATAATTCTTTAATATTTGAAAAAAAATTATTAAAATTTAAAAATCGTAAAAATTCTCAAAATATTTTACTGTAGTTCAATAAACTGTTCAAACAGACTTTACATTTCTTAATGTTTATAATTATATGCTTATATTTAATGCCTATATTTATGCTCATATTTTAGTTATAAAATACAAAACAAGCCCAATGTTTACTGTAATACTTCTAATAACATTTTGATAGTGCACCATTCCCCTATAATTATATAAAACCAAGCACTGTCAGAAAATGCTAGAAGAAATGTTTTTAACAAGTAATAACATAAATCTTACATGCCAATTTAAATTAATCTGAACTCAGCTTCTTTAAAAAAAAATTTCGTTACATTTAATCACGATTATCATTGATAAGCGCATCTTAATCAAGATATTCGAACTTTTGGTTAAAATATTTCCTTTTAAGCTAATTTAACGTTTTCTCATATATTTTGGCAAATCAAAGATTGTCGGTGATTTAAAGAACAAAAACATTTTAATTAGCACCTTTTTAAATGTGTTTAGGAATGTATTATTATTGGATATTTAACACCAGCATTTGGGCTACAGTTAGAAAGTTTTCTTTCTATTTTATTTATTTTCTGCTTTGTTTTCAATCTCATTTTCAGTATGAAGTTAATTTAACTAGATAAAACATTAGTTCAGACTTCTTTTACTAGCCACTGAATTATTTCGCGTTGAGAATGCTTCCCGCTTGAAGCAACGAAAGAGCTTTAAGAGCAATTTCACTTTCTTTGCCTTATGTTGAATTTGTATTTTATGCTATATTCTGGTACAAAGGCTTTAGTTTCTTGAGCAAACATAGTTTATCATTTAAAGTACATAAAATATATAGCATACATATAACAAAGAGAAGGATTTAGACATCTTATTGTAATTATTTTAAAATACTACTATCGACAGTTCCGGAAGCTTCGAAGGCAAGCCCCCAAGCAGTCAGGTGAAGGACAGATCAAAGTACATCGAAAGTCTTTGTCTATCTTTCCCCAGGTGATTCATTTTATTTTCAACCAAAGGTGATCATCACCACAGCGTTTTTTTTATACAAAAATGACTAGCAGTTGTCTCCAAGGTTATCTGCAATACTTCCGCCTTCTTTTTCCACTCCAAACACTTCCCCCATCTGTCTATCATGCTTCACTTTAAAGAACGGACTACAAGCACACGAACATCAATAAGAGAAACTTTTGCAACACTTTAACATAAAATATACAAATATTTATAAATGTAATTTGCATTAGCATGGAATGTATTTTTCAGGTAAATTTATTACTTGACGTCACTTCATAGATGGCCAAGACGACTTTCTCCTCCTTAAAATTTAGTTATTAATGGCATAGCAATATCTGTGTAGTGTTTAAATAATTTACTATACAGACATGAAAAAAATATTTCATATTTTTCCATACAAAGCAAATAAAGAAAAATATCTCGAATTTCAACGAAAAAGTATATATGTAAACAATATAAAAACATTTTCCTTATTATAAGCTTAACATAAAATGAAGAACAGTATCTGCCATCTACATATTTTGAATCTAAAAGCTTCTACGCTTTTGTTGGATTAACCCTATAACTAGAAACGAGATTAAAGCATTAAAGATCAACTAGTAAATGTTTATTATTCGTAGATTTGGGATTGAGCCATTTCAGAGACTATTAAACTCATAGATTGAAATTTCATTTTTTAAATAAAAGGGGATTTTCTTACATCATTCACAATAACAGCACATTAATACACCAATACTGTGTATTTCGTTTCTGTGATATTAAATGTTTCATTGAGGAATAATATTTAGCGTATTCTCCTTAAATTTTTTTAAAGTTAAACTACACTTAGGACATTCTAAGAAGCATCACATTGCATCTCAAACCATATATCGCAATTTTCAACAAACATTGAATGTCGCATCTTTTAAACCATTGGATTTGCCTCATAACATATTTCCGTTAGTACGGGCCGAACGATGGCCGATTGGTTAGGGTGCTGGCCTTCGGTATCGGAGTTCGTGGGTTTGAATCTCACTGTGGCATGGATGTTCTTAGCCGTTCGGAATCGGCTTTAAGCTGTAGGTCTCGGTCTCTTTAGCTCTCGTGTTGCAAAAAGTAGACTGTAGCACTCCAAGCCAAGCCAAACCAAACCGTTAGTATGGCTTTAGCAGTTTTGACGCCACAAATAAAATGTAAAATGACATCCACTTCCCCCTTCCCCCTTACAATAAGAATTACTATAAAAACTTCTCACCTGTTGCAAACTATTTTGAAAACAGTGTATAGACAAATATTTTTATTTTAGTCAACACAAAACTTTCGCAACATGGGTTACTTATTTTTATTACCATGATTTATCTAACACAACATTAACTAAATATTCAATTTTATACGCACTTACTCTTAACGTAGTATTTGCACAAATAAAACAATAGAATTGACATTTTCCTTAGCAGTAAATAACGAAACATAGATAGGTATACATTATAATTGGTCAGCAAATTGTGTCGCAATTTATTTCTTACCAGAAATCACTACCCACAACAATATTTGTTTAAATTAATACATAATTATTTTACTCGCACTAGTTGGCATTTCAATGAAATCTAATAAAAAGTATATAAATTATGCTCCAAGCTTCCAAGCAATAAGAAATTACACATTGTAAAACATTTATCTACATTTTTTTTCAGTAAAAAAAAAAATCTATTAATTCGCGCCGAAATGCCGATAAGTATACGGGTCCGGTTTGCCCACTCCCAAAACGTCCTTCTCCCGTCTTTATTTTGGTGTAATACCTGGAGAGTAGATACAGAGTATGTATCACCTTAGTTGTATGTCTTATTAAACTGATAACTAATTAAATTGAGTGCTAAAATTAGGATAATTCTAGTATTAATTAGTCTATCTTATAGTCTGTCAGTGATATTCTAGCTTAAATGAGCCCGACAGCACTACAAACGGGCTTGTTATACAGAGGTCAATGGTAGTTGAAGTAAGAGGCGCAGTGACCTCAACCCCCTTTCTGTGAGCCGCCTATGGATGGTCCTTGCGGTTACTGAAGGACTAGTTACACGTACAATCGATGATAATGATGCATCTGGGGCTCTGAGTCACTCTGACGATTGCTTGACCCTCACGTTCTGTCGTTTCTCTAGGCCGACCCCGCTTACTTCTTGACGCTGTCTTCGGCCATGATTCACCCATTCCTGCCAACATCGTCTAACAGTGGCATTGATCCTTCCCAAATATCAAGCGATTTTCGATTAGACCAACTGGCTGCTTTGAGCCCAACTACTCGTCCTCTTTCAAATGTTGACATCTGCACATACATTTCGCGCGCCTGTATGAGAGGCATAGTTATTGTCTACCTGAGTACACGGAATGAAATTAACCAAGAATTTATGACCAGGAATCAAAACTTCTCCTCTTAAATATCTTGCTAGATAAAATACGTTGCAACGACGGACGTTCATTCATTAGCCGCCAAATATTAAAATTTTGTATTTTCTGTCGAAACCTGTTTGCAATCAATTAGTGTCCAATTTGCATTACATCTTGGAGCGTCTTTTTTTCTTTCTAGGAGTATTACGTTATTTAAAAATAGGATATTGTAATCCTCATGTTCACGTATTTTTCAATGGTTAAGGTTTAAATTTTCTGAGTATGTTAAATATAAAAAAAAATCGTAGATCCTTAAGGGTTTTTAGACCTATTTCCGAAGATGCATGATCGAAAACTAAAATTACAGTTTATTTAATCACCTTAAAAGAAGTGTACCTTTTATATGTAACGAGAACAAATTTTTTAACACTTGATTATAATACGTTTATAAATAGATCTTTAAAATGCATGACATTTTTCTTCCAGCTACAGATTTTTCTGCATCCTTTTCGTTTGTAGTTGAAACTAAGAATTGCTATAAACTTTAAAATGCAAGTCTGTTTACTTTCTGTAAAATTAGTTTTTAGGCCACTGTTCGCCTTAAAATGTTTTTCTGATTTGTCTTTCCCTTTTCTTTCCTCTCTTCTCCATGCTCTATTCATATATGTTAATGCAAACAATATTTTAAGTCATGTACCATACAAACCAATGAAATCTCATTATCACCTGAATTGAGTATGACTCTAGATGAAAGGCCTGTTTAATACTTCTCAACCTGGAATTTCATTTCCAGAGGTACATAGGTTCCTGTACTTGCTTTAGCATTTATCTAAATAAAATCAAATAAGTCGCAATGACAAAAGCTACATTATCCTACTGGCATGGTTCTACCAGCTTTTACTAGATTAGATTTTTTTGCATTGTTTTATTTCTAACTAGACAAATTAGAATGAAATAAGCCAAGAGATTCTTTTTTAGATTAGTTTAGACTGCTATGATCACAATTAAACAAATCCAATACTAAATGGTTATTAACATCCATGTCAAATGTAGAATTACCACAGACACTGGTATCAAAAAGCAGTATCGTAACCATTTTGTCATTGTTCGCTCCTTGAATTTAGGAAGACTGCAAAAGGATTCTGGATCTAGATATCTTTATAATTTAAAAACTCCCAAAATAAAAGTTTAGGTAGTGTCAGCCCTTCTATTTCTACCACCATTCTTATGTGTTGCAAATTATGCATATATAAAATTGGAATATTACGACAAGTGTACCTTTTTAAAGTTTGACTTAATATCATCAAATACACTGTTACTTGTTAAATTCCTGCATAATATTTAATGAAAGAAAGAAAAGAGGGTAGAAAATGTACTTAAAAATATCTTGCTCGATGTTAATATTTGGAGTATTTTGTATTTTTTATACTCAATTTTTAATACTCTAGATGTTTATTTTCTTCAGTAATAGAAATTACTTCTCATGAAATCTCAATATTTTTCGTAGTATTTAATAATATAATCGACAATGGTATCTCCATTCCACATATAATTTTATCTGTTGTACATTTTTGTATTTTTCTTTTGTACAATCTTGTGTTCATAAGAATCTTTTATTTATTCGACATAGCATGCATGAATGAGAAGTATCAGTAGTGGTTTTGAAAATTTCCCTTTATTTGCCTTACAAAATAAGTAGGTACGGCAAGATCTAGATCGCCACTTAAGCTGCATAAAAAAATAAACTGTCTGTAACAAGAGTTAGCAGAGGCCTCTTAACAAGCGTTTCAGAAGTAACTGGAACAATTGGAACAGATAATCATGTAAGAAATAGTGGCGCTTCAATTCAATTTCAAACACAAATCTAGTTTAAGGGGATTTAGGAAATTACAGGACTCTGAAGTAAACGCTCTTTAAACCAAGTAAAGAGAAATCTGACCATTAAACGTATGGGGTGGTTAAAACGCAGAAAACTCAATAGTTAATTGGTTGCGAAGTGAAACGTTTTTATTGCATGGCATGAACTAGATGTTTCACTGATATTGTTTGTTTTCCCATTATTAACGGTAGGCAAATCTTAAAGGTTGGATATAACACATAACACTTCCATACAATGTTACCGTAATTTCCTCCTGATAAATGTGAAAATATTTCAACCATGTCCTTGAGAATGTTTATATCACTTGTTCTTACAAAGACTGATATGACTCCCCCACTATCCACAACTAACAGTCCCATTCAAATTTTAGAATAGAGCGAGATGTAATTTTGGCACCAGCTTGTTATAAAATAAAATATCAAGACAGCAGTATTTTTTTTTCTTTATTGTTCGCACGGTTTTTTCCCTTGTTAAAGTATCCCCTAGAAAATATAGTGATCTTCTACAAGATTTTTATGTGCAGGAATAAATAAGTTTGTAAATACGCATACCTGCAATAATGTTATATTTAGGGCTATTTTGTCAGAAAATATTGTGTTGAGGACACTTGGCCTTAAAGATATTTTGTTAAAGAATGAAAACTCGTGTTACCATTTTATTATGTCTACCATTGAAATGTCCCCTAGGACTTGGTCATTTTATTACGTCTACCACTGAAGCGTCTCCTAGGACTTGGATTCTGAAATGGCCGTTCACTCTATATTACGGCCTACCTTGCACTCCATGTCAATAAATAGATGAAACGATTGGCGCTACGCTTGGTAGGCTCAAGTTCAGTTAGGGATGTTACACATATCCTGAGGCTTGAATAAAAACTTATAAAATTATATAATGCAACTTTGAAAAATATTTCTTCATTTAATGACTTTCATTATTGCTGTAGATAATGCGCCAGCAACCCCAGGATTTTATACTATCTGCTTATTTAATTGAGCTATTGCCGTATGTATGTGAGGCTGGGATTTTTGCCTGTCCTTCTTGCCTTCTAAATTTAAGTAATATTTCTAATGCTTGTTTATTACTACATAAAACACATAAAACAGATTCAGACGTGTCATTTCTAAACACTGTATTACACCTGAAAGTGTGGGTGTTGAAAACAGCAAAGGATTAATTTTACGATATTTTTCTCGAAGAAGAATGGTTGATTTTTCGAGACAGAGCGAAAAATTTCAAACCGATTCATCTTGGTGGGATAAGAGCTTTTAATATTTTCAAACATTTTCACTCTCTCAAGAAAAATTAGTAGAATCTTTATTAAAAATAGAATCGTAAACTTAATATTTACTTTTCAAAGTATACAGGTGTAGGTGTGTTAAAAAATTAAGTTTAAACATTCTAACCATCAAATTAATTTCAAATCAAAACTGTAATTCAACTCGCAAATACTAAAATCCTCTTTTAAGGGATGTAGTCCACACTTTTTAGGGATGTAGCTTTAAAACAACTAAACTATTCAGCATTGTCTACCGAGGAAATTTCTCGACTTTTCAAGTGTTCTTTTCGGCACACGCCATACTGTGAATATGTTAAATATGTCGTAAATTTTCTTGAATTGGGTTTTCCCCATAGGATGATTGAATTATGCTTCACTTTCATTGATTGTTTGAATCTCTTCGTGTTGGATGAAGATTCAGTGCTTCCCCTGTCTACCTGCACTGAAATATGTTTAAATTAGGAAACTTGTTTGCAGTTAGTCTCAGAAGAGTGCATTTTTCTTTTGTTTATGACACAACAGTGTGGTTTTATGGGAGTAAATAATTTGTTAAATTAGTAATAACAGTAAAGTGATCCTCATCCCGCTTTAATGATCATTATGAGCAATGATTATAATCTGTTCATTTTATTCTAAAGTAATTTTGACAGAGTATCCATCATCTTAAGATGTTTCGTATTTTATGCAATTTTATTGTTCTGATGAACCAAATCTTCCTCAAAACTATTTTTTATTTATGGAAAGGAAACATTCGATTCATTTGTGAAAGTCTTAAGCAAGCCATGTGTGGTAAGGTGATTTAGATCCTTTTAGTTAATGGAATTAATATACATAAAACTGGAAGCTGAAATGCTTCGGATTTAAATCTTACCTCGTCACATCTTTTGTAAAGAAGAGAGGACCTATAAAAATTGATTGGAGGAATTCGTCGTGTGAAGGATTCTGATCCCAGATCTAGATTATAATCCTGTCTGTTCATGACAGTAAGAAAGAATGTATCTTTGTGGAATTAGTTAAGAGTCCCTAAGGGACCAATTTTGAATATTCGGATATTCGGAAGTGCTCAATTTGAAGAAGTAAGATTTCCCCCCATGTTTGCGGTTTGAAGGCGGAAAAGAGACAACCAATTAAAAAGCACAGCTCTGTTGATTGGTGTGATGGCAGAAGAGGAAGATCAGAGATGAAGCTTATATAAAAGAGGAGGAGGAGAGGTGTCAGTAGAGTTCTGAGGGTCAAGTGGAGAATTTCTGTCTGACAGGGACACCGTAAAATACCTATTGGGACATCCCACAACCACAAGAGTGTTCTCGTATCGCAGCATTACGGATGCATCCGAAATCCTTAGAAGCCCCAGATCAGAAGTGATACGGAGGTGTGTGCAGTGCCCTCCCACAAGTCTACGGTCAGCGGCAGAGATCACGTGTCTTCATATTACAGCAGTACCAAGTTCTTGACAGCTCCCGACCAGCGGTGTTACTGATGTATATTCCTTGCAAATCCACAAAGGAACTTGATATTAAAATTTAAATTCAGAATTAGGTTCTGTTATATATAATGTATAAAATTTCGATGACTGATTATAGTGTGTGTGTTTTGGTTAGTTGGTTAGTTTTCTTATTTAAAACCAGTGAATTTTGTTTCGTATTTTTATTGAGTATATCTTTTTTTGATAAGACAAAATACTTCCTTTATTTCTTTAAATTAGTCTGTAGTCTCTCAGAGCTTCGTTTAGAGTTTCGTTTAGACAAATACATGACACCACGTGACAGGAAAAAAAACTTCAGATTCAGGGTATGCAATTCGGGCTCTAATTGGTCAATGTCTTGGATTTTCAAATCCTTATAAGTTTATGATACACCCAATAACTTCATAACATTTTAAAATATATTTAATGGAGCTGTGATTTATTGCAGTCAAATATTTGTTAATCAAGAAGTAAAAAGCCTCCACTTTTAGAACGGGGTAGTATAAAATAAAGTTTTAGGGAACTATGCTGTGCTTTGGTTCATAACTAGTCAAAGTTAAATCTGGGAATTCAAAACCTAGTGATTAGGGAGGAGTTGGAGCCTGACAGACTAGAACTCTTTCTTCTAAATAAGTGCATACAGAATAAATCTGGTTGACCCAGATTCCCCAAATTAAGAGATAACAGTGGGGATATGGAAGTAGGAGGGAAATCCTCCCCCTCCCTCTCATCTTGAGGCAATCAAAGTTCAGGGTGTACAATCTCCGGTGTGACATCAGGAAAGTCTTACATAAGTCAGGTTATGCAGCACGTCATGAGTTGTCAAGACTTAATATGATACCGAATTCCTGTTAATTTCCTTTTAGACGATGGGTTCTGAATAAACATCGAAATTCCATTAAAAGCTACTTGTACGCAATAACTGTCAGTATTCAATTTTCAGTTTTAATTATATGCAATCAATAGAGAATTCATATTATAGAGCTTAGAATAAATCATGCTATGCGTAAGACATGCGAAATTTCTTAGAAACATATATACAAAGATACATATATAAAAACTTATTGATCCTTTTTTTTTACTTGCTTTATTCTATCTGGATATCTTACTAAAATAAATCTAAAATAAACTCATAATTTTTTTCTTTTCAACATATAGTAATATTTAGTTTCTCTGCCATGGATTTTTCCATCACCAACTCACAAGAAAATACTTTGTTATCTATACAGGAAAACTCTTAGTTTTAACATTAGCACATTTCCATGTAAAAAGATTTATTCACTTTGGTAAGAGTATTATTTCCAAGTAATTTGTGATACTCGCCAAAGTCTGCATTTACTGAGCTCTGTTATTAAGAGAAAATGCTGGCAGTACTACGATAATGGGGTTAATTTATAAAAGGCAATCTCAGTATTTGTGTATTATTCAGTATATGTTAGTTACCTTTGGGAACTCATGAGCAAATATATCCAAAGACAGAGTCGACAATTGGCTTAATTTATCTCTTTACTTTTAGTAAATAAGATTATTCTTGGGTTAAGCCTAAAATTTATTTGTATTAAACATTATTTTTTAAGAAACATAATTCCGTGTAATTTACGTAGATTTTGCTAGAATGAAGACGAATTTATTTTCGTTGAATTAGCTGCATTTATCTGGCATGAATACTTTAGATTACATACTGATTAGAAAACAAATCCTTAAAGTAATTTTTCCATTCCCAAAAAATTAATTACACAAATGGTTGCATTTCTTCGAACTAAGCTTCAAAAAATAGTTAAACCTTAAAATTGTTCTACAGCCATGCAGCTATGATTATTCCATGAAAATACTGCAATGATATATTTATAGTCATCAGAAAATTATTTAAGAATTTTATTGTAGAAGTAAAATACCTGAGAAGCGCTTTAAAAGAATAAATTATACTTACGGGTGTACTAAATTTAGTAGTATTGGAAGTAAAGATGTATTACGTTCTAAAACAAATGGAATATTAAATGATACAGATAATTTTAATAAGGTTTTGCAAGTTAAATTCGAAAAATAATGAGCTTTACAAGCTTTATCATCATTCGATTCACTAGAAGGAAAATTAGAGGGAATTATACGCTGAGCATAAAATATTTAAAAACCAATTATTTTTTGTTTTTGCTGGGGAATGATATCTTATTGAGTTGTTAAATATGTGCCAAGAATTACAGCTTCATTGTAGAACAATTGGGCAATCCGCCAGGATCAACCCTGACGATTCATTTAATGTACGAAGACATTTTCTACGATAACTAATGATTTGTAGGGTTTAATCACGATGTGACAAACTAATCCACCATTTTTTTTTTCATTAAAAGGAGAGGCTCTCAAATTTGGAGAAAGACTTAAATCCAAAAATAGAGAGCTCCATTTTCCTCGACAGTGATTCGTTTTAGGAAAATAAATGGAGTTGTGGAAACATGTACAGTACAATGTAGATCCATTGTTTTTCAAATGGACGAAAATGGAAATGGATGAATAAAAAAAAAAGATGGAAATGGATGAAGAAATTAGGTCAACTTTGTAAATATGAATAAAATAGTTATTTACATTACTAAGTTGGGGTATGTAGCATTTTATAAAATATAACGTATATGAAGGATGATACTAAACATTTAAAAACAATATTTTGTAACTGATACCTGCATTGGGAAAATGGATTGACTGTCCGAAAAGAATGAGCGTTCTATCCTCTCCATTTCTGGAAGTACGATATCACTGTCAGTGATTTTAATTTTCACAAAGCTTCGTACAAGCCAGTAAACCTCGGTGCTGACTGTAAAATGTTGTATACTCTTCGCTAACTTAACTGGAACAGGTATGGTGGATTATTTCATGTAGATGCAAAAATAAGTCAAACATCGCCCCAGGATTAACAAATAGCATAAAATATTTATTTACAATAAAAAAATAAAGTTGAAAATTTTAATATCATTAGACAAAAGACAGAGCCAAACCATAAAAAAAATTCAAAACGATCAAGTGGTTTCAGAAAAAAAGCCAGTTATTTAGTACCGGAAAAGGGAACAAACTCCTTTCATCCAGAAATGGCTCTGGACTCCGTGGGTACCTGGAGATGTATACTCGTCCAGGTTTCTCTCAGAAGCATACATCTCTAAGAGAATACCCTGAGCTTCTCTTATCATAGTCATCCACAGTTATCCTTCGTAATCCTCTCACAGTCACCAGCGCAGATGCGGGGGCAGTTTAAGGGTCTAAAACCAGGGACGAATCCCAGAATAACACATTTTGGAGAGATCTTAGGTACTTACCCAAATAGTAAAGGAACTTATCGCAACACACATGTTGAAAGGGCAGTCATGAGTCACTCAAATCTTACACTGACTTATATGTTTAGCTGTTCTGATTGTTATTTTGTCCTGGTAGGGATCCCGTCAAAAGAATAACTTTTCCCACCCAACTCACCCCCTTCTTGAGATCTGAGGATCCCTGATCAGCCTTTAAAGATGGAACCTTTTTTTTCCATTCATATAATCTTGCAACAACCTTAACAACACAAAAAGCTCATTGGCCGAACGCTGGCCGATTGGTTAGGGCGCTGATCGTCGGTACCGGAGTTCGTGGGTTCGAATCCCGCTATGGCATGGATGTTCGTAGCCGTTCGGAATCGGCTTTAAGCAGTAGGTCCCGGTCTCATTAGCCCTCGTGTGCAAAACAGTAGACCGTAGCGCTCCAAACCAAACCAAACCAAACCAAAAAGCTCATTGACTCAGTTCTAAACTCCAGAAAACGATACTTCGGGGAACACAAAGAATTAGTTCAAACTTTATCAACAATAAATACAGCAAAATGAATATTCCTAGAACAGTGAATGCCATAAAAAAAAGTCTGGATGCATAGGGAGTTGCTATATGGTAAAGGAGTTCGTGTGTTCAAATCCGTTCGGAATAGGCTTTAAGCAGCAGGTCCAAGTCTCATTAGCTCTCGTGTAGCAAAACAGTTGACCGTAGAGCTCCAAACCAACCAACCAGCAATAAAATATTAACTTTGTTTCTGTGAGAATAAATTCGAAACGATAATATAGATCGTGTTTCAACTGTATTTGTCTGAAAACTTTTAAATATGCATGTTTTAGATTAATCCACACATTTTAGGATTAAAAATGCTTTGTGATGCCTCGCTCGTTACATTTGAAATACATGTTTGCATGATTTCAAATATGTGTTTACACGAATAAACGTGAAGTGTTATGCCAACCATTAAACTAGAATTAGGAAACTGTGTACACTTTTAAGTCCAAATATAAATAAAATCACATTGAAAAACATTTATTTAAAATAATTTTATATAAAAATCAATTTATTAGCATATTTAATTTTTAATATCTTTTTTAAGCTTTAAGTTTCATTTATGTTTCTCATTACGCTTGAAAAAAAAGTTACAGTTGAATTATGTTATTGAAAATATTTTTACCTCTGTATAGAGTTTTCATTAAAAATTCTAATTTTCTAAATTTAAATTGAGTTTTGATAGCCTAAAAGAATTCAGAACTTAAAATGAATTCATAATTTAAAGTGTAATAGGAAAATTTCATAAAATGTTTTCGGAAATCTATGAAAGTCCCAAACAGCCTTTTCTAAGTAAAAAAAATTGAATTGCTGATAAAAGAATGATTTAAAAACTTTACTGGGATTAAGTTATAATTCCATTTATATAGTATTTGCATGTATAAAATTTCACTACTCTAAGTATTTTATAAAAAACGCTTTCTAATATTCTGTGACCCCTGGAATTTGTGTATAACAATGATGTCTAAAAGGATAAACCTGCCTAAAGGATTTTTCATTAGTCCCGAGGAAATTTCTTATATATTTAATGCATTAGTCATTGTGTTATGAAATTGCACTTTTAAAATTATTTAAATTTTTAATTATAATTCAAGACATTATTTGCCCTCTACGTACGTAAAAATAGTATACTCAAATGATCATACTGACTATAATGGTAACTTATCTATCCAATAGTTTGCTAAATCCCTACAGTATCGTTTTAGACAGTTTTTTTTACTGTATCTCAGAAGGTCGTTTCTCACTACAGAGCATTTTTAGATAAAATTTGTGAGCTCAGGATAATTGTCTACTTTCATTGTGTTTTGACTGAAATGTAGGATAAAAGATTCATTTAAAAAACGAATCCTCAAACAGATGATCGATGCTATGTAAATGTGCTTTCGAAAGAAAAATATTGTTATCATTGAATTTTTAAACGGTTTAAATTAAAAGTTACTGCATTTCAAACGAAGTTATTATTAATATATTAAATTTCGAAAGAAAAAAATTTGTCTCACTGAAATTAAAAATAATAAAATACATCAAATCTGCATTCTAAGTTTGTTTGAATCCTAGTAAATATCAATAAATTCATAAGGGGAAATTAAGTCTCTGATTTTAAAGGAAAATGAACTAACTGAAACCAACTGAAAAACTCGTTAATAAAACCCATTGGAGCAAAACTGGGAATGTTTTCTGTCACTGCAAGTACAATAAATCAAAAAGATTTTCAGATAATTTTTAAACATAAAGTTCATGGATTTCCCAATGTAAAGTTCAATAAGAAATACATATTGTAAAAAATAGTACGAAAAACACCTAGCTGTTAATAAATGAAAACTTGTGGTAAAGCTTTGAAGTATTTTAAATAAGAAAGAGTAATATTTCTATTGTTTAAAGGAGGAAATGATGATATCAAATAGATTAGAGAACAATAAAAATCTTTTAAAATTACCGTCATAACAAAATCCTGTAACTATCGTGAATACATTTAAATTAAAAAAGTTTGAAGTATTACTACAGTTAATTTATTCTATTGCCAGTAGAACTATTTAAAATCACGTTTAGTAAAAAAATTACAAATTTACATGAAAAGTGCATGAATAAAGTTGAGGACCATATGGATGAAATATATAACCATATCTCTAAGTCATATTTTACATATTACCAAAGAAATAATCGAAGATAGGAATAAAACGTCTCATTGTTAATGGAATTCGAATAAAATCAACTATAGCTTATTATATAAATTCTTGCACTTTGTTTTTTTTAAGTCTTAGAAATATGTTCTCTATGAAAGTTGAATGTAATTTGGGAAAGAACCCATAATGAGTAGAACGTTGCTAATGAAAGTTAACATAACAATGCTAAGTAAAATCTTATTTTCGAAGAAAATATTTGAGTTAGATCTACAGTCAAGAAAGAAAAAAAAACTCAAATTTAAACAAATACACCCTACTTTAATCAACCTGAGTTTACCAAGTATAATCGAAGGATGCCTAAAGGATTGAGTCATTCATGATTATGTATTATTATGCCATTTACATCGACTTGCATGGCTTAATCTTTGGCAGAACTGTATGATTACTGGAAGATTACGCAGGTAGCTTCCCTACTACGAAACAAATCTCGCAGGTGAGGTCTCGCCTCTAACAAGACCTATAGTTTAGAGGGAATGGACCATACCTTTCTCCAAGCAATTTTGAACTCCCCCTCTTTCTGTAAATTTGAGAGCATGAGGAAGAGAGTTTTGTCAGGGACACAGGCAGAAAAACCGTTGAGAAAAGAAGAAAAAGGAAAGGAAAGAAAGACAAGATTGTGTAGTGAGTGAGTGAGTGAGCCTCAAAGATTCAGGTCTCTAGCGGAAACGCCCAGAAAGGTGAAAATATGGGTTTGGGAGCAGACTGTAGGACTAAGAGACGGCTAGGCATTAACTTTTTAACGCACCAATCAACCTAAATCCAAAAGATTTACCTACCTTCTCAGGTAGTTTTACGAATAGTATGTCCTTCAGTCATTTATTTATTGCATAAATTGCTCAGAATACTTCTCTATCAAAGGCACAAAAACTCCATCTGAAAATCTCTGAAATATTTAGCAACATGTTTAATTCAGTCATATTATATTACCGATGGAAATTCCGTTTCTGATGAAGGTCCTTTCTGGCCCTGGTTACTGTATTCTCCTCCCCCAACAATGGTTATAAATAAGCATCAGGTTCGGTATCTTTTTTTCCACCATCCTCTTCCATCAGTGACTATAAGGAAGCATGGTTCAGTATCTCGTACCACTTCTCCCAGATATTTTTTTCAATGCCCCCCCCCCAAAAAAAAAACTTCTGCAAATTTCAAGTTTATTAGAATTCAAATTTTTAATTAACTTTATGATTTTTTTTATTTTAAAAACATCCTTTGGACTTTGAGGGCTCCCAAAACATTGGGGCCCTAGACCCGGGCCTATTGTGCCTAGGTCATAATCAGGTACTAATAACATTAGAGAAATTGTTTTCCCAACCCAACTTACTGAAGAATCCCCAAAAGAATTAATAAAATTATTTGAAGTTATACAATAATGTCTTGATAAGATAGAAATTCTGAAACAATTGATAAAAATAGTAGGTGGATACTATTTTAATATATTTTCTCTGAAAAATCTTGATATAGAAATACTTCGTTAGTTCCCATTAAGCTTGGGTAAAGGAAAATTACCAACATTTAAACAGTTTTATTTGTTTATAGAGAGTTCTGATTGCTCGTCCAATAATAAAAACAAAACGCTTGGTGCTAGTTCGAGTAGCTGACTGTTAATGAAGTGAAATGTATTGATTTGAGTAACTACTATATGTATGTTTTAAAATTCGAGTCACATGCATTTTATCAGTGCGATAAATTGAAACAAGATATTCTGAACGGTAAAAGGTATTTTCGGAAATATAATTAATTGTAAGTTGACTGTTTACTCTCAAATATATGTAAAATGACTAAATTTATAAAATGTAACGGAAACCATAATACATTATTGCATGAAACACAAACTGCTATTAGGGTTCTGAAAATAAAAAACAAATATTTCTCAAATCATTCTGCTCACCTCATAAATTTTTAAAACGCTTTGCCTACAGCTAACATAAAGATGTTTGATGCACCGAAAAAATCGTTCTTGTGAAGTCATCATTGATTCAGGGTCGGAAAAAAGTTTTATTGGGGAAGCATGTGCTCATTTGCTTGGACTTCACTAGTAAAATGACGGTGTTTAACTTTCAGGCTTCAACAGTTGTAGTTACTGCAAAAGAACTCGTTCAATTACAAACGTCTCTTTACCAAGACACAAGCGCGTTATCCAAGGTAAATGATTTAATTTTATATAAAATTACTTGTTATTTAAATTACCTAAGCGCTCAACAGACCCTTTCAATTCAAATATCTAATATACATTTGAAACTTGCTAATGAACATTTCTACTAGTCTGTTAGAGATTTTGTTGGTTGCGGATATTTTTCTCGAAATTATACTATGTGGTCATAACTATACTATACTCACTACGAAACAGACTTCGAAATGAAAAATTTCTTGGAACTGAAAGTAATTCTAAACATAAATTTCTTCATATCCTTGGAGAGATTTTATGTGGAGCATTTTTATTCAACATATGCTCGAAACGAAGATGAAAGATTTGCCTATATCTGAATCAAGATTAGATTTTGGGAAACCAACAGGACACTACGAGACAGAGGAAAGCATCCTAAAGCAGAAGCTCAATCTTGAAGCATCCGTTCTTTAGATTAAATCATGGATTACTTGAAGTGCAATACTGCATTATTGCGGAAACAAAGCAAAACGCTTGTTCATTTATACAATTTAATGATTTCGGTAGCGAATACTGCGGTTTACTATACTTAACACAAATGCACTAATCTAAGCTAATATGCGCATAAATGTCCTATAAATTGTTTGATTCTCATATTTTTACATTATTTCCGTTTTCTTTAAAAACAGATTTATATACAATGGATATATGCATCATGCACATTTATTGGTGATTTGTTTCATTATATTTTATCATTTATAAGAAATAAAAATATGCAATGTATGCTTGAATAAATCAAATGATTACTATTATCAATAAAAGCAAAAAATATAAATTGGGTATTAAAGTTATTAATTGGATAATTTTACATACAAAAGTTATCTACTATCTCGACACAATAAAATTTCTATGTCAGATTTTATCACACAATTCCGAAAACTAATTCGAGTATTGTTGTCAGATAGATTGGATAATTAAAAGCTAATTAGGCAGTCCTCTAAGAAGTGAACAGATGACTCAGACTTAATAGAAAAATTTCCTGAAGCATGAAAGAAATTAATAGCAATTAGACTGAAATTAGAGGAAGTGGAAGAGAATCTGCTCTTTTTAATTTCAGAAACGACTCGTATATCAGCAATGTTTACTACAGAAGTTTCAATGACAAAATTAGTCATTTATTATATGTAACTTATTTTTGAAGATAATAACACGATCCCATTAAATTCAATTTATGTTAACAATGGGTTTTTTAAACATTAATAGTTATGGGGTGTACAGTAATATTATTTGCTTTATTTATTTTTATTACTAGAAATATTAGTTATACATGTTCCTAGTGGTTGTTTAGAGGTAATTCATGTAACAAAATTTTCAATTTTTTTTACATTAATTTTTACTTTCACATTCGATTTGTCCATCTCTGATTATTTATTTGTCTATCTCTAATTTTATTCGTTTATAATGCTTTTATAATGTTTAACGCTCTCGAAACGCTTACTACTTTTATAATATTTACAGGATTTATGATTTCTGGTTTATAGCATTTACTGCATTTATATCATAAATTTCTGACTTGCAGTAAACATTTTACTACTTTGCCTGTGCTTGTTTACATATTCTGTTGTCATTATTATTTAAAAATTATGCCTTTATTAATTTCTAAAATTTGGAATAATTTGTCCCAAGTGAACTAATTCACTGTCATAAAGTCCTAACAGAGCTCGTGATTGCACCTTTTACTAGAATAACACTTGTACAAGAATTATTAATGTCCAGTATCCAATAGATGCTCAAGACTGTCATATGGAGCCTCAATAATTGCGAATATGAGAGTAAGTTAGGTGTTTCAATAGCAACAAAATTAGTCAAATTCATGCAATTTGTTTTTAAAGGTTAGACTTGTTATCCTTATATTCAATTTATACATACAGTACAATTTTAAAAATTCAATTAACGGAATTATAAAGATGTATTCGATCATCTGATTTGTTTTATTGATTTAACTTTAACTCTCAACCCTTACCCAGTCGTTACTTTCTGAATATTTGCATTGTCTGTGAGAGTAACAGCCTTAAAAGGAGGTCAATGAGCATTATTTAAAGTTTTATCTTGTAATATGTCACAAAATTTAGATCGAATGGATGTTTTTTTATTCAAAATCTGGAGAACCTCTAATATTTTGAATAAGTGTTTTGAATAAGCAGAAAAGGAATAAGAAATTAGTGAAATGAGATACCACCTTCTAAAGTAAAAATTTATAAAATGCCCCTACACGCACGATTGCAAATAGAAAATATCTCTAGTAACGTATTTTGAAAGTATAAATGTCAGTTTAAATATGTTAATTTAGTAGTCCCAATATATTTTTAAAAATAGATAATTCATATTTTAAGTAAAATGATGATGAATTTTCATCTTTTCAGAACATAGATTTTTCTTTTTACTTTGATACTGAAATGTTTATGAACATCAATCTAGGGTCGTCGAACGATGACCAAATGGTTAGGGTGTTGACATGCGGTACCAGTATGCGTGGGTTCGTATCACATTATGGCATAAATGTTCATAGCCATTCAGGATCGACTCTGAGTAGGTGCCGGTCTCATTACCAATAGTATTGCAAAAAAGTAGACGGTTTGGTTTGGAGCACTACGGTCTACTTTTTGTAACACGAGGGCTAATGAGACCGGGACCTACTGTTTAAAGCCGATTCCTAACGGCTACGAACATCCATGCCACAGTGGGATTCGAACCCACGAACTCTGGTTCCGAAGGCCAGCACCCTAACCATTCGGCCATCTTTCGGCAATAGACCGTAGCTCTCCGAACCAAACCAAACCAACCAATCTAGGCTCAACTTGAAGCCTTTAAATATTTTTTATATACTGAGATAAATTCATAAAAGTACATGTAATAGCTTAAAAGTATTCACGTGCGTAAGAATACATAACATCTTGAGAAAAGTACTTTAACCACAAAAAACTGTTCCCTACAGTTTACAGGGAACAGTTATTTGTTGTTTCAACAAAATTATATGAATTTTTCTTATGGCTTTTTTAATGTAAAAAAAAAAAACCATAACCGCTCTATCGTTAGTATGATAGAGCGGTGGTATGATAGAGCGGTTAACTGTTCCATGTTAACCACTCTATCATACCAATTTTTTATGGGAAGTGGAAATTTTTAAAGATTTTAGGGTTGTGACATTAAGAGAATAATTGAACTTGAGTACTCGAAATAGATGCACAAGTCTGCTGTTATATCATGCCTCAATAATTACAAATAGGGGAGTAAATTATAGCACCCTGCAGCGTTTTAACCAGAACCTTCCCACATATGCTCTATAGGATTAAATTATGGAAATATGATATATGTCACAGCAATTAGACAAGCTCTTCTAATATTCACCAAAACTGAGCTCCGTTGCATATAGCTATACAATTCAGCAAGTGAATATATACTTCATTAAATCGTATTCTGTGTTAAGGAGACGGAAATGGCATATTAATTAATTATGATATACTTAAACAAATTTCACATAAATAAGATTATCTATACATTTTCTTAATTGTTCGTCTGCTGTGATGCATAGAACATATTTTGTCTCTTTTATCTTTGTGTTACAAATGCTTACTCAAGTAAGTTTATTCATTTTTATAACATTTTTATAACTACGATATTCCAGAGCGATGTCATTTGACAACCCTATTACGATGCCATGACATTCTGAAGAAGTGATTACAGCTCACCTTCTGTCGTATCTTCTTGCTGCTCGTTATGAAGAAAAGTTGAAATAAAGTTTTATAAATCACTCTCTGATATTTCTCTAGTAATGGCTCCTAAACCGACCCTTAAGTTTAATTTGGTCTAGCCTCTTATTCCCTCGATAGTTCTTGAAAGCTAGCTTGAGAATTATTTTTTTCTTAACGATATGCAGTCACAGTATTTAGAAAAAAAATAATTATTTTTATTCAGTTTGGTAAATACCGGGAGTCGGAACATAATTGTATATTGTAATAAAGTATAATTATTTAAAAAAAAACTAATTCTAGCCTCTTATTTTCTGGATATTTCTTAAAAGCTAGCTTGAGAATTATTTTTCTGTTGACAATTTGCAGTCACAATGTGTTTAGAAATGGGATAACTTTCTTTTATTCAGTTTGGTAAACATGGGGAGTCATAACATAATAGTATATTGTAATAAAGATATAATTATAAAAAAAACTTATTCTAGCCTTTTTCCCTGGATAGTTGTTGAAAACGATCTTGAGAATTATTTTTCTGTTGACGATATATACAGTAACAGTGTTTAGAAAAGGGATAATTTTCTTTTGTTTAGGTTGGTAAAAACGGGCAGTCGTAACTTAAAAATACATTGTAATAAAGATATAATTATAAAAACTAATTTGTTGCCACTTAATGTTACATAAACTGTTTTATTCTGATTTCATAAATTTGATTACTATCTGCACTTTACAGCTAAGTAAATTATTTATGATCTCATATAAAATGATAAGAAAGTGAATAAGAAAGTTTAGAAACACGTGTATCTCAATATCATTCAAATTCGAAATACTACTATAATGCTTATAGTAATAACGATTTAGTTTTATTTTAGTTTTCAAACTCGGAATACTACTATGATACTTGTAATAATAGCAGTAATATGAACTAATTGTAATAGTAATAATATTATAATTAATGCTTACTACAGTAGTTTTATTTATAATAGTAAAATTTGAAAAAGCATTACAGCTGTATCATTTTCGAGTTATTATACTTAGAAAAATATAACCATTTTAATCCCAGGGAACTTACTAGAAACGAAACTCTTTTGCCTATGGTGCTATGCAGTCAGAATGGTCAGGAAAGGAGCTTTACAACTAAAAATCACTTTGGGGGAAGAGTAGTAAAGGTAACATACTGTTGTTTGAAAAAACAGTTAAAGTTATAGATGTTGCTATTCATGTATCTTGCTACGGAGTATTAGAAAATTTTATTGTATTAAATCCTTCAAATAAGATTTAATAATTAATAAAAATTTATACATGAAATATTTGCATGAATATATACATGGTGCACAGCTAATTCTTTAGCCAGGCTTTTTCTTCTCAACCGTTGATAGCACACATTTACAACTAGTTAAATACTTTGTTTCAAATAAGGTAAGAATTCCTTTTGTGGAATTTTTGGATTAAAAAGTTAAATTTTGCAAAAAATTACACAATGTAAATTTCATACAGTCTATAAATTAACCAAGATGCTTAAATTCAAAGTTTGTAAACATTTAAAGAACTCTCTCGTTCTTTAGGGTATTAGTTAAAGGATTAATACAATAATTCGAGGACGGAATTAGTTTGCAATGTCCCTGTTTCGGCGTTAGGGAGGCGGTTTTCCTGATTATAAACGGGGGGAAGAGCACTCTTAGTTAAGGGGATAAACACATTACTTTCCTTTTGATTCTTTTGGCAGGTAAAATCAATTTTTAAATCACACAAAGCAGCCAAAATAGACAATAAATGAGGCACAATAGTGTTTTTTTCACAATTTAATGTTTAAACTACAAATATACAACTTAACAATGTATTCTAGAACAGAAACATGCAGTACTCAATTCAATAGATGCAATGTCTTATAGATGCATAAATAAAATATACATGCGCAAAAGGAAATAATTGAACACATAGCACATCGTCTTAATGGCAAACACGTTATGTTGTAAAAGACAAGTGCTGGAGTTTTTTATAATTCCAAATAGATAATACGATATTTTAACATACTTTAGAAACACTCAGTGGACGGTGCTGCTAAACGCATAAGCCTGGCAGAGAAGCAATTTACAGAGTCTTATGCGCAGCTCCAATGATTAACAAAGATTTACAAATGACTTCTTAACGCAGAAAGACATATATAATTTTAACCAAAGTTTTATATATATATATATATATATATATATATATATATATATATATATATATATATATATATATATATTAGAGGATCCTGCGCCTTACCCTTATGTCATGGTTTCAAAATGAACAAAAAATTGTGAATACAAGAAAAGTTCGGAGGATTCAGTTATATTTGCTAGGATTATTATGACAAATTTGAAGGATATATTCATCTATCTAAATTGGTGCTTAAAAGCAAAAATGATGAATTTCTTACTACTTTATGAGTTGTTAAAAAATACATAATTATAACGCTAAGGTGTTCCCAAACCGTATACCCTGACACTCTCATTAGTTGGATGCATTTACTGCAAAAAATAATTTTGAAGCGTACTTGATCTTTGATTTTTTTTTACTTTGTTTTAAACATCATTTTTTATCTTGAATCTTGTAGAATGCAAGCTAAATTTAAGGAAAGTATATTAATTTTTAAACATGTTCCTAAATTATTCTAGCCAAAGTAATAAACAAGTATAGCTTTTAGATAAACGTAAAGTATATTTTTGTATTCATCCATTTTTAACAATATTAAATTTTATTGGTTAAAAAAAAGTTATAAACTCTCGAAACTAAATAAAATCATTTTTCTCCTATAGCATAGCATTATTTTGTATTTGTATATCTCTATAATAGTAAGTTCAAAGAATATTGAGCAATCCATTTATTAATAATACAATAACTTTTGAGCATTCATTCATTCATTGTATATTGTCAGAGAAAATTATAGTTTGAGAACACCAAGTGAGGGAGAAATAAATACTTTCACTACCTCTGAAGGTTTTTATAGCTCTTATGCGAAACATATGGTTACAAAAACAAACTAAAGACATTTAATACACGGACAAGAGAAACACATCCTAATAAAATGTGATACAAAGGCTTTAGGCATAAAAGATATACTAAATATAAAATCTTACAGGTCAATGTAACAAGATATAAAACGACAATATTACTGGTGTATAAAATAAGGATAACCAAGGCAGTAATTAATTATTCTGCCTTTAGCAAGATTCTTCTCAACATAAAATATTCTAATCTTTATTTGAATTTTATTTCCATTTCTAAGAGTAGCGTACAACTTTATGTTCTTTCTAAAACAGCTATTCACAGAGATAGAAACCACTGATATGCATTACCTTATTACGCAATATTTCTAGTTTAATAAAACCGTAGCAATGTGTATGTATAGAGAGCAAAATGTATCAAAATGGACGCAATTTTATTATGCTTTGAAGTACAACTTATGCTTAAGATTTTATGACGAAATAAATTTCTTCCTAATACTCAAAAATGTTTCTGCTTGATTAACAAAACGAGTTTTGTTTCTATTAAACTACATGAAAATTGAAACTCTAATTTACAATCTTTTAATTTTAATATTAATTGTTGAAAATATTGATACTTTGAAACCTTTATAGGTTTAAAGGTTAAACACACACAGATTTTAAAATTTTCATTGGTTTTTAATTTACTTGATTATTGGAATTTTTTATTGTACAAATACTCAAATATAAAACTTTAGAACGCACTTTAATCCATTATATTTATATTAGTTTTACCTCAAAATCATCACGCTTAAAGGATTTCATATAGACACTGAAATAGAAAACTAATTAAATTACGTAATTATCAGTGATTGTAAACAATGTATGAAAACAGTTAATAAAGAGCATTTTTGAAGCTGTTATTTTCATAAAGATAAGCAGTTGATACATTATACAGAATTTTTTTTTGTAAAATTATATTAACTTATTCCATATTAATAACAATATGTAAAATATCGATTATATTTCTCAACTGATAAACATAAGTAGTTACTGTGCGTTTTAACGACTTTAAATTTAATGTTATTTTACCTTTCAATCATAAAGATCAGCAGTATAAAAATGTCATTGTATCTCTGAAACTAAAAGAAATTTACTATCTTTTGCTAACATATAAACGTTAGAATCTTATCACTTGCTCTTGTTGATTCATATGACAGGTTTTAAAAAGTAACTTTTTTAAATCCTACGATCACATTAAAAGGATGGATATATGGAATTTGCTAAATTAAATGCGAATATTAATACATGGAATGCGGACGAATAGAAAGATGGTCGGGCACCATCCAGAGAATAGAAAATATAAATTATTTTCTCAGAAAAAATTTATGCTTTTAAGTAATTTTTTATTTGAATGGAGTAAATCTTAGATTGGCTAGGTTTGTTTGAAATATAATACTTTTATTCCCCATTAATGCGGATTAATTTTTCATGAAGACTAAAATCACTTTATGATTAAAATTGGTTAAGTATTAAACAAATGCAGGTTATGGAAATAAATAAATCATGTTGTTAGAAAAATACATTCTTTGTAATTATGCATTAGTAAGGATTATTCATACATAACAAGTGCGTAGAATTGTACAAAAATGGCTTATACCTAGCTACAATAACACATTTACATACATCTGTACATTTACTATTATGTGGGAATTTTCAACAATAAAACACAAATTTTAACAATGGGAAGTTTCGAATATAAGATATAAAAATACGAAATCAATATAATTACAGTTAAAAGGTACAAATATAAAATTTCACTTCAGATACAGTTGCATAAAGCATAAACTAAGATGAAAATACATTAACAACATTCAAATAAATAATTTTATATTAATCTTCAAATTTAATAGAAATAAAAACCCTTAAAAATATATCCATGTTAAGCAAAATTTAACAGATGGTTAATTTAAACTCCAAGACATTTACGTCGTAAAATAAATAAGGTTTTGAAGACTGCATTTCTCTTTCGAGATATCCTAAATGTTGTTAATCGGATTAACGACCTAATTAGGAAACACAGTGCATCTTAGCAACGAATATAAATTCTCGAAACATTTTTCAGAAAATTAGGTAGGACTTCTATAATTTATTCTTGCTAATTATTCCTTTACGTTTCTAGGATTAAATATAGAAAAGGTAATATTTAACTTAAGTAAGTAAGCAAGCAGTAATTTGAAACTCAGCTACAATATTCTTATCTGCAAAATAAATTTGCTTTAGAAGAGTCAAATATTCACTTATGTTTTTAAGCTATTTAATGTAACTTAATAATATTAATATATCTTAAAGTAACTTAATGAGTAGAGTTACCGTTTAAATGGAACATTTCTCATAAAGAATTTGTTAAGTATATACAATAAATAATTATTATTTTGGTAACTGAATAATAAGTATGAATAATTAATATTTCATTAATAAATTTTAAACGCATAATAGACTGTAATATTGACTTTCCAATGGCAAAATAATTCCCAAATGACTCTAAATGTAATTTTATCAGAAAGCATTTATCTTATTGGTACTATACAGTATAAACAATTACAAATATCAATACCGGAGAGCATTTGAATAATTCAATACAAAACAAGATATTTAATAGCCATTGTCGTTCTGGCGGCATAAAACACGTATACAAATGACTTAACAATACATATAAAAATATTCTGAATTAGCTACACAGAAACATGTATAAAAGGCTTTGTAAATGGAGAAGATTTTAGAAAATAGCAGGATTGATCAAACAGGTTTCAATAATAAAACTTAACATAGTGATGAGTAAATTCATAATATAATTTCTGTTGTGTCTGAAAAGTATTAGATTGCATACGTAATATATACAGGATTAATTGTTACTTGTGCACACTTTACGGCAAACAAATACATGAACCACTGCGCCTAATAATAAGTTTGAGATTTGTTTGATATAATTTATTAGCTTTAATATCGAAAACAGTGTTACTAAATATATTTAGTTTGACTTAAATATTTATAGATACTATTATGTGAGTTTTCGGTAAAAGTAATTACAATATGGAAAAAAAAGGAAACGTGGAACTACATTAAGCTTTAGCTCATAAACTAATGTAGCAGAGAATAATTTATCCCTGAACATATTGGACGCATTAAATGCTCTTTTACTTTTTAAATAAATAATACGAGGATTAATCAAAAAGTAATGTTACAAGGCCGATATTACAAGATTTTCGTCTAATAAAATATTAGTAGTGTGTGATTATTCTAACACATGCCGTAGGCAATTGTGCAGAGTGTCCCGCCACCTACAGAGCTAGTTAACACAAATGACGACTTACTTGGAAAACTGGTCTCGCGAAGAAATCCGCTCATTTATTCAATTTCTGAGGGCTAACCGCTTCTGAAATTCAACGGCAGAGAATTCAGATTTAAGGAGAGAATGTAATGTCTCGTCAGAATATCGCACAATCGTGTCAAAGTTTGCAGTCAGTGAGGCAGTGGTCATTGACAACTGCTGGAACACCATCGGCTAACCTTCTTACATCTTGCCCGTCACTCCAGTAGACTTTCACCTCTTCCCTTATTCACAGAAGCACCTAGGAGGGTGACAATTCACTTCAGACAAGGAGGTGAAACAGTTCACGTGGCGATCAACATCAACGTGGTTGAACACATGGCAGAATTTTTACAGGAAAGATTATTCATACTCATTTCTCGAAGCGGTCATAGCCCAAAGAAATAAGACTACTATTTCAGACAATAACCTCATGTACTACCGGTTGGCTTTATTGGTTGTATGAAATAAAATGTACACATTCCATTAAAGGCTTTGTAATATTACTTTTTGATCACCTGTCGAACGTGCAGAACTAATTTAAACAATTTTATGTAATGTTTTTTAAATTTAAAAATGTATTTAAAGAAACATTTCTCTTATACTTAAAAAATATGTCAGCCTAATTGCATTGAATATTTTAAATTATTAGAAAAGAAAAACTTTTATACTATAGCCTTTGGGATAACATGAGATTCACTGAAGTTACGCTAATTAAAATCAAAATTGCAATGTGAGTCATTTATAATAAACATGAATATACTAAAATAAATATGATGATAAGTAAAATTAAAATGACGCAATAAAGCCACTTACTTTTTTGAGAGTAATTTAATAAAACTCAATTATAGTTAAATCAAGTCATGATATATTAATTCTTTCTTACAGAAATGTTCTTTCTTTATAGACTAAAATTATGTTTCAATCTAAATTAGTTACTTAAAATGTCATTAAAATATAAATTGGTAGAACTACAAAAGTCCTAAAATAATATATATAAATGGCTTTTCTATTTAAAAAATGTAATTAGTAACCAAGCTTCTCATTTTGCATAATTTGTCGTAAATGCAGCTTGATATTTTTTAAGATTACGTAAATTTTTATGACAATAACTTTAATAAAAGAAAACTTCTTTACACTTCAGAATTTTATATTTCCTATTTTTTACGAAAAATAATGTACATTTTATCAGTTTTATATTTTATTCAGTAAAATTAAATATCATTATTTTAAGTGCATTTAAATAATACTGTTGATTTTAATATTTTTATCAATAATTATTTTTAAACAATGCAAGATAGATAAAAACTATATTCCATGAAAAATAGCAGAAATAATGACTTCATAATCTAATTATTTATCCTAGATTACGTAATACAGAAGTCATTTATGTGTACCTCATTGAACATGAAATATTACTTCGATAATATAAGCTCAAATTTGTGTTAAAATATTTTAACTTGTGTGAACACATACTTAAAGAGAGAATTTTAATACTGTTTATATGAATATTTTTACAAGTTATATCATTTAACTAAACAATATGCAACAATATATGATTTGATGCTTAATAAAAATACATAAATGAATGATGAACGGTTTTTCGTTTAACTCGACACTAGTCACGTCTATTATTTGAACGCTAGTGCTCGCTTATCGGTCAATTTGCCACCTATAAAATTTGCCCGAATGGAAAAAATATTTAAGTTATTGATGAAGTTTTCTAACATATAAACTCATTTTTTAATCTTTTTTAAAAAGAAATGTTCTTGGAAATGGGATAGTAGTTAGCAAACTTAACTCCTAGGTGGAAAAAGGCGATTCCTTAAGTAAAATGAAATAAAATACAGAAATGAATTGTAACAATGCTAAAAAGAAATGAAGCATTCAAGGTCAGTTACAAGGAGTCTCCCCAGTGTAATTTTAAAGGGTGATTGTTAGTACCATGTAAAAAAAGCAAGAAATCGACCGATGCGCGACTACTGTTGAGTTAAGTATCCAACACTTCAATGTTAGGAAAATCGCTGAATTACTGAAATAAGCAGCAGACCTTTTTACGAACAGAAAAATATATCTTCACATTTCAAATTATAGTTTAAAAAGTAGTACAATAAGCAGTTACATTTGCACATTATATATTATCTCACGATTAAAATTTGATTTAAATAATAAAAATCTTTTTAAAAAATCTTCTGGAAAAACATACATTCATTGTAAACGATAAATTTCTTTAATCTTTAAATCGTATAAACACTTGTAATTCAAAAGGTCGTTTCAAAAATCATTTTTCTTTGAAACTAAATACAAATATAATGAGAAATTGAGATGCTTATAACATTTATCTCTACCCAAATGCTGAAACAGATTAAAATATTGAACAAAGCTCTTTGGTAAATGCCTTAAGACTTTAATCATTATAGAATCCCAATAATACCACAGAGATTCATTCAGAATGAGAAGATAAAAAATCTCTACATAAAGTGTTAAATCATTTTATATGGATATTACTTTAATTTGAAAACTGATTAGAAATCTTTTACTGCAGATGCACATTAAAGTAGAATAGTAAATATACAGGATTTATAAATTTAATAGCTTAAGATAAAATCCGTGAAATGTTTTTCCATGGCAAGACCATTTTAAATATTATTTACTCAAAATCTACATTTTTTAGGTCTATAAAGGGGAAACTTTTTGCCTGAAGAATATATGAAATTTAGAATAATGTTTAAAGCTTGGATTGCTTAAAAACTAATAAATTTCTTTGGATCATAAATTGCATCCAGTGAAGACAACAGTTAAGTATTAAAAAGCGTAATTTACGCACTTTAAGAATAACATGAGTTAGTTTTTTTTATTATAATTATCGGCCGGGGGGGGGGGCTTCATTCTTATTCATACAATAAAAATGAAGCAAATCCCAAGTACTTCAATCTTATAAACACAAGTTTAAACAAAACAATAACTTGCTCTTAAAGATACAATAATCAAATCTGGATTTAAAATAAATGTTAAGCAAAAGATTTTTTTAAATAATCGCTGCATCAGACTTTTGGATTCATGATTGAAAAAAAGTAGCTCATTTGGTAACTTTTATAAACCTTTATGTATATAATTATATTGGTGAGTCGTTAAAAGTGTAACAAGCCAGGAGTTCATATTTCATGAAAAATAATTACATTTTGCTCAAATACTGCACAGATTTGTAAGAAAGTAGATTTCGTGTATAAAATTATTCAAATAAATTTTTAACATTCACCTAATAAACAACGCTGAATAAGAATGGGATAAAAAATTGGTTTAAAAATCAAATACTTTTGAACGTTTGCGTTCCAAATTAATTTTTCTCATTCCTAATAGTCTAGTCCAAATTGGTGTTCCAGTTATATCAATTTATTGCTGATTTAGCGAATTTAATTGAGTGAAGAAATGTGAACCGTAAATTTTAAATTTAAAAACTTTCTTTAACCACATTTGACGCTGTACCTCGTTAAAAAAAAATTATGTTGTGTCAGACTCAACAATGGAGCGCAAAGGGTTGATGTCTAAAATGACTTATATACAGTATTGTAATACTGAGTAGTGATGATTTTTTAATTTCTATAAAGAAACACTTAAAGTTGTTTCATAAGTTTTACTTCAATTGTCATAATGAAAATATAAGTAGACTATCACGTTGAGCAAATAATTGTTCAAATTATTATTTTAAACATCCATAAAAGGGATACATTACTGAAAGTTAGAAGGTAAAATATAAAACAGCAGACATTTTGAACTATTTAACACACAACACTTGCTCCACATAACCAAAACTATGCTATTACCTTTTTATGGATAATGTGTATTGGATTTATAAAAAAAAAAAAAACTTACAATTTGGCAAATTTTAAACAATTTAGACAGGCGTTTTAAACCAAAAAGAGTATTTCTCAACTCAGCATGAATTCTCTATGAACAGTGAATTAAAAATTCTGTAGCTTATTTAATATAAAGCCGGGTTAACCCTACACTGCAGAATTATGCGGAATAACTGTGCAGTGTGTAGTGAAACAAAGCTTTATTCATATCAACGAAAAAATTGTTTGTGTTTATTTCACATTGGTTTGCATAGCAATCAATTCTTTTACTCAATTCAATCTGATTATTTTTTTCTGTAGGAGTAATGGGTATTAAAAGTTTGAAAATAAACATTTTTTGGGTATTGCGCATATTCATGCTGTATTTTCATTATGAATTTTGCTTCTATTTTTTAATGCTTGAACCGAAGAATTTTTTTCTTAGTTGAACCAGATAATTTTATATTAAAGATTTAATTTTCTATCAGTATTTTTCATTTATTTATCAATGGTATTTATAATTAATATTGAAATCTCAAATACAAATTTTCGTTAAAAACAATGAAAAAATTCAAGAAGAACATTTAAATATTTTCGAAACATTGTCTGGGTTCAAATATGCGAGAGAAAAAATATAGTTGTAAATAAATAAATTGCTCAGTGTACGGCTTGTTTGAAATCTAGTCCATATCATTACTTTTATACATTAAAACTACTGAATATAATTGGGTTTAACAAAGGACGTGTTCAATGTGTATATACACAGCTGGTAGAGTATTTTGCACAAACTTAAATGTTGAGATTCCCATTTGTTTTAAATTACACACAACATATTCAGACTGTACAGATACCATTATATGGAAACCATTTACTTATAGAGATATTTTTCACGTAGAAAAGTAATAAAACAAAATAATAATACACTCTTTCCTTTGAAAAATCACAACGTACTCACTTTGTTTAAAATGAGTTATCTTCATCCAATGCATCTCTTAAGTATAAGGGGTAAAGGAAGTGAAGATCAATCACAGGAAGGTAACAACAAGATATGATTTTATTTAGAACTATTTCTCACAATTTTCAGCATTTTTACATCATTGTGCTAAAAAAGTTTTTGGCATCGTTTTTTCATGAATATTAACAAATAAAATAAAAGAAAATGAGGAAAAAAAGCACCCTTGTACTTTATATATAAAATTTGTTCAAAATTTGTATCAATACAGCAGACATTTACATTATACATATTAATTTGCAACATATACCTTTTTGCTAAAAATACATAACAGGAGGACAGTAAATTGTAGACAATGGATATAGCAATAAATTTACGAAACTTTTATAAGACACAATAAACAAACGCATAAATTTGTTTTAAAGGATATTAGGTTCCAAAAATAATTTTTCAGCACTTTTTTACGACGTTAAAAGTGATAGTTTTTTTTTAAATAGTAACACCAAACAACATTTAAAGGTTACTTTTATGTTGTTGTTTTCTTTATATTATTTACGTAAATATACAATACAAACCAGAAAAATAACATTTACTTATCACACTTTCAAATGTTCTTTCTTGTACAGTAAAGGGTTCGTATAAAGCTTTTGAACGAAGAGAGAAAAGGGGGATAATAAAACGGAAAGGAAATAAATAAAGATTTAACAAATGCAAGAGGTAAAAAAAATCACAAGAGAAAACTCTTTCAACGCGGTTAAAAAAATAAGCTAATGAACAAAACAAATTCTTATAGACATATACATACATACATTTTTGTATATAATTTTTATGTATTAATATATGTTTATAAGCTAAGATGACAAAAATATAAACAAGCATATGATTATGTTTTCAGAATTCACTTTTCTCTGTGAAAGACAGAACAATGTTCTTTTGTAACTAAAATCAGTTATATCAAAATCTATATCTAAGTACTTCAATCCATTACGCTTTATAAAAGTTTGCTCTAGCCAAAGAGCTGCCGAACAGTTTACCACAAATCTTATCAGTCTTTTATTGTAGAATCAGTTAGTCAATCGCTTGAGTTCTCTAGGATGCTGTGCATCTTTTGTAACATACATTGGATTTTCAAATGTCGAAAATTTTCGTCCAAAGCGCATTCTTACTGGGTATCTTCTTCTGTAAGCAACTAGTACAATTAAAGCGATGATGATTATAAGAAGAGGTATACCCACTCCAGCAATAATGTAGATCATGGTGAGACTCAACTTAAATCCTCCAATATCATATTCTTGGGCGTATCCAGTTTCTAAAGCTGGTAGTTGCTCTTGTTCTTGTGGTTCAGAAACGTTGAGAGACTTCGAACCATGGCTTGGATTTAAAGGGACAGCATCTTCCTCGGTTGTTTTCTTCCCATTCTCTTTTGGTGGTACAACTTGAAGAAGATGTGGTTCTGATTTTGGCTGAAAAGATAAAAAAAAATATATGTATATAAACATTAATTTCATAGTTTAATGAGTAAAAAGTAAAACAGTTCTTGTACGATGAGATTTATATCATTTCTGTACACTGTTCAAATTCAAATAAATTATTATAGATTTCGACAAAATATACATTTGCTTTGGGGGAATTAGTTTTATATAATTTTTTACTTTTATTCAATAGACAGGTCTTCATACTCACACTTCTTGATTGTCAAATTCACTCTAAAAACATATGCACACATTTGCACAGTAAAATTAAAAATATTGTAATTAAAATTACAAACAAACAATACTGCTCGTTAGAAAATAATTTCATTTGTACTTAAACCATATTTAGTATTGTTAGCTTATCTCGTTTTTTTTTATCTGCTTTAATGCAAAAACACAAGCCATCTTTTAACAGAAATATACATCAGAGGCTTTAATTTCAAGTGGTTTAATTAAGGAATTTTTTAAATTGGTAGAAAATATTTGTCTTTAACATAACCGTGTTGATTTATAAGCATCTCCTTTCATCCTTAGTTCGGATTGTAGTATTATACTCTTTAGTAAAATCCAAAACTTTTTTACATAATCTTTTAAAAGTAAACTTTTAAAAAATTTTTAAAAACCACTAAATGTTTCTATCACTCTGATGTTATAGATTATTACTCGTTATATGAATATTAGCAAATAAAACGATAATCCTTCTTCGTAAATATTGTAATAAATTAACAAATTGTCTTTTAGTCCTTCTTAATGAGATATAAATTATAAATAAGGTATAAACAGAACATAACTCAAATAAATTTTTATCGTTCTTTAAGTACGCAAAAGGTCTCTTAAATTCATTGCAACTTGCTAATTAGATCTTGTGTAGCAAAAAATTGAGCCTAGCGCTTCATTGTTGCTTAAAAACACATATTTTAATTTCATAATCTAAAAATATCTCAGATAAATAATATTTATAAGAAGAAATTTTGTCTCTAATTAGAAATTCTAGAAATACAAAAATGCATATTTTTAAACAGTAATAAAATCCCATTTTCAAATTATTAAGGGACATTAAAAAGTGTTTTTATAAATTATTAACTTACAGTTATGCAATTTTTCCCATATTAAATGAAGTATAAGTAAGTTCATCGCACTCTTTTTTTTTATTAAAATCAATCAATAATTTTGAATAATTTCGTTTTTAAATTGTCTCTCTTGCGATATAAAATTTTTTACGGATTCCTACGTTACCGAAGCGTTACTAAGCGTTTACCGAAAAGTTCTACTATATATTGAAAACATATGGGGAGCCATTTTAAATTTCGAATTTGTTTAGATTAATAAAGCGCAATTAAAATTTAGAAAGTTCAAATTTTTAAAGAAAATTCTACCTATAGACAAAAATATTTACTACGAATCCACTATTCAATATTTTTACGTATCAAAAGAAAAAAATTAAAAAATTAGTTCAGAAGGAACAGTTTAAAAATGAACAAAATATTTCAAATAACTGCTTTTAGAAAATGTACCGTGTGTTAAAAATATTTTTAAATGTAATGTGTATTGTAATGGGTATATATTTCGCTGTATGTGTGCACAAAGTTTCATAACTTAAAGTTAATAATTTCATGAATGTTTTTTTCTAATATACAATCCTTCTTTAATAACAACACTGACTACTGACAGTTTTTACTCCGAGCAAATGTTTCATGACAGCGAACCAGGAATATTTCAGTGCACTCTAAATCTCCAATTATGTATATTGGTAATGAAATTCAAATGAATAGTCAGTCATTCACCGATCATTATTTCTTTGAAGTAATCTCTCATTAAGTGGGAAATGGGGAAATGCATTGCGAAAAAAAAACTAGAAAAAAGGGGAAAAAACAGAAGAGGTAGAAATCTTGCTGGAAAAAGTCACGTAATAAAGACGTGAAGACATAACAAAGGAGGCCTTTTCGTAAGTGGAGAAAGTAGTCAGTCCAGTTTCTCCAGGCACGTGCAGCATGTCAAAAGACAAGAAGAAAAAAAAATTTGACTTAAGGCGATAGGACTCAGAGTAGCAGGTGTTGAGATAAGGCATCGCGTGATAACTAAGAAGTAAAAACTGAAAAAGAAGCACCATAGAATGCCTTTTTCTACACTTCCTGATGATATTATTTTAATTTCAACTAATCTAGTGAAATGAAATTGTATAAAAAAAGGCTTTGGTCTACAGCTACAACTCTTGTTCAATAGTCGCCATGTTGAGCGTTAAGAGGTAAACATGCTTTATAACAGTATAGTAAGAGTGAAATTACAAAAGTATTGACTATTATGATTCAAATATATTATACTTTAGTAAACATATATGCACACACGCTCATACATAATCATGTCAACATGTGTACATATATGCCAACTTCTACTCTACTGTTCATAGCATTTTTAGCTGCAAAACTAATTTGTGTTAATTTATATCAACAAATCAAAACGGGCATATAACAAAAGCTTATAGTATTAGATCTAAGAGAATTATGTATTCTCCTATTTAAAAAAGAAAGAAATAGTTAGAAATTGAAGGAATGTAAGAAGTTGTCTCGATAATAATAAATATTGAGAATTAGCATTGTGATAAAATATCTTTCAACAACAAAGAATAAAAAAATTCTCAAAGCATATATTTTCTTTCTCAATATTTCTGAGATATTTCATTGGTAAAATGCCTCTAGAATCCATTTGTTCTTATAAGTGTTTTCTTATCTTCTGGAACATCAAGGCTAGACGACGGTTGAAGAATTAGGAAGCTGCCTTTCGGTACAAAGTCCCTGAATTCGATTTTGATTGGGGTCCAGAATGATTAGCTTTTGCGCTGCAAAAAAATCGGCAGACGCCCTTTTAGCCAAATCTTAAACATTATTGGATGTCATATATACTATATGTTTACACATACGTTATAAATACTCATTTGAATCAAACTTTTAAGATGAGCTTAATAATTTGCATTACATTGTAACATAATATTAAAAATATTATGATATATGATAAACGAAATTATTTCTTTAATGGTTTAAGATTTTTCAAGTCTGAGTTGTTTTTATAAAAATTGTTTAAAATTTAATCGGTGATCGAATGATAGAGCACTTTTCTTTGGTACCAGAGTTCATGGATTCGAATCCCGCTGATGGCATGGATGTTCGTAGCCGTTCGGAATCGACTTTAATCAATAATTACCTGTGTCGTTAGCCGTCGTGTAGTAAGAAAGTAAGCCGTAGTACTCTAAACTAAAACAAGCTAATATTTTCTCAAAAAGGTAACCATTATTAATCATTATAATCTAAAGTCAAATATCGTTAATGTTAATATTAGAATCTAAAGTCAAATATTGAAGGGGGAAGAAAACATTAACCAGAAACTAATGAAACTGAATATAACATGGAGAAAATTTGCTTGCTACCATTAATATTCACTAAAAGTACATAATATTACTGACTTATTCCTGAGTGTACAAGATTCTTCGGTTAGAATCACAATAATGCACTTGAATTCCATACACGGTTACTTTCAAAATTTGTAGGTCACAGGCGGAGAAAGATGCATTCAATACTTTTTAGGTCAAGTTACAAAATATAAGTAATAACACTTAAATGAATAAATGATACAGCTTCTATGAGAATACTATTACAGTAATACAACTAGATATAAAACTAAGTATGTATATCATTATGTATCTTCAGCTGATATGCATTTCAGAGCTATTGTACATGTAGAAGAAACCTAACGCAGGAAATGAAACTGACCTACTTAATTATTCATATACTGAAATGTGTTACAGATGTATGAGAAATGAGAGACTCAAAATGACAATATATATTCCTGGGAACCATGTCGACTGGAGTTAAGTACAGCAGAAAGTTTGTCCATAAAACACTATAAAAATTTTAGTTGTTCGACACTAAAAGTATAATCTTAAAACGGGATTAATGAACAATTAACAGTCTAATTTATTATTAACAACTAGCATATAGCCCGTCATATGAAGGAATTAGTAAAATTAAGTACCCTATGAGACGGTTAAAAAAATGGTTTGTTTTTTGGATGAAAATTATCTGGTACACTCTCCATAATTTGTTTATCTTCATACTCCTCTAAAGTCTCTCGATACTGCGTATTCAGTTTAGAATCGCATTGAATTAATTTAGTCAAACTGTGTGGTTATGTATAAAAAACAAACACACAAACGAACAAACTTCAAAGTTTTTAAAGTAAAGCCAAATATAAAAGAAAACTATTTACGTAATATATAAGTTCAGAGATAAAACGTATGAAAATAATGCAGACTATATTTAAATAATTTAAACTAAGAAAGGATTAAATGAGATAGTTAAAGGTAATGTCATAATGCTGGAAAAAATGTTATTTTTACCTATTTATTATGTGATAAAATTATTAGCCTACTCTTAACCGGGGAAAATAAGGCTTGAAATAATGGCATTAAACGTTCGAAAAGGTGGGGAGAGTTTCCATTCCAGGTCCAACCGCTTCATAAATTCGAGGATAGACGGACAGATAACTTAGACTTTTATTATATAGAGGATACAAGAATGTAGTAATGCTATTAATTAATATATAAAAATCTATTTTTTTTTAATTCCAATAGAATAATATTGACTGTAGATACTTTGTCTCACCTGAAAAGATTTGTTCAATCATAAAGAAAACCAAATTATTTTAGATATAATGGCAGACAAATTTGGTATTCAGATAATCGAAATTTTTTGGAATGTCTTTTTTATTTTTATTTTTTTAAATGAAAACTCAATGTAGTTTTTTACTTATTAAATAATAGTCATTATTTTCACACAAAGCGGTACAGGAGATATAAAAGAAGATGGGGAATTCACCATACTATTCACCATCTGTAATAAAAAATTGGCATAAAATGTATTCTTTTTTATTGAATGTATTTATATAAATGCAATATCTTCTTATAAAGTTAATTTTTTCTGTTTAAACATACAACTTTAAAATATTCAATTCAATATATTGCTAGACAATGATCGGATGAGTAGGGAGTTCTTTTTGGTACAGAAATCTGTAGTTAGTTTTTTTTATTTAGAAATGTCTCGATTTCTTTTCGATAGACTTGTATTTCTATCTTGTTGCATTAGCATTGGTTATCATCTAGTAAATTTTTTCAGTCTTTTGCAAACATGAGCATGATGTAAACTTCTGAATGTGAATAGATCATGGTTTTACTTTGAAAAAGACCAAACATAAAGGAATATATTTTTCAAGTGGCTGTCAAAGTAAACAAAAAACTTACACAATTACCACTCTCACACTGAACATAAACATTACTAATTAGCTTTATTTTCCGTATCTTCTTATAAATACTTTATCCTATACCAAACGATAGATAATATTTTAATTAAAATGTACTGCTTTACCTCCCATCTGATTTTCCTTAAATTTTATTCGAATAAGAGATATTTTAGGTTTCCCTATATATTGTATTATAAATTATAAGAAATTTTGAGAAAAAATTATATCATCAAACAAAAGTATATCTAACTAAATTTCTTTGTTGAATAAAATTTAAATATGCTTGTAGGAATGGAAATTAATCTTACTGAAAATTAAAAACATCTATATATTATATATAGTTAGTAAGCAGTAGAAAACAACGGCCACAGATGAACGATAAAAATAATAGTAACAACAGACTAAATTATTTTGCTAATTCAGAGAAGTAACAGGATGATATTTGATCAGCTCTGAATTTTCCAATCATCGAAATTTTCCTCAACCAAGGCATATCCATGCATTTGCCTGGTTGTCAGGCATTATATAATGGAAGTTGGGAATAGAAATTAGTATGGTTTGAGTTTAGCTACTTGCCTAACGTTTCAGAGACGTAATCAGATGTTTGGTAACCAGTTTTTAATTTGTCGAATCTGCTAGTCTTCGAAATTTGGTTCAGCCGAGGACACTATATCTGAGCAAATTATGTGCAGAAAACACTGAAGGAAATCAGTATTATAGAAGAGCCTAACGTTTACTCGTGAGCACAAAAGTGTGAATTTATTACTTTTATCTCCTGTACGATATATTCTATTGGTCGAATTCCTTAGTGAATTTGGATCCTAACTTTGGCCCTGTTTCAGTTCTGCGGAACTTGCCTAACTTACAGTCTTGAACTGTTTGTTTTTTAATTAAAAAAATTATTTCAACTAGTCTTTAGTTTATCTCTCTTCATATACCCTTAACTTATTTTGATCTGAGAACCTTGTTGCATTTTAGCACTCGTGTCTCTATAATTGCCTATCATTTGCCTATATTATTTTAGTCTAAACTCAAGCATTTTCTCACGCGATTCCTTCTCCACTCATTTATTTCCTTTTAATGTTATTGCCAACAAAATACTCAATAGATTGAAGCACTACCATTGTCAGCAAACCCAGTACTAGAGGGCTTGGCCCAGGGAGTACTGTTGCCAATTCATCCTATGTGGCCCCTATGTGACCAAAACTCAACCTGGTTCAACGCAGTTATTTGAACTAGATTTCCGCGCCGAGATAGGTCAAGGAATTCAGCTGGTAGAATCTTCAGAGAAGAGGAACTGATTCCTCTGCGATGAGGAAAGTATATAAACAAATTCAATCTAGAGGCGGATCTCAGAATAGAGCTTTCCAACATATAACCTGACATTGTGGTTCTGGTTTTAAGAAAACGATTACATACACCTCATTAAGTAAAAAGTATTTACAGAAAGCATTATAATAAGATCTCATTTGACCAATTATTTTATCAAAGATGAATGTATTTGTATGTTTATGGTAATGTAGTTTAATATATTTCGATTTGCAACTTTTTAAATATATTTTACGGTTATATCTTTGTTTATTTTTAAGTTTGTTAATCTAATTCGTAACCAAAATGTTCATATATATAAATGAGCTAAACGAGCAGTGTATTTTAAACAATATGTAATATAACGTAGTGCTTATAAAATAATAAAACCAGAAACTAAGTCTCAAAAACAATGTAAAATCCTTAGTTGGGATAAGATCCACAAAATAATAATAAAAATGTTCAAGAGGGTTTCTCGGACTACATAAGTTTAAGAGCCTTTGGCCAAGAGAAAGACTGATAATATCTAAAAATAAGACCAAGAAGACTTACACAAACCACGGCTGATCTTCAGTTTGGCACATACAGAGTATAAAAATAACTCAAAATTTTGGCAATTTCGTTTGGTTAATGGAATAAAGTTAAAGATGAGATTCTCCGATGTCCTTTCCCAGTTGATAGGGCTTAAAGTTCTTATTTATGGACTACAGGAAAGACAACGCCCTTCGATATTAGCCAAGAAAAGTCTTGGAAGAAAAAAGCAGATAATGAGTGCAAGCACTGCCAGTGAGTTTCCCAATTTTAAACCTAGACAATGTTGGACACTTTTAAGAATAAAATATACATAAAATAATATAAAAATTATTTCTGTAATTTTAAATATACTAACTACCAGTGCAAAGATTATGTAAAAAATTTTTTAAAAAATTTTCATATATTTTTTTCAATCTAGTACTGCACGTATGAGCTAGTTTAAGTACGGAATATGTGTTTCTTCTATTATATGCAATAGTTACTCCAATTTTTTTTTTTGTCATCTACATCCCTTTGTGCCTCTTGGTGTCTCATCTGTACTTCAAGAAAAAAATGCATAAACTATGGTGCCCACAGGACAGTAACTAGGTCCTTTAGCGCTCGAAAACTGGCGAAACACTGATCTGTGCGCCTACCACCGAATGTAGTGAGAAAATATATAGATTTTTTTTTATATCATATATATTAGAACGAACTCAAAATAATTTGTTAATTCTTAAAATGTTTCTCGTATATTAGTTTTTAATTTTTTCTTCTATATTTATTCTATTAATTCTTAAAGATATTTTCGAACACAATAGAAATATTATTTTGCTGATAAACTGGATAGTTTATTTGAGGGGAATATTTTTTTACTTGTACGTTGAATTTTCATAAAAAAATGATGATTTTCTAAATTTAAATTTACTTTAATAACATTAATAAATTGAAAATTTAAAACGAATGCCCGAATTTTTATAAAGACATATTACAAGTGTTTGGTAAACATTTTGCAAGAATTTGTAACCAGTTTAGTCTGTAGGAGCATCTTAAAAAAAATAAGAAATTTCATAAAACAGTAATTTTTAAGCACATTGGAATTGAAAAATAAAATCTGATTCTAAAATTTAAAAAATATTTTTCTATTTTTCCTTATTTCTACTTGGGGCGAATCGTCTATTTTCGGACTATATTTTCCTCGCATCGCCCCTATGACTGATGCGCATGTGACAAATGCCACCTTTGCCACGGCCTGGTTAGGGCCCTGGGTGCCCAACATTTTCTAAAAAAATTATAAAATAATTTCCCCTTTTTAACAAAGAATGCTTTCTAAAGAATATCAATGTTTCTTAATTCAATATGCAGTTATTTTTCTCCGTTTTTGCCTTCCAAGAAACCGGAGGTGTGTCTCATGTGATCATTTCGCATAGCAGATCCGGTCTAGGTGATCTGTAGAAGCTAAAAACGTTGCCAGTTATTTAACTAATGACCGAATTCTATAAAGCTGTGGAAGCTTTTAATGCGAATTTAATAGCCATATTGCTTGCACATCTGTGCTCAAAAGATTGAGGCTTCACATCACTTGATTAGAGGTTTGGATAGTAAAGAGCGAAAAGAAGTGAATAAAGGCTCATCTATGAGTCAACATTTCCTTCAGAAGAGGAGAAATACTGTCACGGATTCTTTTTTTTTTTTTTTTTTTTTTTTTCATTTGAAAAGGTTTAGTGAGTTATAATTTTAAGAAGAAATCTTAGCATAAAGAGATAACATTTAAGCTGAGATATATATGAGAAGAATATTCCAGTAAGGGTTCCAAAGCGTATCTGTTTCACTTGAAAAAAATTAGAAATCCATTATATTCCTAGTGCATTGACTATCTCAAATTTGGGGTTTATTAATTTCAAGGGAAAAACACTCTTTATGCGGACAAGTACTTATTTAATCTTAGCTATAATTGCAACTAAAAAATTCTAATAATTGCAATTAAAGAAGTTAGGCCCTTCAGATAATTCAAAGGTCAACTACTGTTGCAAAAGTGTTTACCACAGTATTAGTAGATACGGGAAAATTATATACACTATATATAGAGACATGAATTAGACAGAGAGGATAATTTTTCAGAAGTCTCCAAAAGCTATTACTCCTTAGATTTTTCCCTGTGAAGTCTCCAGTTACTCAATTATGGACATATTAGAGGGACGTAGCTGCAGTCAGCGGAAAATTGTCTTTTAATGGTTTCGTGTGGCTTATGACCTTTCTATACGTGCACAAACATTGCGATCTTATGAAATGATTACTAGAATTTATCTTGGGTATTGGGTTTATATACATATGTGTGTGAGTGTGTCATTAAGGTTTTTTAAAAAGATACGGCCTATTAATTCGAACTATATTCTTAACTCATTCCTATTTTCAAAAAAGAAATATTTTTTATTTTAATGCCAGCTAAATAATAAGTTTAAAAAATTGCAATTGACTATAAGTAGACTAATAGAATTAAGTTTTGAAAAAGAGGAACAGAGTGCTTGACGCTTTTCACATGAGAAAAAAATTATTTCGGAAACTGCTATACTTAAACTAGCATTCTATATCGTGTAGAATAAATTTAAGTTGTTCAACATGATCTTATAAAGTTCAATTCTAGGAATCTCAACGAAGTTTGGCTGGGAAGGGAAGATGACTACAAATATATGCATTTTTAAAGAAATCAGCAAAACAGATAGCATTTAGAAAGTGAATTTTAAGCTTAGATAATATTTTGCATTGTTATTAATTGTTAAGTTGCATTTTTATCTATAGTTTTTTAAAAATTTGTGTTATTAAAGGGACAAAAATCAAATACAATTTTTTTTTCTTTTCATACCACTTCTTCATGGAAATCAACATTTTAATCTTGTGCTACAACTGTTATTTAGAATTGGTTTAAATATAAAATTATTATAGAGCAAGTGTTATGAGATAGTGTTTTACTTTACAAAAGAGCAAATTTTTTAAAAGAATCATGCTTGGTTATCGTCACTTAATTTAAGTTGAAGATTGATGAGTTTGCTTATCATATGATGGAATGAACGTTTCGAAATATATTTATATTTTACTTCATTCTTTTAATTACATTATAACAATATTATTGTATAAACATACCGTGAAGTGCTATAAAAACATTGTTATTAGGATTAGACTAATATTTTTTTTTTTTGACAAGATGTGGCTTTTGTATATTTAGAAAATCCCAATATTAACAAATTACAGCATACACATCATTAAAAACTTAGGAAATTTATATACTTTAATTGGGCATTTATATGATGGTAAAATTTAAAATACATATATTTGCATATAAAGATCAACTATTTTTAAGTATGGGAATTTTCAGAAATTTGAAATACAAATAATTACTTTAGAAAGTTACTTCACATATTAAACATACTTTTATTGATAAATTCGGATTAATTCAGCAATTTTTATTATAAATATTATCTAGTACTTTTTTATTTGCATTACATAGTTTCCATCTGTAATTGGTTATTTAATTCTTTGAGCAGGCGGGGGAGTATATTTTTGTTGCATAGCAATGTACTTCAAACAATTTGAAGAGTAAAAGAGAAACTCTTGTGCATAACTTAATTACATCTGAATTTCAAACGTAACCAAGTTCATGATTTCTTTAATATTTGAAAAAAAATATTCATTGTTTAAACCTGAAAAAAAAATACTACAGTTTTATGATATTTCATGCAAAATATTTGCATGAAATGAAGGTGTAGTAATTTCATTTTTTTGATTAAAATTGTCATCTACTTTCATTTTTGAAATTTAAAACTGTGGAAATATGTACATGCATTTATTCTTAAGTGTTTTGTACTAATTCTACACATCTTTTTCTTAGCATACTTGAAAAAATAAATTTAATACAGATTTCGACTACTGAGTTAATCAGATTACATTAGTACAGGATACTTTTTGCAGACAATCATTTGTTCATCATGTTATTATCGGTTACGAGAATAAAAATAAACATATTTATATATAAATCTAGTCTTACCCCGAGTCCAGACTCTTTGTCAGCAGTTTTCGGAAACTTGGTGACTAGCACTTTGACGCTGTCTGGGATGCTGGAGGAACTTTCATTAGTTTGATTGTCTTTTGGCACTATTAATTTCTCCTTAATATCCGTTACGTTTTGTTCATCTTTAACAAGTAATAGTTCAGTAGCTTTTTTCTTTCCATTTTTAGGGACTTTAATTTCAGGTGAAACTGGAATTTCAGCCAATTTAGCTGTAACAGTGTCGCTATCATTTGAAGCAGATAAAAATGGTGGTATTACATTTATTGGTTCACATAATGGTGTGGGATGACTCCATTGTCCATTAAACAGACATTCAGCATGAAGTTCTCCAACAAGAACATATCCTTGCTGGCATCTATATGCTAATGTTGAACCGAGATCTGTGCTTAATGCAATAACTTCTCCATTATCAGGAGCAGGAGGTTTGGGACAGGAACTAGAAACTACCGAATAATTAATATAAACACCTGCCTCTTCTTTCTTTTTAGATTCTTCACTAACAACGAATTCAACAGTCAACTTATTTGTCAGGGTTGTAAAGTTCAGTGGGCCATTTGTCATTGATTCTGTAATATTAACAATATAAGAATTATAATCTCCGTCAATCAATGACAGTCGCGATATATTTTCTGTAAAAGAGTTATCTGAAGTTTTTGGAAATTTTAAGAATGTAATGCTAACTTTAACCTGTTCATTTGTTTGAGCATTAATTTCCCATATGCAAGGTGATGAAAACTGATAAATATAGTGAGGATAACCAGGACTAGCAATGGCTCCTGTAGTACTCGGTTTAATAATAGGTTCTCCTGTACAATCTTGAATAATACATTTTGGGGCTTTGTTGCTCCACTCTGGAACAGGAGTTTCTGTTGTGATTATACACTGAAGCTCTGCATCTCCAATCAAATCGTAAGGGGGATTGCAATGATAAAAAATACTTTGTCCGACTTTTCTTCCCTTATTGTTAACAAATCCATTTTCAATTTGTTCTGGTTTACCGCAACGATGAGGATCAAAAGCTTTATAACGAACTTGGAACGATCCAATACCTTCTGTTCCAGTTGATGCTTCACTCGAATTCAACATATGAGACTCTGATAAAGGAACGACATACGACGTAAATATGACATTCAACACTTTTCCTCCAACCATTTCTCTTAGGCACTTTACACAGTTACGAGGTATATCGTAGAACGTATCATCAATATACAGTTGAAACTGCGATGTTCGCAACTCCAAAGGAGGTAGGTGGACGCTGTCTACTTTTACAAGAAGCTTCCGGCCAGCCGGGGCAGTATATGTCCAGGAACAATTCAAATCACGAATACTTTCACCAGAAAAGTCCGGTAATCGGATCATTCCGTTCTCAACATCATACTGTACATCACCACAATCTTCAGGAATCAATTCGGCTGTACATCGAAGCATGCTACTGATGACTGACACAGTAGTCAGCAGTATCCATGGATTCACCACAGCACTCATCTTGACCAAATGATAAGAACATTCACACGAAATGTAAAGCTTTCATGTCGAATTTCACGTAAGATCGTTAGACTTCCAACAGTTCAGGCTGAAAGAAAAGGAGTTGCAATATAATATAAGAAGAAAAATGTGATGAATATTATGTTAAATATTTTTCTAAAAGAAACTAAATTAGTTTAAATAATTGATATAAAAATTATAATTAAACGTGAGGCACTTATATTTCATTTTTAAGAGCTGGATTTAAAATACGGCAATTTATATCACTTCGAATAGAAATAATATATAGTAATATTTTAATTTGTAGAAGATATGTATTAACAAATAATAATCGTTGAAGCTATATGATAGCTATAGAATAGCTGGCTTCAAATTCTATATTTGGTTAATATAAATATTGTAGTCCTAATGTTTCTATTAGCAGGACTGTTCTTGAGTATCCAGGAACCTCCGTGCAGAACATCTCAAGCGCCTTTGATCCCACACGATAGGTATAATACCAATTTATTCCCCTAAATGAGCGACCCCTACGTGCAAGCCTAAATTGCACACCTGCCAGGAAAGGCCCTGAATATTAGTCAATATAAGAAAATGTTAAGTCACTACTAATTTTTAATTAGTAGGTATTTGTCTAATTAGCTCGCAAAGAGTAAAAAAATCTCAGCCCCATAGCAATTAATCAATCCAACGCCGATTAGTTTGTCATCATGAAATGATTAATTAGGTGAAAATAGGAAAATAAGATATTCTAAGACCTTTACACATAAGTTTTCCTAATAATGAATCTATATCAATAGACATGGTTTTTTTTATTTAAATGTATTATTTAGAAATATAGTTAGGTCGTCAACATTATTCTTTCGAACATTACAACAAATCGTTCTGTTTGTTCTCATGAAGGGTTATAACCTTATGAAAGAAGATAAATCGGTTTAAAAGTAGCTGCCTAATGATATATAGAGAAAAGGACATATAAAATAAATGTTTTTAAGTAAGTGCATCCCTAGAGAAAGGAAATAAATAACTTTATATTGTTTCATGTGATAGAACACCATTTATATAGAAAACAAAAACGATTTTATAATTAATATTTATGCTCTACAAGCACAACTCTCGTTATAGTTGAAAACAGAGATTACTGCTCTCTTTTAATAAAAATAATTTAAATGCGTTATTGATGTCTTTAACAAAATCTTTAGAAGAAGAATCATAGTGCACAAGTAAAAATATCTACTGCATGAAACAAGAGAAATTATCTCTACACTAGCAAATTTACTATAAAACTCTACGGTTTTTATGTAGATAAGACAAATTTTGGATATACAAACCTTTTGAAGTGAATATTATCGTTCATTGTATAAATAAATTATTAAAATACTCAACAAAATATTAATATCTTAAATTTCGAATTCGTATGAATGGATAATATGAGAACTAAATGATGGTCAACTAAATTTTTAATATAGCTATCAAAATATTTTAGTTGGTATCAAAAATTACTACTGTAGGAAAAATTCCTTTACATGTCAATATATTAGAAATATTAATAATTTAGATCTTGTATTACTTTATTTTTATGTGTCCCATATTGATATATAGAATTTATAAAGACTGGGATAAAAATAATGCTGGCTATAAATATTTATTAAATAATTCTTCTATTTTTGATCCAGTTAACAGTTTACTGACTTTTCCTAAAGCAATATTACGATGCGACATAAAATAATCCACATGATCTCTCTATAATGTTATGAATAAGTCATTTAAATATTCAGAATTATTGCTGTGGAAACGTTCGTCGCGTGCCACAAATATTAGGATAAAATAAACCCCTCTCAGCACTGGAAAACAAATATTTCCACTTTAGTTTGAAGAAATTTTATACGCTTCAAAACTTTCTCTGCAATTATCGGAAATCTATAACAATCAAGTGTCATTAAATAAAGAAGTCGGTTCTTTTTTGATTCATCGGCTGGATTCAGATCCCATCTATGTTGAATGTTATGCGGGGGTTTAGTGAATGTTTGATTTATAGAAGTAAAAATGTGCGCGAAATTGAAAGATGCTAAATAAGCCCTTCGGGTTGTATCGGAATATTCTCGCCAAACATCTTCCCATTCCTTTAAAAGTAGGAAAGTTAAACATGGAACTCTTTATTTATTGTGTTTAGAAAAATCTCGTTATAGGATGTATCATTAAATTATTCTCATTGTCTTTTGTAAAAAATAAAATATTTTACGCCATTGTATTCAATAAGAATACAGTAAAAATAGACAAAAGTAGTAGCTATAACAAAACAGTTGAAAAATTGTTTAAGAAAGAAATATCCCAGTAAATTTTTTATGGTAGGTTTTGTGTTTAGTTAATATAATTAGTTTACAGTGAGTTTAATTCAACAATTTATAGTATCAATAAATACTACTTTCAAATTGTGTTCAGCACTCCGTGTTAATTATAGGGAAAATAATGCTTAACTTTTTATAAAACAATATTAGTTTTTTAACTCATTCTTACTTTGTGGAATTAAAAATATATCAATCACTTCTACTACTCAGGAAGTCGAAAATACTATGATAATATTTCGGTTTTTCCTTCCTATTTTATGTAATGCATTCAATATACAATGCACCTAAAATTTCTAACGATAGCGACTGCCTATTCTAATCCAAGGACTTGTGAGATAAAATTGGTTAATTCAAACTACTAAAATTAAATTATGTGAATTGCGTTTTAGAGAGACTTGCACTATTTATCTAACACTGATCATAAAAGCTCTTTAAATGCTACTATAAAAACATAGAATAGAAAGAATATAACTTTTAAAGTCTTACAATTTATAAATTAAATTGCGTAATCCTTTTAAAACTTCAAAGCTACTCACTCTTTACAGTTTAATGTGGATAATGTGCCTTCTTGCTTTTACACATTTCGAACAATTTATGCTATTAAGAGTCTTTGTTATAATCAAAATATAAAATTTAACCTATCAATTAAAATATAAAGTGGAATGCCCAGACTAATTTAAAATACTATAAAATTTATGTGCTAATAAATGCCTTAAAAAATGGTAATCACGACTTAACACAACCAAGATTTCAAATCCATTTTTTTTCTTTATTTACTTTATTTTGCTGGTGAGACGGAACTGGTACAGTCAACTGTTTGAGCACACGAGGGCTATTTAGATCAACAACTGCTACTTAAAGCCAATGTAGAACAACAATGAACTCATATGCCAGCAGCGGGATTCGATCCCGCTGATTCTAGTATTGCAAAGAAGTTTCCTACTGACTCGACGATTGTCAGGCCTATCTCAAAATAACATCATACAAAGGTCACACGTAAACACACCATACAAAGAGCTCACATAAAGCACGGGTTGATTCAAATATATAGTGAGCATTGGAAGAGCATTTTCTATGAAATTCTCTATTATAAAAAATATGACTTATTTAGTTCTAATTTTAGATATTGTTTTAAAACTTAATTTATAAGAGTTTTACTACCATATCTAACTCATTTTTTAAATATATTTCAACACAACTACTCAAATCTGCTATTAAAAAACTTAAATAGCGTAATGATAGGATAGTTATTATTGAATCTAGTAATTGAATGTGTTTCTAACACAAATATTAAACAAAATAAAAATACTTTTCTAATAAATATTACCGGATATGTGTGTCATAAAAAATAAAACACATTTAATGCCCAAAACATAACCCAGAATTTTATCTATACATGTTTCTTTATTGATATCAGTCTTGTTTAACAATTGCTTGTCTCAAAGTAATGAAAAGATAATGGGGATAAAGCATCACAAAGCAGTATATGCTATAATAACGTTTAAAGAACAGGGCAAATAATAACACACTACGAAGTAACATTCAGACATGCCTCTTTTTGATTAAGATGATCAAACAAGGGACCAACTATCGGGGTAATATAATTTGGGCTTCAAAGAGATTTACTTGGGAAACCGAAAGAAATATGGTACAATTTATTGTGGAGGGATCTGAAAATGACAGGAAATAATAACGTCTATACCAGAAATGATCAAATACTTCAAAAAGGATTAATTGTTTAGATAAAGCACAATCTTAAAAACAAAAGATAAATGATTGAACAATAACCGAACTATAAAGGAAAGTAAAAGAGAAGTTCTAACAAAACAGAAAATCTTAAGAATCAAATTATCTTTACCGCCCATGTTGTATATAGGCTAGTTTTCAAGTAGTTAGCTTGAGTTAAATCCCGGGTAAGATTTGGATTAATTTATTTTGACTACAGCTGGTAAGTTATGTTAGCCCCATATATGATGCTCTCATAAAAAAAATGTCATAAAGCCTGCCTAATTGTTTGGTAAAAGTAGTGAATAAAATTCCCCAACCCTCTACATTAGAAAATTTTTGTCTCTATGCAATTTTTAAAGTAAGTTGAAACTGATAGAATCGATAAACTAATCAGCATACTGTAAACCTTAATTATTATATTATATAATGGTATAGATCATTGGTCTTCAAAATTTGTCGACTCACAGAATCTTAAAAATTTTAGAATTTTTTAGAGGACCCAACATACTTTTTAAAAAATATATCAAAACAATATTTAAAGTAGATCAATATGTTATAGGTTTTTATACAGAGGTAAATAAAAGGGAAAAACATTATTGCATATTTTCTTCCAAAATACGTTAACATAAAATTAATCTAATTTACTCTTTATTAGCCTTAATTCGTACCCCAGGTATCACTTACCCTTGCATTATATTTAGTGACTGAAAAGTGATTTTAAAAGTATTAGAAAATAATGTTAATAATTATAAATAAAATGTTCAGTTTTAATCACTTGAATCAGCGTGCTTTGTTTTACACAAATCTTTAACGTTATGTTGTCATTATTTTTAAAGGTATTTCATCCAATTTATATCTGTATTTTTTATGTTACTCTAATAATTGTTGAAAACTACTTTTCAGAAACACATATATGTTTATAGAACCCTTGAGGTCACTGTGGTACCTTAGAATTCCGTGGATTAGCCTGAAGACCATTAGTATAGATATACAATCAAATCCCGATATAATAACACTATCGTCTCCGGTACCAGAATAGCGTTTAACAAGTTTGGTGGTACATCCAATTATGCAGCTGTAACTATAGTTAAAGATCATAAGCAGATTTAGTCGCTATCAGGTATTTTTTATGTACTATTATGGCTTATTATGGCTTAATTAATCTTTCACTAACTATTGTTCGCACATTCGTGTCGTACGAAGAAAACCATCTCTTTAAAGTCACCTGCTAATAGAAACTCAGAATTTACAATCGCGTAAAAGTGGAGAGACAAATGTTTTGTTGGAGTCTGCTGAAACATTATACTATTAAGAGTAGATAAAAAGAAAATGCCTCTCTTGTTAACGATAGCACATCTTTGTCGCCGTTTAATAAATAGGAAGCTCTTAACTTCCAGTTAATGTGCTACAAACTGCTAAATAAAAGCTTTAGTTAGTACATTTTAATGTTATTTACTCACTCTCCCGCTCTAGACATTGACCTACCCGTGTGCACGCTTTGCACAACTACTAACCTTTTCTTTCTACATATGTATGTGTGCATGTATATGCGTGCAATGACTAGTTTAAACTGTTTATGCTACTTATGAATAATCTATCCCAAACTAGAAGCATTAGATTCAAGGTTTATTAAATATGCTTCGATTAGGAGGATTTAATAATGATAATGGATACTCATTTCAAACTGAATTCTTAAATATTATAATAAAGAAATATTTTAAAATTTATTCTCCTTACAAAGTTATGTAATAAAGGTTTAATATGTCCTGATTTTCACTCATATACCGTATTCTACTATATTTATTTTGCGTTTTACTTATAAAACATATTGAAACTTAAAATTCACTAAATATATTATTTTATATTCTTCTTTAACAATATACAGTATTAAATAACATATTACTTTTAATAATACTTCGCATATTATCAAGTGTTTTCCCCCTTAAAATATTATTTAGAATTTTATAAATCTTTCAGATTTTATATAATCATTTATATTCAATATACTTTATTAAAATTTCGGGCTAAACCTACTGGAGCTTGGTACTCTGATTAAGTACAAGTATACTAGCTAGCTTAAATTGCGTTTAAATTTTTATATCTGTACTGATATTTCAGTTAGGATATTTTCTAAATGAATATTTCTTTTATATAAATTATATAAATATTTATATAAATATTTGTATACAGAAAGGAGATACAAAATAGGTACTAATTCAAATAAGTTATAAAAGATATAAAACTAATATAAACGAAATTATAAGCTTCTAATACTATTTGAAATACGAAAACTATGAAATTTTTATTTGAAAAAAAAAAATACGCCGTATTCACGACTTAACAGTTAATTAGAATTATTAATACTAATATTATACCACAGAAAATTTATTAAGTTCTTTGTTAGTTTAGAAAATCCTCTATTATCAATACTGTCTGGAAATATTTAAAAGTATTTAGGGTATTAAAACACTGAAATACACTCTAATTACTTCCAAAATATCATCATTTATGCTCAGTATATATTTTTTGTGTTTAACATCTGGTATTTTTTAAAAATATTTTTCTAAATGTTTCCTATAAATATTCACCTATGTTACATTTCTTTTACCATATCTAATCTCTGTTCAGAAATACTTAAAGGTTCTCAGTATCTTATCGGAATTTAAAAATATTTTTATGCGCTCCCCATAGTTTACCCAACTATTTTCCTGGCTTGGAAAATACTCAATAGGGGAAAGCTATCATTAAATCAAGAGATGATATGATGCAAAAATCAATACAGCTCATTTCAACCCACTACAATCCAATATTGAATCATGAAGTATTAAATCGAATTTTTGCCGTGCACTTAACAATAATTCTAAGCATTTATCTTATCCATTTAAGGCATCTACTCAATAAATATCAATTTTATTCTAATTTTTTTATTTTTGAAATAGCTACCCAAAACGTTAATAATACTTTCTTGCGTACTTTATTTATGTTGACAGAAACATACATATTCATTCTTAAACAGCAAAATTGATCATGATTTTGCTTTAGATCTTATGGATTGGACATGCGGGTAATAAATAAGAACAAAGAAATACCCAGCTAATAAATAAAGTTTTCAAAAGGAAACTCCCTTTGCTTGTTTATCTCTTTAGTCTTCAGGGAAATCAATCAGAGGGAAACACAAAAGTGCCATGAATAACCTAATTGATTAATTCGTATTATCGGAAAGCCTGAAACTTTTACGCGAGAGCCCATAGGAAATGGGAAGACTTTTGTAAAGGTATCACAAGGTGTTTGAAAGAAGAAATTTGTTATTCTAATCTTACCAATCTATTTTGCGTATCTTGACAAAGCCCTTAAATACTAATTATTTAAAACTTTTCAACTTGGAGTGCCCTCTCACGTTAGTTAGGAATAAACCATTTTTTTTCTAGTTATGGCAAGACCTAAATAAAAATTGTAAGTCAAATGTTACTCGAAATTTAGAAGAGTTAAAGGCACTCGGTTGAAAAGGAAACAATAATTATCCTTGCTGGGATATATGTATAGAGAGAGAGAGAGTGAGAACAAATATATTATAATATATACTGTGAATATATATATATATATATATATATATATATATATATAGATATATATATATATATATATACACATATGTGTATGTGTGTAAGGAAAAAGTTAAAGACCGAATGAATACAGCTTATATTCTATAAACTCCCTCGGAACAGCCCCTTAAATAATATACTGTCAATGAGCAACTAGCAACCTAAAACCAACGAGCATCTAGATACATGAAAAGTATCGAATTAAATTTATAGATAAAATCTTTCATTACGACTCCAGGGAATATTCATTGGTTTTTTAATCTTTGTTTAGAACTGAAAACTCAGTGTGTCCCTGTTTTTTTCCCCTGTTAACTTCTAGTCTACAATGACTAATGGGGTTACAGTTCAGCCAATTTATTGAACCCAAGCATCCATTTTAGTGTATTTCGAATAAAAAAAAGATGCAAACTAGACAGATTTTCTTAGATTTTTTTCTTAGATTTATCTTGAAGATTTTCCTGGTACAGAAGTAAATTTATATCCAAAAGCCTTAATTAGGGCTCCTGAAAATACTCTAATCTATGATCTAATTTTCTAATCTATGAACCTTGTCCCTTAGTTCCCCTTTTAAACCCCTACTCTAAACTGATATTTGCGTCCACAATTCATGCTCTCGGCAAGGAGCTTAACCAATTAAAACTGTATAGAGACCTAGCAGTCAGTTCAGGAAATCTGAAACAACTGTTGGGGAGGCACTTCCACAGATTTTCTTATATTTTTAAACTGTAACAACGATCTTTGAGTTCGTCTCGTTGTTAAATGAGATGAGAATCCAACAGATGAGGCAATAAATATTCTTTATTATTAAACAGTCTCTTGTACCTTTATCATTCAAACTAGCCATGATTGGAACGCCCCGTCTATATTTGGGTTAAGAAACACACAAACATATGTTTATGCGTGCAGGAAGTAAAGGGCACTGTTAAAAATTTATAATTTTACAAGAGGGCAAAATGAAGGAAGGAATGAAAAGGAAAGAGTAAAGGAAAGTGGAAGGAAAGAGTCAACTAAATCTGAAAAGAAATGTAGATGTTTTGTATTAAACCCCAAAAGACAGCTACGAATATAGTGTCAACTAGTACCCGGTAACCTCATGTGTAAAATATACCTAATTAAATTTATAGCTAAATCTCCTCATTACGGCTGGAAAAATTCTTATGGGCTATTTAAATCTTAGTTTGGAAGCTAAAACCATGTGTGTCCCTGTTTTTCCCCCTTTTAACCTCTTGTCTACACTGACCACTAGGGCTACAGTTGAAGCGTTCTAGCAAGGGGTCAATCAAACTAAAACTTTATTACACCCCCCTACAGTTCAGTTTCAAAAATTCCGAGCAAAAAGTTCATGAACGTTGTTAGACAGATTCTCAAAGATTTTTTTCTTAGATTTGCCTTAAAGATACTTCTGGATTTTCCTAAGAGATTATATTCCTCGTATCAGACAATCTCACAAATTGTCCCGTCCCTAAAATGAAATGGAAACCTATCCAATGGATATTACAAAAATAATTATCTTCTTCGGTGAAACAGTCTCCTGTTGTTTTATTACATCAGCTGGAGCCATGACTGCTATTCCCTTCTTCCCACAATCATACACTTAATTAAACGATATATATATATATATATATATATATATATATATATATATATATATATATATATATATATATATATATATATATATATATATATATATATATCTTTATGCAGTTGTGATAATTATATGCATCCAATTATATGAATTGATAAATAGAGAAAAACTATAAAATGACATGCAAAACAAGATGTCTGAGAAATACGTAAGTAAATAATTTTATCTTATCTCTTTACCAGATTAAAATGCAAAATAAAATGCACTATTTTATAACATTAATCGTAAAACGCAACGCATTGTCGTCAGAATAGTGGCCTTGGTGGAGAAAGAGCAATGATGGAGAGTTAGATGCTCTTGGCAAATATCCATAGCCGAAAAGATATCATACTTCATTTATTTGTCTTTCCTAGTATGTCTGGTTTTAACTAGTCTCTGCATAATATGTGTCTATCTTTCTCCTTCACTCTTTAAATAGCCATATACACAGACATACTTATATATATAAATATATCAGTATATATATATATATATATATATATATATATATATATATATATATATATATATATATATATAGGCAATACTAATGCAGATATGTTATCATCATAACTGGACAACAAGCTCATTGTATGCTAGTTTCATGGAAGATTTTTCGACAATTACTGATTTCCTTATCGTCAACATCCTTAAAAGGCTTTCTTAAAAGGCATATCAATTTGACATTATGAGATGAAAGCCGAAAATACACGACTGGCCGCGATATTGAAAGTGGAGTATTTTACCCCAGAGTCACCAACGTCATGACGCCCACTCTCTCCAACACCACTGCGGTTTAATAGAATAGTTGCCTGGAGTGATTTTTAAATCATAAGAAAATATGGATAAAACATAATATTAAATATATTGCATACAAGTTTACGGTTCAAATAACTCAAATAACATTAAATTATTTCATTTCCCTAATTTATATTTTGCA
>CM063502.1:35066777-35089277 GCA_032207245.1 Pardosa pseudoannulata | reverse complement strand
ACAGCTATGTACAAATTCAGTAGATGATAACATTCAGGGATCTCGTACAGAGATAATATGCGCACACAAGGATGCGTGGGATTCCGGAACAGTATGGCTAGGGCTTTTCAATCACAAGAGTTGGAAACTAATTAGTGCTGGGACTAATTCTGACACGATCACTTCGTCTGTCGATTTGCACGGTTGGCTTTCACAGCAAGTTCGGAGGTTCCGAGTGCGTATCACGCTGGGATTCGTGAAGAAAACACAGGATGCAAGTCGATCCAAAATTAGAGTGCAAAGTCACTCTCGGCTGTCTACTTCTATGCAAGAAGTTAACTAACAATCAGCAGATAACGGGAAGGAATTCCCAAGTCGCAGGGCGACTATCTAGCAACAGAGACGCTGGCGGTCTCTAAAAAACAAACTCCAGACACGGAGATACGAGCGGTTCTCGAGCGACCAGGCTCTAGCAGGTAGAAGCCTCGAGACAAGAACAAAAAGCCGCCGTTCTATCATGTCCCTTCTTTTATATAGCACTCGCTTCTTTTCTCGGTCCTTCGAGAAACTTCCCGATAGATAGGGTGACGTAATCTTGGGTCATAAGCCTATAGATAGCTGATAGATAGATGTGGAAGATAGCGACTTAATAGTAATGGTCTCTTTTTGTAGATAGCTAATAGATAGGTGCATTTTAGATCATTTACATTCCTACAAAGTCGATATAGCAGGTTCACAGATAGATACGGTGCGGAGATAGATAGAATAGTTTATAGATAGATAGCTATAGACCACCTGGTCCTATTCGAGGCTAATAGTGAGATAGAAAGATTTGGTCATAGTTCTTTTTGGGGGATATAGATAAGAATAGTTATAGATAATAATATATATAGATATATATAGATAGATATAGATAGATTATATAGATAGATAGATAGATATAATAATAGATATATAATAGATATATATAGATATATATATATTATATATATTTATGTATATATATATATATATATGTATAATGTGTATGTAAATATGTATATAACAATATACATATTTTATACCAACATTTATAATTTAATATGAATATAGGTAAATAAAACATTGTTTTCTCCTAAAATCTATATTACAACTTATAGGATACCAAATATATCTCTAAAGGTATTTTTTATTATCGTATGAATGCATACCGTTTAGCGAAAATATTCGTGATTCTTTAACCTAAATAATATACTAATGATCTATGAACAAATATCGCCCTAAAGTTTTGTATATGCAATAGTAATAATATTACATGTATTCAAAAAATAGATATCTGTAAAAATATTTTTAATTGGAAATAGTTAAAAAATTTTGCCTTTAAAGAACACACTAGTGCAAAATTTCTGGAGATCATAAAAAAATCTAAAACCGCAAAAGTAAATTTTACGTTACCTGACAAGAGAATAAATGGTAGTCGATGGTATTTTTTTTCTGCAGGTAATCGTGAAAGAAAGCATATAACAACGAAAGAGTAAATATACATCTCTAAAGATTCAAACAGAGAAAATTATAGAGAATCATTCCAACAGTAAGTAGCCTTTAGCAACACAGGTAGCGTACAGAAAAATATGATTGCTATGCATTTCCCTATCTAGTGCAAGGTCATTTTAGATCAATAGAGTAAGTTAGCAAATTTCACGGAACGTATAAAAAAAACTGCATCATAAAGAAAAGGTCTACAGACAAAAAATACTAGTAGATAGATATAAAGTAAAACCTTTTCTTCAATTCTGAAAAAATATTCATATCGTGTTTTTATACATTTATTTTTATGGAAACACATATGCGAAAATGTTGAATTGTAGTAAATGTTTTTCCATGTTTGTGAAAACATTAATATTATTTTTATATATTCAAAAACTGCCCAATTGTGTATGACGCCCTTAAACAAATCCTCTATTTTCGCCCTATAAATATAAAATTTACTAAGCATTTGTGTTATAATTTCATATGTGACATTTTCATTAAAATTCAACACCGACATATATATATATATATATATATATATATATATATATATATATATATATATATATATATATATATATATATATATATAAAAATCAGAAAAAATAAAAGTGACTTTCCTTTTGGGTGTGCATTGGAAGAGAAATCTATGTTGAATGAGTATTTTCAGATAAGTATGTTCATGTTATATATATATATATATATATATATATATTTATAATAATATATAAAAATCAGAAAAAATAAAAGTGACTTTCCTTTTGGGTGTGCATTGGAAGAGAAATCTATGTTGAATGAGTATTTTCAGATAAGTATGTTCATGTTTTAGGAAAATCATGAAATAGTTGTTTTAAACACAAGTCAACCTATTAGAAGGCATTTTTTAAAAATTTGTTGACTAAAGAGATATCAAATTTGATGTTTTATTAATAGGACATTAGGATATCAGGACGCATATTTAAGCTACATCATGCTGTTAATTAGATATATCTTAAACGTTAGAAGTAGTGAATTTTTAATCATTCATGTGACATAAAACAAATGGTTAGTTAATCTCTAATAATAAAATTATAAAAAGTAAGATTTAATCCTGTACATAATTTTAAATTAAGGTTATGAAAATTAAAAATACAGCCTTTGAGCCTTTTTTTACGATTCTAGAAAAATTCCAAGAAAAAACATAATTCTTTAATCTTTCAGGCTATATATACATTTCAGCTAAGAATAATTTATTTTAAACATAATGATAACAAAAATTGAATTTTTTGTTGGGCTCGATGGAAAATAAAGAATAAAAGTAATATCAAAAGAAGAGACAATAAAACAAAATAAAGGGATGAAAAAATTAGTTATTAACTTCTCTCACCAAATCCTCACAGCTGTTAAATAAAAAGAATCGATAACTAAAAGAAATAATATACAGAAATATTTTTAAAAAACCTAGCTTCGCATGAAAAATGATCCCGCACGCAAAAATGGCATTCAGCTCTTTTGTTAACGTTGAAATTAACAATCTGGTAAAGATTCTTTACAGTTGACTTTAGATAGTTTAGTTTATTGATAAAACTAGGTCTGTGAAAGATAACAACGCCCTTTACATGTATAAGTCAAATTACACCAGAGAATTTCGAATGACGAGATAATTAAGTGCTTGAATAGTCTTTTGTTATGCATTGTAGCTATCAAGAGAATGAATGCATTTTCTTTAATTCAGTTGAGCGAGGAAGAGTTATTACTTTCGGTACATAGATTACTTTTAAAAATAATTAGCAGTAATGAAAATTTATGATTAAAATTAAGATGACAAAATGTGTAACAAAGTAGGGAGTTTCATTAAAATTCATCTTTTCATTTCCTGTCTCTTTATAAATAGTTAGAATAGTTGTTTCCAACCTTTCTCAAAACTACACTCATTCAATTTAATGTCAATTAAATATTTAATAAAATATTTTTGTATGAGCATCAATGCTAAAAACTTGTATCACATATAGCATTTAAGAAGGTAAAATGGCAGAATTCAACCAAAATTCGCACTTATATTGACCTCGAAAGCTTGGATTGAAGCACAACGGATACTTTTTGAAGTGACAAATTATAGTTACTACTGACAATTAAAAATAATTAATAGTAATAAAAAATATTTAAAATGAAGATGGCAAACATTTTGCAATAAATAAGTAGGTTTTATTTAGATGTATCTTTTGATTTCATGACACTGTTTATATATTTACAATTATTTTGAATCTTTGCCAAACTCTGCGTCTTCATTTCCAACTATTGAATAATATATTTTTGTAAACTGATGAACGGTAATACATGATATTAAATAAAACATTTACCACTGTAAGCAGTAAATGTACAAAAAGCGACGGTTTTCTTTTGTTTTAATCGGACAAGGATTCTTTAAAATGGCAGAATTCAACTAAAAAATCGAAACTATTTTGTGATCTGAAAACACTAAGGTATTACTACTTAAGTCAGATTAAGTATAGACTTCTTTATACCAACTAAACATCAGTTTTGTCGCACTTCCTTGATAATAACTAAAAAATTGTGTGGACAAAGTTAAGCTATAATAATTAATGACAGATTATTTTTAATTATTTAGTCAGTTCAAAAAATATATTTTGAGTTATTACTTGCGATCTACTTAATTTAAAATAAACAAAAATGTGCTGTTCGATGAAAAGGTAAAAGAGGTATTTTGCGCAGGAGGATATAACATAATCTGAAAATTTGGAAAAGAAAAGTATAATATACACAAAAAGGTATATTATACTTTGAAAGTATGTAATATTTTTGAACGAAGAATTATTAAAATTGAGATAAAAAGAAGTCAGAATTTATGAAATAACGTAGAATTAAAATTCTTCAGTATTTTAATCACAGAATGACCCCAAAAATTATCTAACGAAAGTAGATTGGAAGTAAATTTTCTTGTCTAAGTAAACAAGGACTCACAGATCAAAGTCAAACCCAAATGGCTACGATCAACTCTACCAGAAGAGGGATTCAACCACACTGACTCCAGTACCAACAAATCCTTACACATATGGCTGTCCCTTGATCTTAATTAATTTATTAGATAATATTTACTAATACGTAGCGAAACGAAGAATTCAATAAAGATAAAGAAAAGTAAAATGAGAAATGTGTGAGAATACGAGATTTTCTTAGGAAAATACCGCTTCAAATAACTTGAAATTGCATGCTTCCTTTTAACATTATGGAGCATGTAATATATTTAAAATTTTACAACTATTTCACCTCGATCGAAAATAATAAACTTTTTAAAAACACAAACGAAGTTATCATACGAAATAACTATTTTCTTTGCTGAATAATCTAAATGTAATAACATTTTTAAGCTGAATTGTTAATGGGAATGTGAGATTACACAGGACATTAAACCAAATCTCCATTTCTATTTTACTTCGGTAAAAGTAAATTAATGCTGTCTTACTCTTAACACTTCGTAAAAAAATATTTTGCGAAGGGGAAATTCTCTTCTCATTTATCAATGCCAGTGAAATATAATAAAAGAAGGTGCATAAGATTTACATTTTGTACGATATATTAATTATTTAAGAGAAAATCAGTGTCTAAAACTTTTGGGAAAGATAATTTTCTTCAAATGTATGTAATGTGTTAAAGAATATTATAAAGAGAACTACACAAATAATTGAAAATAAAAATAAAATAATTACATTTCTATGCTTTAGATTTTTTTTTTAAATTTTAAATACGCCATGGAAAAGTGATGGGTTTTTAAATAAATACAACAACAGAAATATAGGAAGGTGATAATAATAATAATAATAGAATTACATTCGAAAAATGGAAAAGGTATGACTTTATAATATGATATAAAAACCAAAATTATATAAACATTTTAGTTCTATTTAAAGAAAATATAAATTTAGCCTGACGATTTCCTTTTAAGGAAATTTGAAGTATAATTTACTCTATTCAAATGGGAAATATACAAAATTGATTATGTTAACATTATTTAATAAAAACTTACGTATATTTCTTCTCAAAAGGCATTTTAAATGCTAATCAAATTTCCAGAAGTTACATCAAACTCCAAAGAAAGTATGTGCCGAAGGGGAAATTCTCTTCTCATTTATCAATGTCCAGTGAAATATAATAAAAGAAGGTGCATAAGATTTACATTTTGTACGATAAATTAATTATTTAAGAAAAAATCAGTGTCTAAAACTTTTCGGAAAGACAATTTTCTTCAAATGTATGTAATGTGTTCGGAATCGGTTTAAGCAGTAGGCCCCGGTCTCATTAGCCCTCGTGTTGCAAACAGTGCACCGTAGCACTCCAAAACCAAACCAAAGAAAGTGTGCACAATATTTTTCTTGGAAAGAAATTAAATTACCTTCAAATTAAATATTTAAAAACAAATAGAGCAAGAAAAAAATGGAAGCCTCTAGAAATATTCACATTAATTATTAGTTAATAATATTTAAGAGAAAATAGGTGTCTACAACTTTGGGGAAAAATAATTTTCTTCAAATGTATGTAATGTATTAAGGAATATTATAAAGAGAACTACATAAATAACTGAAAATAAAAATAAAATAACTGCATTTTTATGCTTTAGAATTTTTTAAAATTTTAAATACAGCATAGAAAAGTGATAGGTTTTTAAATAAATACAACAACAGAAATATAGGAAGGTAATAATAATAATAATAATAATTATTATTATTATAATAGAATTGCATTCTAAAAATGGAAAAGATACAACTTTATAATCTGATAATAATCTAAAATCCTAAATTATCCTAAATTATATAAACATTTTAGTTCTATTTAAACTAAATATAAATTTAAGCTTGATGATTTCCTTTTAAGGAAATTTAAAATATAATTTACTCTATTCAAATGGGAAAAAAAAAAAATTATTTATTTTTATAAAATATAAAAATTTCCTAATAAATATTTATTTAATATTAGGCTTTTAAATGCTTCTTGAAGTTACATTTAAAAAATTAAAGAATATGCACAATATTTTTTTCTTGGAAGAAATTTTAAATTAAATTAATTTTAAAAAACAAATAAAGAAAAAAAATGGGAAAATAGAAATATTCATATTCTTTTAAAGAATATAAGTATATTTCAGTTTTAAGTTTTGTTTTTTTTAAATGAATGCAAATATAGTAAGTGCGGAATATGTATAGTTTAAAAAAAATTCAGAAGTTGGGGAAAGAAGTGGAAACCCTTCGTTTATGCCATCTGTCTTCGTTCTTATTAAACAAAATGTATTTATCTTAGGTTATATTCTTTTTTCTACTTCTTTTTCAATTTCAAGAGCCTTTTTTTGCACATTGACAGAGGGTAAAATTTAAAGCCCAATTTTAAATGTAATTGAGATTGGAAATGTTGATAGTTCTTTTTTATAAGATAAATGCTTTGATGTTGTAAATGCAAGCAGCTTTAGATTCATGTTAAAGTACATTTTTTTATGGTTGAAAGTAATTAGGAGACGTAGAAACGTTTTTGAAGTAATTTAACACTGTTTTAGAGTTTATTACGGAATTAAAAAAGCCTTAATAAAATGTCAGAAACTTTTATTATAAACTTAAAATCAAGAGTGTACTTTAAAAATCTCTGTACTCATTAGAATTTAAAAAATTAATTTTAGTTTTAATGTTATCACTGAAGTATTTGAGTTTTGTTTTTAATATTTTACTGGTAACGACGATAAAGCCTCATAAACATTTTGCTTTGTAAAAAATACCAGATATACTAGATTTTTGTTTCATATAGATGTTGTATGTATTTTATATCACTGTATTCATTAACCTAGATACTAGTTAGTAAAGAAGTATTAAATTCAAAGTTATCTTACATTGTAAAGATACTTGTAATACGAAAAATGATCTGTTTTTTCCTCTTTTCTTTGCTAACAATCCCTAGAGTACCATAAGCTGGAATGTAACTAGACAGTTACATATAACTCTCCTTTTTATATGGAAAAAAGAAAGCAAAGGAGAAAGAGTAATAACTTTTGAAAATAAATCTATCTTTCTGGTAATTGCGTTTAAAAAAAAATCCGAGATTAAGCATATGTATTAAAAATAAATCTTTTCTTGGTATGAATAACTAAATTAATAATTATTTAAAATCTTCAATTGACCTTTTAAGAAAATATATTACACAATAGCAGATACAGTAAGATTCTAGATTTAATTTAAACTTGACTACATGCATTTTATAGCGCATTTTGATGCATTTTATAGCATATTGTATAATATCTATAAAGTGTGAAAATATAATTTAAATTATATACGTGGATAAAAGAAATTACAACTGCATAAAATAAAATAAAAATCTATAGACAATTTTTTCATTCAGGATAACTTAATAAACTAACCCACAGCTGCATAGCTTTTAAAATTCCAATCTCCAGTGCAATTGTACTCTACTAAGTATGCCTATAAGAATTAAGCATCTTGAGGGACGATTTGATTTAACAATCCATTGAGTTAATTTATATGTTAATATTAATGCTTATTTTTCTTAATAAAGAAAAATATCTATGAATATTAAAAACTAGTGAATGTTTTTAATGAATAATATTTTTAAGAAAGGTAAATATTGATTAAAAAAATCCTCATACATGCTATTACATCTATTTTTTTTTTTAACACGGGGGTTAAATCGTTTACAAGACTTATTCATAGTTGGTGTTTCATTTTTATGTATAACAGTTTACCTTAAGTTGGAAATAAAACTATTCATTTTATAAGGAATAAAGAAAGCGGGAAAGAACACCTAATAACTTTTGATGAAAAAAAAATTTTTTTTGTATTAATTGCGTTTGTGCAAAAGTGTTTAAATAAAACAGGGATGTTAAGAATAAATATTAATTCATATAAATAACAAGTTTTTATATTATATTTTCACACGAGTCAACTTTTCATAATATATCAGATACATAATATATCAGGAAAATAGCAAGATTCTAGAGTTTATTTTGAGTTAAATCAATTTCTAGACTTTTATATACATCATACAATTACTAGACATCGCGAATACAACGCTGCATACTAATTTAAAAGCTCTACCATTTACATAGAATTAAAAAACATCTGAAGACCATTTCTGAAGTTAGCATTCCTTTATAAACTACCCCACAACTGCATATCTTGAATAATTTTAATATTCCTTACAATTGTGCCAGCTTATAAGAGGTGAGAAAAATCATTTCAATAAGCCACGAAGTAGATTTATATGCTAATTTTTTAAATGTTTTGTTAACACTTTATTGTCTAATATTTCGGTAGAGCAGCTTTTGGGTTCTAATCCCACTGCTTGCATGGATGTTTGTAGCCGTCCAGAATGGATCTGACACAGTAAAACCTGATTCAATTAGCCATCGTGTTGCAAAAATAATTACCGTAGTGCACCATATCAATCCAAAAGCTTAATGTTTTCGTGGGAGAAATCTGTAAAAATCACTAAACTGGCGAATTTTTTTATGCTTAATCTCTCTCAGAGAAGTAAAAAAAGGATAAAAAAATGTTCTTATACGACATGTTCCAGATGTTATTCAAACACGGAGGTTAATTCATTTACATAACTAATCGATTGTTGGAGTTTCCTTTTAATATACAACATTTTACCTTTGAGACTTTACCTTTAACCTTCTTAGCCATGGTTGAAAACATAAATATTGAAAGAAAATAACTTAAAATACTTTCATTTTAACTAAAAGTCATAAAATTTATAATTACTTTATTTTTGAAACTGAATATCCTTTTTAAATAACAAAATTAATAAGTTCTTATTTTTTTCCGATCTCGCAAATTATTTAATTGTGTAGTAAAATGTTTTTCACAAACCTTTAAAGGGAATAAAAAAGGATGTAATAAATTAAATGTTCGATAAAAAAATAAAATTTAACATATGAGGATAAATTTAATTCATTTCGAAAACAGACTAGTTTAACACCATTATCACATTATTTTATTATTTTTCAGTATACTATTATGATTCAGTATAACATGCAATACAGCTTAATAACAATCAAGTTCCTACTGAACATCAAGGTATCATTTCTACATTGATACGACATTGTAGACGTCAAACTGATGTCAAAAGGAACCTAAGAGCTGTTAGGGTAAGCTGCGTGTGTGTGTATGTGTATACAAACACACACACATATGTACCGAAATTTTTGCCCCTAAAATATATATCTAAAATTCTCCTTTTTCCCCTTACCTTTTTTAATAGCTATACCCTTTTTCACAGCCATAAAATGTCAGATAAAAGAGTGTTCTCCGACTTAAATTCTTTTTTTCCCTATCTCTCAAAACTAAAGCTATAATAAATGCTAATTTTCTGTCCACTAACCATATTTTTCAACTGTCCAATTAAAATGGTATTCTTTATCCAATAATTAAATTGGTCTCTGTGGGGTTTTCTAGCTAGTTTAAATTATCAAGGTTCACTCTTGCCTCCCAAAAAGTGATGAACAATCAAAAGTCTCATGGGAATAAAAACTCGCTCTATGGTACAAAATCATTCAATCATGTATTGTTCTTCAGCAGTCGATGCAGTACTACTACATTGTAATAACAATCAGTTGACGGGCGCTTTTTATCCTGAATAAATATAAAGTTCCCCAACGCTGGACTTGTATCTAAAACTGGGGAGCTGAATTACGAAGAACAAAATTAATAAGCAATATATTAATACATAAGTACTATACTATGACACTAAATCCCTATTCTATAGCTCAAACATAATATAATTTACATAAATGAATTACATTACTTAAATTATTTCAGATAATGTTACTGTACATAATATAATATTTATACTTTAAATAATGTTATAATGAATACGTAACATTATCTAAAAGATGTTCATATTAATATTTATGAGTGCGTGCATCACAATTTGTAGAATAAAAGCTTTTCCTAGTTGAGAATATTTGTTAAAATATCCAAATTCCATTTGCGTCATATCTATATATATAAACACATTAAAAAATTTAGTATTTATAATATTTCAACGCAAAATCCTTTAAATAAAATTTGTCATTTACTATAATTTATCAAATATAAAGAAAATGCTTGAGAGAAAATATAGTAAATTTCTGCAAGGTTAAATCAGTAATAAAAATTTTAGGCTTACGACGATAGTTTTTTTTTTTTTCCTTAAAGAAAATCTTCAGATCCGTATGGATCAATCTGCTGGTGATTCAGCAATATTTATTCCCTAGTAAAAATTTTCGAATTTCCCAAAACATATCTGCAATGGTTTAAAGAGAATATTTTGAAAAAATATGCACTCAAGTGTAAATAAAGGCAAAGAGGATTTATTTCAAAATAAACGTTAAACTCAGAGCAGAGTATATACAAAATCTATATTAAATCCTCAATATATTGTTGAAATCCTCCAAAAATGTTCCAAATATACTTTTAAAGGCAAAACTATTATCCGTAAAGCATTAAAAGGAGAGATATTATGAATTTTTTCAGAAATTGAATCCGGCTTCAAGCTATAACCTATTCGATGAGTATGGAATATTTTTGATAAAAGAACATAAGTTAGAAATTTCCCCAATAATATTTTACGTCTTACAAATTTATGGAGATAATCTTTTGGTCAATAAAATAAACTTAAAAAGGTATTAAACATGTCAAAATATAAGTTATAGCTAAACGTATATTCACTCAATGACTTAAAAGAGTATGTTTCTCTCTCTCACACTTCATCTATATATCTATATATATATATATATATATATATATATATATATATATAATGTGTGTGTGCGTGCATGAGTGGGTGGGTGTGCGTGTCACGTGTGTGTGTGAGTGTGCATGAGTAAGTGAGTGAGTGAGTGAGTGAGTGAGTGAGTAAGTAGGTAGGTAGGTAGGTAGGTAGATGGGCGGGCGGGAGTGTGTCTGCGTGAGAGTGTGAGTGAGTGAGTGAGTAGGTGGGCGGGTGGAAGTGTGTGTGTGTGTGTGTGTGTGTGTGTGTGTGTGTGAGAGAGAGAGAGAGAAGAGAGAGAGAGAGAGAGTGAGTGAGTGACAGATATATCAAAATTATTACACTTAAATCTGAAAATTAGAAGGAGTGTTTGCAACTCGAATTCTTTGAGTCCATTTCCCAAAGTTAACTCTGAAATAAATGCAGATTTTCTGTCCACTCCCCCTATTTTGCCAGCTACCCAGGCGAATCTTTCCCTTTTCCAATGATCTAAAATCCTGTCTGATTTCTAATGATGCTGACTAATATTCTCTCTCTTGGGTATATTATCCGCGTTATCTCGCTGTGAGTCCCAACTCTGTAATAGAAAGTGTTTTTTCATATACCATTCCATACTCTGCTCTTAACGGAGAGCGATGCTTTTTATATTAGATCTTAAAAAAAAATTAAGGTCCACGTTGGACTTCGTTGCTTCTTTTTAAGACATGGCATGACTACAACCTAATTATTAACTAGGATTCTTACTGTCCAATTAGCCTGGGCAAGAAAAAATAATAGGGGTTTATTTTATCCAAGTGTAACCGGCGGTATAATTTCGCCGCTTCACACACACACAGAAATATATATATTATATATATATATATATATATATATATATATATATATATATATATATATATATATATATATAATATATATTTATATATATATATATATATATATATATATATATATATATATAAAATAGAGAGAGAGGGGGGGGAATTGAATTACTAGAATTTATTTTTAATTCAGTATGTATTAGAAGAGTTTTTATTACGCCTCTAATCGCAATCTATGTATATAAATGCATGTGTGTGTGTACCCACGCTTGTGTGAGTGAGATCAAATTTATAAAGCTTACATTTTAATATGAATTAAAAGTGTATTTATTTATGATTTTATATGTTAAATATTACAATTTATGTTTAAAAATTTACAATTATTTTCTAGGGGTGCTATCTATTTCAAAACTTATATAAAGAAAGAAATTTATTCTTTATTATACCATGAATTCCAATAAAATTATAACACATTTAATATGTTTGGAAATGTTACTTTCATTTTAAGGGCTGTTTTAACATTAGAAAAATCAAGTCAACGTAAAACATACATTTTAAAAGCATACTTGGAACTAAAATCAGGATTATTTATTTTGTTACTCAACCAGTAAAATTTGTTTTCCTTCAGAAAATTCTATCTTTTTGGAAACTTCAGTGAAAAATAATGCAAAAAATTATGCCAATTTTATAATATAAGTTCCCAATATTTTCTAGTTAGTTTTCTCTTTTTTATGCGGATGGCTTCATTATTTCATGATGAGCTGTCGTTAAGTTTAAAAACGAAGGAATCTATTTAATGCTATACACAAAAAGGAAGTAAATATTACTGATAATACTGGCCCAATGTGTTTCTTGAATAAAATAAAATCTTTTAATATATGTTTTAAGAGAGTGGAATAAAAGGTGCAACATGATATACATGAATATTGTGATAAACATTAAGGAGAATAAATTGTGATAGAAATATGTTAGAGATATACAAGAATTTCATAAACATCTTTCAAGATAATGTTTTTCATTAAAATGTCCAATTTATTTTCAGGTAGTTCTTCAGAGCATAACTGTACCCGACATCCCCTATTTCAGGTCAGTTGTTTTTATTTATTCATTTTATATCCCTTTCGGGCGAAAAAATATATTTTTGTTGAAAAAAAAATCTAGGTGATATGTTAGAACCTTAAGATAAGGAGAGTATTTAGCATTTTGACTGTCTTTATTTTTCTCTTTTTTTTAAATTTGTAATTATATTTTGTTAATCATTGTCTGATGCTCAAATCAATTAATGCAGATCTTTTAGGTGTTAAATATTTTTTGATTAATGACTTTTGCATTAAAAATCCAATATCTATAATATTACTCTTGGAGCACAGAGTATTAAATGTTAAAATTATAACTGATAAAGCAATTTTTTAATTGCAGCGCTTCTAACTTAAGATTTCCGATTCATAAATTTCCCTGATACAGCTAAGGAAAATTTTTTTCAAAATAGGGTCATCTTCGAATGTTATGAAAGGCATTGTTTAAAAATAATTATGCTTGTTTCAGCGTATAGTTGAAAATTTCCTAAAAATCTATAGGAAAAACTTATAATTTCTTGTTTCATAGTCTTTCATATTATAAACCCAAAGTTGTATGCGTTGAGTTAATAAAGACTATAACTTCAATTATTATTTATACATAATATTAGAATGAAATTCTACTGTAAGGTAATTTTATCTGATCCCTCCCAAGGCTATTAATAAACATTATTTTCTATTTGGGTAATAGGGAAAGACTTCATATTATCTCTTCGCTAAATTGAAAAACAGCTCTGACATGAAAAAGGATCATGCTTGTTTCTAACAAACATATAATTGAAATCTCCCTTAACCTTTTTATTTTACAATATTTCATCATATAAACCCAAATTTCTATCCTTTAATTCCAGTTAATAATGCTTATAACTTCATCTATTATTTATACGTAATATTTGAATTAAATTCCGGTGTAATGTTATTTTATCTGATCTCATCCAATATTATTATTAAACATTATAATTATATTTGTCTATTAGGTCAGTGTATAGCTACTCCGTCCCATAATAAGCCATTTGTAACTTTAGCTATTAGGTAAAGAGCTCGGGTTAACACATTCCTAACTAGAAATTTAAAAGAGCTCAGACAGGAAAAAGAATTACGCTTACTCGTAACCTATGGTTGACGGTTTCATTAACTTAACATTTCATGTTTCATAGTCTTTGCATATATAAACCCAAATATTTTTATGAATTAATTTCAGTTAATAGGCTTCCTTTATTATTTATATGTAATATTTGAAATAAATTCTACTGTAATGAAGAATTTATTTCAAATACCATATAACGTCCAACATAATTGTTAAACGTCGTTATTCTATTTGGCTATTGGGAAAAGAGTTTATGTTAACACCTTGTTAAATGGATATTTAAAAGAGTTCAGGCATGTTAAAAGTAATATACCTCGGCGAGCACACGCTCAAACCATTTGTCTCAATTCTATCTCCATTAGGCCCTTTCTACGTTTCCTTTTTAGATTCGTTGCACTACTATCACATTATCGTAATCTTTTAACTCTCTTCTCCAGCCTACTCTTCATTCATAAATATCTATTTTGCTAGCAATATCTCACGTGGTTTTTTGCGCTAGTCATCTCTGCTTTCTCCCTTTCTTTTAGGTCACTACTGCTACACAATTTTCTCTTACTTCTTTCGCTTTCTTTCTTTTCTAAACAAGGGAACTGCTTCGGCTGATGCTCCATCCAACTTTCCAGCACTATTATAATTTAAATTGCTTTCATGTGTATGCAACTTTATTCCGCTGCTTGATACTCTGCCATAAATGGTTTCAAAGTTTGTATGCGAGGAATAATAGTTCACTATCTTTAATAAAGGAATAAAAAAAACATTTGAAAATGAAATATCATTTATACTGCTTGGTTACGAACAATGCAGCTTAAATTGTGAGATTTATAATGAAAAAAGCATATTTTTATATGTGTCTAAACTTTATTCCATTGCAGTGTTTTGCACACAATCTTTCAAATAATAAAAAACTGTAACATAATCCCCTTCGTTGTTTTTTGAAAAGCCAGTCATAAAATTAAAATTAAAATTATTTTATAAAATTAAATAAATTAAAATCAAATTTTTTGGAAATTTATATTTATAAAATTACTAGCTGCGTTCGGTCCGGGTAAATAAATTTCTCAAATGAAAGTCATATTTATTACCCAATTCAAATCAAGTTTTAAATTATATCACACTGAAAGTATATACTACGGTTTAATAATTTACCCTCTCTACGGTAATTTTCCTTAAAAACCATCAAAGCTTCGGGTCACATATGAGTAAAACGTAAAACTATGAAACTGTTGTAATGATGCAATGTTGCTGTTTGAAAAAAAAATTAACCGCAAAACTCGTTATGCTTTATTTTACACCTTCTAGAAAGTTCCTAGAAGAAAAATAATCCGAGGTTATGAATCCTAACATTACCTAAACAAAATATTCCACCGCATCAACATTAAGCTTTTTTTCCCTAGAGGTCGACTTTTCGTATCTATGTTTTGCCCCCTACCCCCTGAATATTCAAATAACAGAATCTTGACGCAGTGGTCTATTCCATCTGTCGTGACATGCGCTATTGTGCAAGCGTGATCTGAATGGAGATCAATCAATGTCACACAGTTGGTGAAGTTACTAAGATCAGGCTACAAAAAGTGTCTGGATGAAGGCTATAGTAGTCTAAAGGACCCGCCTAAAGGACATAGATTAGAGTCCCCTGTTATATAAAGGAAAAATAAACGCCTAAATTACTGCAATGCAGCTCTGCAATTTTAAATGGTTAGAAGTAAAACTGAAAATTAGCAGACCTTCGAAAATTATATATTAACATATAAGCACAGTTTGTGAAGTATGAGTCAGAGTTTAGAGCCACATATGATTAAAATGCTGGACAAAGAAAATTATTCCTAGGCTGCAGTTTAAGTACTATAATATTGCAGGTAGGAAAAGCTCTAATTTCAAAACTCATTATGCTTTGTTATATATCATTTAAAAAGAATATACGAGAAGTATAATATACGCTTCTAAAGTACAATATTAATCTAAGCAAAAATTTCCAAAAATACCATTGGGTAAATTTTCCCTATTTTTTTTTCAGAGATCGCATTGTATACGTCTCATTTCTATTCTGCCCGCTGTGCAATCAAATAAATTGAATCTTAATGCAGTGGTCACTTACTTTATTTTTCGAAACATATGCCATTGTTAAGTTTGTGTTGTACGGTGATCAATCAACGGGAGACAGTTTAGAAGCCGAAATTATGCTACAATGAGGGATACCGTAGACTAAAGGAACTAATAGTAAACCGTAGACTAAAGACAAAAGGATGTCATACCAAAAATTTCTTGCGTTTATCAACATCGACCATAATTTAGGACCAAAAGAAAACGCCCAAACATTACAACGGAGTTATGCATAGTTAAAATTATTAGAATTTTTTTAAAAAAGCAGATCTTTGAACATTAAATGTGGAGATACTAGATACGTATGCTAAATAATCTAAAAAAGTTGGGAAAATATATTGAAGATCTAAAAAAGATTTCTAAAAATTAGAATTCTCTCAGACCTAAAGGAAAAATGTATGATTGCAGTAAATTCTGCTTATAGATATTGAAACTTTCGAAATCAAACAAAGAAGAAAACATGTATAGATAAGGTTAAAGTCAAATCAATTTATTCACAATTTATATTCAACCAGTATCATAGTACTCTAGTGTAGGGCATATGGCAAAGGTCTACCTGTAATTTTTTTTTTTCAAATTTTTCAGATTTTAATGCAAATAAATCACACTTTTATGTAAAACTCCATGACTTCACTTTCCTTTTTAATTAAAAGTTTAATTTGGAACTATCTTTAAATTTTCACAGGACTGAGTAAAGTAAACGAAATTACTCCATTCCTTGCAGTGTAAGATTTTTAAAATCCATCCAAAAAGAGATAATCACCCATTCGAAGAAAAAACATTCTAATGCCAGTCCTTCTTTGTTTTTTACTTTTAATAGCATTTTTTAACAATTCCTATAAATCCGTCTGATGGGATGGACCGTATATTGAAAAAAAAAACAGACATAATGAAGGAAATAACGTCTGATTTTGAATAAAAATCTGCAAGGCTGGTGCAGACACCGTAAATAGATAGTTCTTTGTCAATCTCGTATGGAAACTACCAATACTTCCAGTCTAGCGCATCTAATACTACGGAATTATGGATGCAAGTGGTCCTCCACAATTTAAATTATTACTAGATGTAGTCTCCATTATTATTATGAAATTTATTGTCTAGTATACATTAATGACTGACATTTTACACAAATATGTAATGTTTCCGCATTTTGAATATAATTCCGTTTTTTAAATATTTTCCTTGATATTTATTTCTCATTAGCCCCTGTGTTGCAAAGAAGTAGACAGTAACACTCCAAACCAAACCAAACCCTTATATTTTTTAACAAATTAAACATACATGTGTTTAATAATTGTTTTTCTCGTTTATGATTATAAGACTTTAATTTAAAATAACCATCACTATTAAAAGTTTAAAAAGGTTCTGCGAAAGGGAAAATTTTAAATTAATTATTTTATAGCACATGCATTTAAGATTTAAAAAGTCCTTTATTTACTTTTTATTTTTTTAATGACTTCAGGCACAGATAAGGCAGAGGTTTCCAACCTAGGAGCCATGAAAACTTTCAGACAAAAACTATTTTTATACTATAAAATCCACAAATAAATAAAATTTCATATCATAAAATAACAATAAAAAATCTAGCTAACGAGTCCGCATTTTTATTTTTCATACTTTTTTATGCATACAATTTAATTCTTATAAAAACTTTTTACGGAAGATTGTAAAAATGATGCTTTTACAAAAGCTCTGTTTCAGTAACACACAAAAAAACCCAGCTAGATTTAATTTTGATGCAATAGATGTATAATTTGCAATTTAATGTAAAAATAAATTCACCTGTTTATACACATATCAAAATCTTGTTATTAATCTGTTAATAGTAGTATGCAGTATTTTCGTAATAAAAATTGTACTTTTTAAAATATGTCTATATTGTTAGGTCTATCAAAAATAATAGAGTAGAGTCGCTGAAAAAATTAGGGAGACATAGCATCACAAAAGCTGGAAACCTTTGCCGCAAGTAATAAATCGGAAGTGTACTACAACTCGCAAGAGATGTAAAAATATAAACAATTACTTTCATCGACTGATATCAAATATTTTAAATAATATATATCTCCAGATATTGATAAAACATATAGATTCCATTTTCCTTTGTTTATTCTTTTATTTGCATCTGGAAGCTGCGTTAAAATCTTTACGGAGAAATTGTATCCATTAAACAAATCTTTATTCCAATCACTGTAATAATCCCTGTATTGATTTTTTAGATTTGAATCCAATTTAAAGTATATACTGGAAAGTAAAATCTGCTAAAAAAAAACCGGTACATTTAATTAAAGCTTTAATATTTAAAATATATATAAATCTTGTAACTATTTAATTTATTAATATGCTTTAAATGCTTTTGAAATCTATCTATAAAATACTTCTACACAAACCATGTATTTTCAGATATCTCTTAAACTATATTTTATAAATAGCTTAACTGACGCTCTAGTGAAACCCAATGAAGTTTGAATGTTTTTATATATATTTGCATGAAAAAAAATCACAAACTTCATGCACATTTTTTATTCTATATCTTTAAAAAAACGTGAAATTTTAACGCTTGTATCTGAAATACGAATAAAATAACTTTGCATATGTAGTGACAGGAGTTCGAAAACAAACAACGAGGAAAAACCATTTAAAGTTTGCATTTGTTAAAAAAAATCTTTTATAAATAAAAGCATATGCAAATAACTTTTGAAATATTGAAGATTCAGATACCGAGTTTCGTATACATGCGTGGAAAAGTTAGAATGATGATTTGAGCCGATAAAAAAGTCCGATATTTTGACCATATTTGGAGTACCCTGTCTCTTTAAATGCGTTTTCTGATAAACTGTCATTTTCGTTATTTTTGTTTGAAATAAATGTAATTTCCTAAAATATTTTTAAAGTTGGAAGGGAATTTTTTCCAAATGTTTTATCGATCTTGCGAGCTAAAATCTAACATACCGTATCAGTATTTACTTACTTACTTGTTTATTTACTTACGTTAATGACAGTTTTGAAAAATTAAAGACTGTTTTTAAAGGAAAAACTGATTTTTTGAAAGGTTGCAAAACTTTTGGTATATAATAAATATGGTAAATTTGTTAGATATATGTTTATAAATTATCATAAAAAATGATAAATTTGTTAGTTATATATTGTATATTTCTGATAAACTGTCATTTTCATTATTTTTGTTTGTAATAAATATAATTTTCTATAAGTGGGATTGGAATGTTTCCCAAATGATTTATCGATATTATGAGCCAAAATATAACCTATTGTATCATTATTTCTTTACTTATTTATGTTAATGACATTTTTGGAAAATTAAGGAGCATTTTCAAAGGAAAGTTTGAGTTTTGAGTTAAGAGGAATAGAAACTCGGCCGACAAACCGTAACAAGAAAAGTGATAAAAACTGGTCGAGATATTTACATTCAAAGTTTTGCGAAATTTGAAAAATTGCAATATTCATTTTACAGCCAAAAGGGGGAGGTCTGCCTGATTATAAAACCAATGTGATATCCATGGTAAAATGCTTATACATCGTGTTTTCTATTCTAATATAATAAGCACTTAATATCACCCCCTTTCCTTCTGCCATACAAAGAACTTAGCAATTTGATTTCAATCTAGCAATTCTATCAACCGATTCAATAGAAGAAGAAAACTTTTCAAAAACTTTTACTAAATTTAATGATAGAAAGAGAAAGAATGTATAAAAATTTAGATTTTATAAATTTGGCAAAATTGAATTTTTAAATTAGAATATACCTTTAAGTGAATGTTTATTTCATTTAAATCATTTTTGTAATTAGAAGATAATGACCATGAATAATGGTTGCGGTGATAAATACTGTTTAAGGATTTTACTAAGCCTTAACCGACTTAATAAAAATGTAGTATTAAGCAATATTCATGACAAGTTGCACGCTTAGAATATCACTTCACACCATTCCAGCTAAAAGGGAACAAAACTGAAATATAATCTAACATTTTATTTATTTGTTAAATAAAGAATGTTGCTTGTTTTCAACCAGCTTAAAACACATTGAATTGTTAGACTAATATAGATATAATTATCTAGTGCAAGTTGGCAAGAGAAAATAAAGAGGTATTTACTTGACATAATAAAGCATAACACGGGAAAATTAAAACTCTTACCGGCACTTAATCTTACCTTAGAAATGCCAGATAAAACATTTACTTGAAATAAAATGTTTAGGATTTGTTAGTGACGCTAGTTTTGAATTTTTCCAAAAAACATAAACTTGTTAATGGGATAATGATGAAAATTACAAAAATAAAAATAAAAATCCAAAATAAATTAATTTTACAAAATAATTAATAAACATTTCTTTTTTATTTGTTAAATAAATAATATTGCTTGTTTTCAACCCGCATAATAAACACCTTGAATTGTTAGACTAGTATAGATATAATTATCTAGTGCAAGTTGGGAAGAGAAAATAAAGAGGGATTTACATGACATAACAAAGTATATCACGGGAAAATTAAAACTCTAACCGGCAACTTAATCTCACCTTAGAAATGATAAAACATTTTCTTGAAATAAAACATTTAGGATTTGTAAGTGACACTACTTTTGAATTTTTCTAAAAATATAAACTTGTTAATGGGATAATGATGAAAATTACAAAAATAAAAATAAAAACCCAAAACAAATTAACAGGTAATTAGTCTAATTAAGTAAGGTAATTTCAAACTAAATATCTTTGCTTAAAAATTAGATTAAAGAGGATTGTTAGAATTAAGCTAATTTTTTATGCCTTTGTAAATAATAAAGACTCAATTAAAATTTATTTTCCGAGGTTAGTTAGAATATTAAATCCCTGTTCAGCAGGTATAAGCATTTGGAAGGTGCTTTAATTAAGTGTACGCTTTTAGCCGCAAGGAAAAAAAATGTTTTGATTAAAAAAATTATATGTTTAAAAGTTTATGCATTTTCAGGATTAGTTTTAAATTGGTTAGTTGGTCTTCCCTAAGCGCTACCATTAACTTTCAGTAACACAAGTTTTAATTAGACAATTTAAGATTTAAGGAAAGAAAATAACCCTGTAACCATGGAGAAAATCTCGAAAATAAGAATATAATTGAGTAAGTGAAACAAAATGTATCTATTTTATTATGCAATCATAGACTAATTTGAACTGTAACAAACAAGATTATCAATATTTTATAGCAAAATGTCATCTTCAAAATATTTTATAGAAAAATAGTATATATCTAAAAATACAGCCAATCAAAAACATATCAAAATATTCTGTTAAGTATTAAAAACAGTAATGATGTTCATGGTTAGAATATATTTCGAAGTACAATATGAATCAAGAATATATTCTGACGTAAAAGCTATACATTTTTAAATAAAATAAACATAAAATCCATTAACTTATTTGAAGTATCATTTGCAATCACATTGTTAACGAATCACTATTGAGTAGTAAAAGTATAATCTATGTGCAAGTATAATCTGTATACACACATCTATGTACAAGTACAATCTATATACACACATTTATATAGGAACACACATGGACGCGCGCAATCACGCACACATGCACAAACAGTTGTAATTTAGTTCTATATTTTGCTTTCTTTTTATTTCTTATTGTTAAATTCTACCATATACATATGGTAGATACTACCATATACATAGGGCAACCTCAAGTGTTTACGATGCCCTAAAACTATTCATCTCTCGATCTATAAATTTAAAATTTAAAAAATATTTCTTTCATTAATGCATATGGGTCATTTTGAAAGAAACTAAAGCAAAAAAACAAAAATTTTTAAAATTAAAATTGATTTTTTTAAATTATTTTCAATATATGATTAGATAAACTTAGTTATTAAGAATACAATGACTTGCGGGCTTTTGATAAATTGGGATTTTTAGTAACATTTAGATTTTCAGTTTAAGAGATTTATTACTTATCATCACTAGTAAACGTAGAGATTTCTGTACAGTAGATAAGTGTTCGTTTTTCGGAATATGATTGTTCATTGTTAAATTTCTGGTCGGCTATATTATGTATGAGAAAAGAGAATGTAATAACTATTGATAATAATACACAACAATCAGTACTATGAGTGATACCTAATACCCTTCTTTCACTGTCTTCCATTATTTTAAATTTGTATTACTTTTTTTTTAAATATCATTATGGAAATGTATT
>CM063502.1:35051777-35061777 GCA_032207245.1 Pardosa pseudoannulata | reverse complement strand
TGATACTACGCGTCATAATGTAAAATAATAGTATAAATCAATCTTATAATTTTTTTAAAATTTAATAGGTAGAAAATCTTAATTCTTGTTCGTCGACACATTTTTGAAAAAAAAATTTAATTAATATTTGAGAAAGACGCAAGAAACTACGAGAATGCGATCTAATAATGAATTAGAAAAAAAATAACAGCGGTGTAAAATATAATTAATTTTATAACATTTTGTTCCCATGTAACAATTGAATTAGCCTACGAATACTTTCACATGTTACAAAATACCATTATGAATAATGATTGTTAAATAACACAAAAATTCAAACATACCTATCTAATTAACAAATGAAATTTTCTATTAAAATTTTAGTGGGGGAGGATTTGGGCCCCTACGGACTCCCCCCTGGGCTACGGTCTTAGTATACTTATTGAGAATTGATATATATTCAGAACTGGGAATTAGGCCTCTAGGACCGTAAAATATTCATATGATCCTTATCTTTTCTATTCAACTGTATTGCCAACTTCCACAAATATTCCCTCATGGTACAGGGATTTACGGGATTCAAGATTGCTTTAGCAATTTTCCCCCTGGACAAAACTGTCAAATGTCGCCAGCACCTTTTCCTATAAAATTATATTTAATAAAAGTGTTCAAAAAAAAAAAAACAGAAAACCATGAAATAAAAAATATAGTGTTAAAACCATAAAATAAGCATTAAACACAAAAAACAGCTAAATTCAAAATAAATAACAAAATAAACTAAATAAATAAAAGCTTTTTTTCTTGGCTTTTATCTTTGAAAATTTTCTGATTAAATTTTTAAAATATATTTTGGTCAATTTATTTTAAATAGCCAATGTACCGAAGCTATTTTACTTGCAGTGGATGACATTTCATTTAAATCTAATAGAAAAAATAGTACAGAGTAATTGTGTTCCAGGCTTCCAAGCTTAAAGAATTATATTTTAAAAATATTTTTATACATATTTGTACTTGAAAAAAAAATTAATTTTACATATTTGAGCTAAAATGCCTCACGTAAAATTTGCTTCCTTGGAAAGAAGTCTGGTATGTCCGAGCCTAAAGCTGACCCTATTCAGAGTGATATCTATTATAAAGAAGCTACTTGGTTCTTCCTGCCGATAATCAATGTTTCTCTCAACCTATACATGTTTAAGTAGGTGTAACCATGGATAAGATCATTACCTCAGTTATAATTCCTTTATCATACTTATCTGCTAGGATAAATGGGGTAATTCTAGAGTGAATTCACGGAACAAAGCTCTGACCTTCTAGGATGAGCGTGATGATATATATGATCACACCGTATAAATTCGTGGTGACATATTGCAGCATTTATTCAACCATTACAAACTGTCAAATGTCACCACCACCTTTTCCGATAAAATTGCATTTAAGAAAAGTGTTCAATATAAAACAGAAAACCATAAAATAACAAAAAATATGGTGTTAAAACCATAAAATAAGCATTAAATTAAAAAAACAGCTAAATTCAAAATAAATAACAAAATAAACTAGTACTTGAGTAATTGAGTCTAAAGAACTATTAAATCAGTTTCTAGACAATAGAAAAATAAAGTTTATTTTGTTCATATATTAAATTATATTGAAAGGACATTGAGTAAGTACTGATATATATTTAAAAAATGACAATGAGACCTCTGAGTCAGCAAAGAATTTTTGCCACCGTAAGCAATCCCTGAAAATTTCCCTTTCTAAGCTAAGAAAACACTTTAAAATTTTTAAAATATATACATAAACACAGTCAGTTTTGTTCTATTTCAAGCGTTTTTGTAGCTTCTAAATTTTTACGCCGCAAGCAATTGCCTACGTGCTATGAGTAGAGTTGTGCGCAGTGGAAAAAACCCGGTTTAAATCCGGGAAAAAACCAGGTTTTTTGGGAAGAGAATTTTGATAATTTCCAAAACATAGGAATTTTGAAGTATTTTGAAGTCGCCAATTCCTATGACACAATGAGAACCACCATTTTTTTTCTGCCTTTGTAGTACACCTCAAAAGTTGATATTTTCACAAAATTTAACTACTATATGATATGAAAAGAAATTGAATAATTGGGATTCACTAACTATATTTGGCAAGGTATCATGTTTAGTATGAAAGTATGAGTATATTTTTCCTTTGAGAAATATCCAATATTTTTATTATTACATAAATATTACGCAATAATCTGTAGAGTCACAAAATACGTAAATCATTATTTTTCTTGGACAACATCTCTCTCTCTCTCTCTCTCTCTCTCTATATATATATATATATATATATATATATATATATATATATATATATATATATATATATATATATATATATATATATATATATATATATAAAATGTGTGTGTGTAGAAATTGGACACAAAATGCAACAGTGTCATTTGATGACACCTTGAAATGTTATATGCATTACAAAAAATAATAAACTGTTATTTTAAATTTAAAGATATTTATTTTTATATTATAAAAGGAGGGGAAAAAGTTTAGCATAAAGCAATTTGCATAATAAATAATGATAAAAAATTATGTATATAATTATTATATTAGCAATTAAAATTGAAGCAACCAGTTATGTGTTTGATAAGACTAACACTGTAATTAATTACATAAGTACTACTATGAAATCATTTAAATGCTCATTGCTATTATTTCTATATATATATATATATATATATATATATATATATATATATATTGCCAAAAGTTAAAAAAAAAATTCTCTTAGAAATAATATGCTAGTTCTTAAATAGCCACTGTTGAGAAAATAAATTTAAACATTGTTAAAATGATTTCTTCCCAAAGTTCCCGAAATTCCGGGTTTATTCCCCCAAATTCCTGGGTTTTTTCCCACCTCTTCAAAACTCCGGGTTTTTTACATCTCTAGCTATGAGCAGCCGGTGTCCCGAAAAAGCCTCAAGGCGGCGACCTATGAGTTCGGAATCACCTCTAGAAAGCGACGACTCACTTTTCTTCATTTGTTGCACTGAAACGGGGTCCGATACAATCGGGGTGCATCCGCAGCACTTACGGATTCGACCTCGCCTAGAATAATGCTCTATTATAGAGTATCTATTTTCTTGATCTTAACAGTAATCATACGATTCTCTCAAAGATTAAGCCATGCATGTCTAATTACATGTCACCAAGAACAGGCTCATTAAACAAGTTATGCTTCCTTTGATCATACTTCACTACTATAATAATTAGAGCAATTCTAGAGTTAATTCATGCAGCAAAGCTGCGACCTTCTGGGATGAGCGTGATGACATATATAGCGTGTTCCCACCATATAGTTCCGTGACGACATATGACAACAGTATCTAGGGGTAAAATATACTAAGGTATGTAGAACTGTTATGTACAACCGCACACACACGGGGAGAGCTGGTGGGCTTGAGCCGCTTCCAAGTTTCTAAGTGAAATGTTTGCACGAGTCAAACTTGTTACTCTTCCCATTTGTTTTCCGTTAAATATTTAGTCTTTAAATGAAACAGTGTTTTCAGATTTTATTTTTTAATAATTTATATTTTATATCAGGTACTGCCCTTTGATTTATTTAATTGGCAACATTTTTTCCTTTTCAAAGCAACGTTAAATTTAATGTACACTTCTTAATTTAAAAAAATTCTATTCTATCAGTTACATCATGAGTAGATGAAAAATCATTTTTAACATTACAGAAAATAAAAACCTATTTCAGAAACACAGTAAGGTAAGAACGTCTATATGGTTTAGCTTTCTTAAATAATCGTCGGTATAATGGAGTAGACAAAAGCAATGCAATTAGTGAGCTAGTAAAATTGAAAAGAGGGCTGAATTTCAATTTCTGATTTCTTAATGTACTTCTAAAAAATTAAATTTTTGTTTTCTATTCAGTAGATCTCAGATTTTAATGCACTCTTTTTACTTACATCAACCAAATTACTGCAATGTAAGAATTATTAATTAATTAATGAAATTAGAAGTTTAACTTTGAATAATTTTCTTTTTTTATTGTTTATATACTGGGCTATTGTTTATATACTGTCAAAAGCTTAGGATTTATTTTGTTGAATCCTCATATCAAATAGTGGGTGCGCGCTTGCTTATATTAATTTTGAGTTGCTTGAAAAATAAAACTTATTTTATAGCATTAAATTTACCAAGAAAAATTTGTTCTAATAATGTGGTCATGAGATAAATTATGTAAAATTGCTTGGTTAATGAAAGTATAGAAGTGATAGTTAAAATATATAGGTTTCTTACTCTCGTACTGTAGACATAGATACTCAGGCAAAAAATATTAATATGTAAATATAGTACATTCTCTCTTTTAAATTTTGCTCTGTTGTTTATCTGGGGAAGTAACAAAAAAGAATAAAAGTGTTTGATATATGAGTGCAACAAAAGGACACTTAGCACTTGGCTAGGATTCAAATCCACGCCTAGGTAATGAGAGCTTGCGATGGAGATGAAGTAAGCAACTAAATATTACAAAAATATAATAGGTTAAAATTAATAATAATGTCTATTAATATCAAAGAATTTGGATCTTCCTACAAATTATTCTCTTAAAAGTATTTTGAAGATAAATTCTTTTACGAAATCAATAATTGTACTTAAATGTCTATTTTTAGGACAAACATTTAGAAGAAACCAATAATAGAACCAATTTTGTAAGCAAAAGTATTCGGTAACCCTTGTCTAAAATAATCGTTTCCCTAAACTGTATATTTTCTAAAATATAGAGCTCATTAAATTTGACGTTTATTTTACTAAACTCCATTTCCTCAGCTACAAAAATTTATCTTTTAGACTCTGATTTCTCACGGAGTTTTTCTTTTCTGTTTGTTACTTAAAATATTGTTCCTCTAGTAAATGGATACTCTTCGAAAACCTTAACAAGTAGCAATTATAGTAAATTGCTTCTCTATTTCGATAAATACATTTACCGCGCTTTATTTAAGTTATATAACAACATTCGATAGATAAGGGAAATGCACCTTTAGAATTAACAGACTTATTGAAATGAAAGATCAGTAACCGCATTGTAATACGAGTAAATTTGCAGTTCATCTGTAGTAGACTTGAAAATATTTATTTATTTATTTTACAAATGCCGAACAATCAGCGCCTAAGTCATTAGTTCACGGGCTCTCCAATACTTTTATTTATGTCCTCATACTGAAAAAGTACAACACAGCTATTTAAATGTTCAAAAGTCATTGGATGACTAGTCACACAAAACAGAGTCCGGTGACTCCCCCACCTCAACTCTGTAGAGATGGCCTTGTATAAACAGCCATGTCTAGTCAGACCTCTGGCTTGTGGCCACTGAGAAGGACCACTGCAGTCTTTCTCGGAAAACTGGAAACAGCTCTCTTTTCCCCCCAAATTCCCCATCTATTATTCGTCGCACGTTGAACCCTATCTTGTTTAACAATTTTCTTAAGAGTCCGATTAACAAACAATTTAGTTTGAAATGAACGAGGGCAATTCATGCGTTGATCTATAAAGTCTCCCATTTTAGCCAGTGTATCAGCCTTATTGATCAAAATTCTACAATGGGCAGGAATTCACTAGAAAGAAATTCTGTGTACCAATGTCTTAAGCAACAGCCTACATTCTAAAATTCTTAGGGAACCACTTTGATTATTCCTTGAAAATATATAGACATGTATTTTTCCATAGACTCTATTACAATAATTTGTAATAGAGTATATAATATGATGAATAATGATGAATATGAATATGATGATGATATGATGATGAATATGATGAATAATTCTGTATAAATATAATCAGGCACTATTTAATTATTACAATAAAGCCTGTTTTGAAAGGGGTTGTTTTTGATATTCGTTTTTAACTGGCATTTCGCACAAGAAATTTCTTTACACGTTTAAGATCCAAAGCACGATAATAAAGTTTGCAATACTATTAACCTCGGATTACACTCAAATTTTAGGTTAGCCTGATTTAATCCTAATAAAAATAATACCATGTAATATTTCATAATATCAAGACTAAAAATATAGTTACTAACGGCTTTAGCATTTCACTTTCAAATCTAACCTTTTAAAATCTAAAATCTCACTTTATCGCATAAATAATTTCTTTTGGAAATAATTATTTCTATTTCTACGGCGAAAATAGCTAAAGCAATATGTTATTTTTTTAAAACTCCAATTGAACAATATTGTTAAATATTTTAAAGTAAACAATAAATCGTAGCTTAGAAATAAGAAAGAAAAAAGCAAAAATTAAAACTAAAGGACACAAAATATATTTTTCTGGTTGTATTTTTAATTCTACTTTCGCGAATATCTGTAAGTTTCAACAACGCTATTTCCGTTTGTTAAAACTACCGTGTTCTCTAAACAAAAGCAGAGCATATATTTTAATTGAAATCACTGTTAGAGGTAATGACTAAAAATATTTACTAGACAACCGTGTTTTTATTTATTTTTTACTAAATATATATATGAACAATACTGTAATGCACTGTAATTAGCGTTCAGTTTTTAAATTTGTCGGTTCTCATTAGCTATGTGAAATATGATACATTTATTTTGAGTACAAAAGTAAAACTATTCTTTTATGTCTCATGTTAAATCTGTTACTTAATTCTTTACATGGTAAAGAAATGTAGTAAATTATAACTAAGATTTAAATTCATATATTTCCAAGAACGGTAATTTAGTACATATATATTATGTCTGTATGAATATAATTAGGACTATTTAAGTATTACAATAAAAAATTCAATAAAATATGAAGCATGCTTTTAAAGTACCGTTTTGCAATTAAAAACCTGAATTTTCTCGGTATATCTTAATGAATATCTTATAAGATATTAGAGACTCATCTTATATAAACATAGTACTCTAAAGTGAAATATTTTTAAAGATATAGTTATGTGTCCTAATTTTTGTTGATATACATGTGTAAAAATAAAATTCATATCAGGGTCGTAGCCAGAGAGAAGGTTCGACTGGCTCACCCCCCTTGAAATTTTGCATTGCATTTTAACGCTGAAATAAAATTACTTTCAAAAACAAAAAATTTAAACTATATACTTATTCAAACTTTACAATACTTATTCAATTTCTTAATTTTTTTAGTTCCAAATTGTTTTATATATTTATTGAAACAAATTACACAAGATTGTGAATAGATTTAGTTTTATATAATTTTTAATTAAATTGCTAATATTGAATAATAGTATTAAATTATATATATATATATATATATATATATATATATATATATATATATATATATATATATATATATATAATATGTGTTTTAGTTGGAAAGGCAAGGAAATGTCAGGTTGGAACTCAGTTTTGTTTGACACTAAATCTCGGCCTTTGATACGAGGCCTGAAAATTCATTAAATACTGCTTCAAGCCCCAAATTTACCTTCATTAATTAAAAGAGGAAATATCACTTACAGAAAACATAAATTTTTTAGCTATTTCATCGATTCTTAATCAAATAAGACCACTGAATTTTCATGGGTTGGTGTAAACATTCTAATTGTTTCTCCTGAAATATCAGTAAGCTATTTTCTTCTAAGTATGATTAATTTGACGTGTTTCCCAAAATTCATTTTTGAATGTCATTTTTTGTGTGATCCTATTTCATATAGAGATTTGAATGTATTTATCTGGAAATTTCAATTAAATTTAAAATTTCATTAATTTATTCTAAGAATTACAGACGAACAAGATTAATTTCTATTACTTCGCTGTGTAAATACACAGTGAAGACATACAAAATATGCTACAAGTTTTTCTTTTGATATAGACATAACACGTTTAGTTCAGAATAACATTTATTGATTCGAAGCAAGTGAATATATTCCAATGTGTGGAAAGTTTTGTTTATTCTTGTCTATGACATTTCAATCAAAAGGAATTATAATACAGTTTATATCTAATGAGTCTCAAGATTTAAATGCAGTCAAACCTTGTTAAGACGACAACATAACAAGAGATTTCTCTTAAGACGAAGCAATATAGTTTTTCTGTCAACTTTTATTGGAAAATAATAACAACTGCTTCGTTCAATGCGAACATGAAGACAAATTTATCCCGTTTAAGACGAAGTAAATATTGCACTAAGTGATAAAAAGGGATAAACTATTTTCTCTGGCGACTCTCCACTAAGAAACAAGTTTATCACTTTTCCAGAACTGGATAAGTAAGGATAGCTTGATTATTCTAGGACAGGGGTCGGCAACCTGTTTGTCCTTAAGGGCGCAATACTAAATTTGAAAATCACCGAGGGCGCATATTTTACAGATAATCAACAGGTATAAATAGGCATTAAAAAACCCAGATTTTTTATAACTTTTTTTTTGTTGGTGTCATACCTAATGATACCTATAATTCAGTGTGAAACTTGAGAGTCTTACAACGTGTTTATCGCTGAACCTATTTCTTTTTTATTTTTAAATTCTTCAAAAAGTGAATCAGCAGTTTCTAACATGGCTTCTTTCACTAATTCTCCATCTGTAAATGGTTTTTTATTCTTAGCTAGCAAATGCGATATTTTATATGACGCGATCGTTGCTGCTTTATGTTGTTGCAGTGGTTTAGTAAAAAAACTTTGCTGGTTAGTTATTGAACATTTTAAAGAAATAATTTTTTTTCTTCTAATTTCAGAGTTCATTGGATAGTCACTATCAAAATTGGTATGAACGGTCTTAAAATATCGTTCAATATTACTTTTCTTGGGAATCGCAACACTATTATTACACAACAAACAAATACACTTCCCTTTGTAATCAACGAAACAATATAGATGTTCCCATTCATCGTTAAAATAATGTTCTTTTTCTTTTACATTTATCCATGAAAGGTTTTGAAAGAAAAGAATTATTTCGGATTACTTGGTAATTTTAAATGCACGGTCTACGCGTGGTCTATTCGAAATACGTTCACACACTAACAAAAAATACGTGCGTGTTATTAGATACGCTCAAGGTTAGCAAACTGCTAATCTATGCACAATCCTAAACTCAACTGACTACTTGATGTATATCGCCGTTTGACAAGAGTAAGTAAATCGCTCTGGCTATCATACATTTACATTAGTCCAGCGAGGGCGCATTAAAAATCGATCGGGGGCGCCATGGCGCCCGCGGGCGCCGCGTTGCCTACCCCTGTTCTAGGACATGGCGTCTGCCCTTTTGTTGTATGTGCTTGTGCAAAAGTTCATCCTTTTGCACAGAAGTAGTTTCTAACTAAAAAAGGACATAGCATTATTCTGCAGATACACTATATTGCCAATGATGACCGGACACTTGCGATTTTCTTAAATATCTAAAAAAAAAAAAAAAAAAAAAAAAAAATCACAATGAATTATTCTGAAACCTCAGGCGTGTAAAGAGGGTGGTGGATGTCATATATTTCAGCTAAGAATTTTTACCGAAACTCCATAGGAGACAAATTAAATTAAACAACAAATTAAAAAAAACTAATATATTTTGGATAACCCTGTAAAAAGTAATGTATGAAAAGCGTTGAAACTTTAGCTCATGATTAGGTTGCTTCTTGTAATAATCTGTGTTCATTTTTATAAGGATAGCACGTATACTCGTGGAGAAATTAAAGTTTTTATAAAAACAATCCCAAATATCTCCAAGTGTTTTGCTTATAATTTGCAGAGTTCTCAATATAAAATAATGCTATTTTCAGGACGCATGTCAAATAACATTATACACAATACCCTGCAATTGGAATTAAAAAATAATAAATGTTGGGTGAAAGATGAGTAGGAATGCATGCGCGAATGCAATCAAAATATAATGTGCATAATATGTTAGCTAAATGTATAGAGCAACTTTTGTAAAAATCCCAAATACGCAGCTTGAAAATTCTGAAAATGATCATAAATAGAATGAGCTCGAAATTCGTTGTTCCTAAAAGGAAGCAAAAAGATGTAAAATTTGAAATTAATTTTTTATTATATATTGAACT
>CM063502.1:35039277-35046777 GCA_032207245.1 Pardosa pseudoannulata | reverse complement strand
TAATGAAATTATAAAACGGAAATTATTAGAGACTAGCATATAGCCCGTCATATGACGGGAGCAGTGAAATTTTTAATTTTCCAGAATTGTAAAGTATCCTATAAGGTAGGTAAAAAATGGTTTGTTTTTTGGCTGAGAATTATCTGGTACACTCTCAATAATTTATCTTCATACTCCTCTAAAGTCTCCCGATACTGTGAAAGCAGTTTAGAATCCCGTTGAATTTATTTAGAATGATAATTCAAAGTTTTCTTAGCTACTTCGAAATTATCGTTAAGTTCTTCCGATTTTTTTTGCTATGGTAATTAATAGAAGTAAAAGAATGAAGCTATCATTTCCACTACACCCTGGAGGTAGATAGAATTTGTTGATAATACCGGTGATAATCATTCAACAAAAAATAATCGATCGATTTTCATTTCTGCAAAAAATAATCGATGATTAAGTTTAAAATTGTCACATATGTAGAATTATCTAAGTTCGGTGATGAAACGTGTGAAAATAAGGCAGACGATATTTAAATAATTTAAAATATGAAATGATTGAATGAGGCGGTTAAAGAAATGATGTCATAATGCTAGAAAAAAAATATTAGTTTTACCTATTTATTATGTAATAATTGACGACAATATTTTTGTATATTTATACCCATTTATTTTAGAATCAGATGGATAGTTTAGGAGAAGATAAACTTTACTCATTTTGAATTTTGCTAACCATATCTCGTCAATAATCCAATATGGGTGCCTCTGACCATTCCAGGTCTAACCTCTTCGTAAATTCGAGGACAGACGGACAGAAAACTTTAGGCTATTATTATATAGAGGATTAATTTTAGGCATAAGTGTCATTCATGTTGACTACGTCAGTCAAAACTAAATTATTTATCTGTTTCATACATCCAACAAAATGCTCCCGATAATAAAAATTGTGATAAAATAAATGATAAGTTTGCCGAATTAAAGACTGGGAAACATAATTTTAAAATAAAATTTACTCATATTCATACACTTGCTTTTGTTAGACACTTAACAAACTAAATTTCAATGTTTAAAAAAATTATAAACAAGGTGATCAAACTTATCTAGAAAAAATAAGATTAGTTATTGTATATTAAATATAAATTTATTTTAGTCTTTCGCAGTATTTAGTTTTCTTTCATTAAATATTTTATATTTTTGTGTGTCTATTCCTTGTAAGAGAAGGAAGAGACCCAATAAGAAGAAGACATCTAGGACCCAAATGTGATTTATTCCAGAGATGTTCCTCCATAGTGGATTATGTAATTGCACACGCTATTTTAAAAGTGATTAATTCACTCTACCTGTACCGATATCTCTACGGTATTGGAGGCAGATAGTTTCATCCAGTATTTTAACTATTCACATTTTCACTAAGTAATGTATTACTGTTAAGAAAATTGACATGTGCGTTTCTCATTGATACCCCTTCGGATCATGTATATCGCGTATAAATAATATTCATGAGATTTAGGTTATAAAAGTGAAATTAGAAATTATTATTTTATTTACACTTGTTCTTATAATAGTGTTCACTACCGCAAATATGTGTTGTTTTATTATGAGAGCATCATATAGGTGCCCATCATTACTCCCTTGGACATCACAAAGTGCATACTCGTAATTTAGAAGCGGTGACCAAGCAAAATACTCTCAGGCTTGTCCTCCCACCTCCAGAGGTATCATTTAGAAGTAGGGGGACTCTCCAATCCTTAACTTATTTCTCAGTCGCCATTAATGTTCACGGTGAATCGAATCTTTGGCCTCAAACTCACAACCCTCCGGTTATGGCATCAAATACCTTTTTCGATTGAGCTACCGTGACAGGGGATTAGAAATAAATTTAAAATTATTACCAAAATGGATTTTACTAGAACACTTAAGGGTTAAGGCCCACTTCCCCATCCTGCATTGATAGTCTAAAATTAACCCTCTCAAGTAAAAGATGATATTTAATAGGTTACTACTATAAAAAGAATGAGCTCTATGTAAAAATCAACGCTAATTCTTGCATAGGAATTATAGTTGAAACTTTTCCGTGCATTCTCGAGAAAGTATTCATACTATAATTACGGAAGACTCATTTTGACGCCCTTGAAAACTTCATGAAAAAATTATTTCATTTAAAAAAACTTTGTCATTGATTTTTAACTCATTAAAGTTTAGAATCCCGCTATTAGTTTATATGTGTATAGTCATTTGAAATCGGCATTAATTACTAAGTCCCGGTTTAATTAACCCTCCTACAGTAAAACATTAACCGAACCAAACCCAAACTACGTCGTTCTTAGTTTCCTGTTTGATCACGAGTCATAAATGCCTGAATTTAACGATCATACGAGGTCTGCGTGTAATCGACACTTATACTACTTTTTAAAGTGTCTGTAAAAATAATAAATTATTAAAAATTAAAAATTTTGATTGAAATTAAATTTGATGAGGGAAATATTGCCGACCTTAAAAGGATAAGGAATTAAATAGATAATTAAAAACCCAAATTCATTTAAACGTTCATATTTGTATGCTTTAAATTATATTTTCGTTCTGAATAAATATTGTTTGATTAAGACATTAATTATGACTTAATCCTCTTTCAGAGCAGGATGTGTTAGATTTTTGATAAAAGTTGTTGTCAACATGATAGCAAGAGTATTTGCTTTTAATAAATATGGTATTTTCGGGAAATCCGGAAGCACCATTTTCAAATCCGCTTACTGATTATTGCAACTTTCACAATGATGCATTTCCGGTTAAAACATTAAGAAATATCCGTGTACGTCTTTACGTAAACATCTCCTGTATATGTTTAATATTTACGCAATCGTGGAGTATGCAGTTCTCGTAGTTCGTGCAGATTCTAAATTAAAATACTTTAAACGAAGGAAAAAACTGTAAGATATTCTATAGCTACTTACAATTAAAATTTAAAGGACTTGTAATTAAAATTTATATTTTGCATTTTAATTAGCTTTAGTCTTAAAATCATTAAAGTACACTTTATTTTATAAAAGGAAGAAAATTATTTTTATTTTCATCAGGTGCATACTATAAAGACTTAAGTATTTAATTAAAAATAATTTTAATTAAATACTTGTGTCCATATGGTGTGCTTAATAGACCCCTACCGATTAGTTTATTTTTTAACGACAATTAGACACATAGATAGATGATAGATGGCAATAAAATCCTATAACTTATGCTAAAATGCAATAAAGCGCATATAAAAATGCTAAAAGTTCATGTTTATGTATGTTTTTGTAATTGATATATTTAGCATAAAATGGTTACAGATTAATACTACAAAATTAATAGAATTAATTAACTATAATGCGATGACTTACGTGCTGTTATCTCCATCTTCAACATTCCCGATTCAGTGATACTTACAGTTTTAGGCAGTGTCGATTTCCTGTCTGTAGTGTGACACACTGAGTATAGTAATCTTTTCTAGGGTTGAAATGTAACGCAGTGTGAGGTATTTTAAAAGAGAAAATAGTGTAAGTTTCTAGTTCATTAATGCTGACAAAATATTGAAGAATTTTAATATATGAATCAGGCACTGCTGGTGAAGGAAAAATAAACTATACGTTGTACACAGCTAGCCTACATTAAAATGTGATAAAGCAATCCTTGTCTGATGAATCACACGAAACGGGTAATCGGCACTGACCACAATTGTCTCTATCACATTATCAATATCTCAGAGAAATTGCATGAGGGGATAAACATAGCCTGATGAGTTGCTATTTGCTTATGTCTGCATGCAATTTCCCTAACTCATTAACAACTTAAGACAGAATTAGTTTCCAATTGTCTATCAAACATAAAATTTATATTGCAGCTTTCAAGAGATACCACTATGCCTACATATAATATCAAATTATTTTTTAATGAAAAGGATAAATGTATCAATGAGACTGACACAATTATGGCGATCCAAGTGATCTCGGGGTAAAGGAAATTTTATTCATTAAGAAACGAATTAATTCAGGTTATGTCCTCAAGCAGTTAATAGCGCGATTAATAGTGAGATTAATTTTGGTTAATGCTGTTCTCCTATCTGTAGTGTGGCACACTGAGTACAACGATTTTTATATAGATTTGAAATGTACTAAATTATAAGAGCACGTGCATTTCAATATGTTGAGGTTTAGAAATCTCAATAAACTTTGGAAAATATCAAATATAACCTTAACCTATTAATGCCTGTCATTCTTTTTTAGATTCCACTAAAAACTTATAGAATTTTATATTTTCTTATGAGTTTTTCATTTGATAGTAGAGGGAAATCTTTTAAAAATCTACAAAATTTTCAAGTAATTTATTATAATTATTTATAAACTTTTCATTTGGATCGACAATTTATGAATTTTCAAACAGCGCCCATAAATTTACTTTTCGGCAGGTACATAGACTGAAATCATGACAAATTGCTTTTTCTATTATAAAAATGGATTTTACAGTACTTATTTTACAAATACGAAATAAATCTTTTTTCATGAAGTTTTATCGTTTTCATGAATGGCATCCTATGATGTTTAAAACGATAGCTGATCATTAACGTGACGTGTTATACTATTCAAAGGTTTTTAAACTTAATTTTTGACAAGCTTTATTTTATTCTGTGCCGTCCACAATAAGTAGACTTAAGATATGCATCGATATATAATCGGTAGAAATGACTCAGACATTTAAGTGTTAAAGGTAAAACGGTATATGTATATATAAATCTTTGTTAACCCTTAATTTGTCTGTAAAAAGTCTGGCAGCTACACTTGCATGTATATTTATAACTACTATATAACATAATTGTCAGTGTTCGACACAGCGGACATTAATTATCTCAAAAAATGGAAAATGATATATTTTTTTTTGTTTATTTTACAGATCCTAATGTCTATACAGACATGGGAAAATAACAGAAATTAAAAAATATTTCAAAAAACATTTTGTCAAATTAAGGGTTAATGTCAGTACTATTGTATGGCTTCGACTCATGGAAGTCAAAAATCATGCTAAACAAAAAACTGGACGTTTACCAAAACATATATTTAAGAATAATCAGAGAAATTACTTTTGCGAAGCATCCTTTACAAATGAAATACTATTCTTGAGAGCAGAATTAAAGAAAATTGATGAAGCAATTAAAATTAGAAAACTGGATTTTATTGCGCATGTTCTATGGAAGAACAATAAAATAGCTGGATACCAGATGGAAATCGTAAACGATTTCTCCCCTGATATACCTCGCACAAAAAAGAAAGGAGAGAAACAGAGAAGAATGGGTTGACTGGTAAGGAGAGAGTAGATCTGCAGATGATGGAGAGACATGGAAAGTTAAACAGATCAACTGATGTGTCCCTGGGCACAAAAGTGTTGATAATGACAGGCAGTTACTGAAGATATTAGTCAGATAATAACAATTTTTATCTGTGCTGAATTTGTGATTGAAGTGGAACACACAGAGTTCAACAATTTTGAAATGTGGGGGAAAGAGCGGGGATCTTAAAAGGAGGAGAATGTTATTTTATATTATATTAATCTTAGTTACAAAAGAAATTTTTAATCTACGCAACTGGTCACTGCTAGAAGAAGGAATAAATGTTGCTTATAACAGAAAGATTATCGTGAAAACTCAGGCAAAATTGTATAACGCTTTAACTACAAAAGCTATATCATAGTATCAAGGAAAAGAGATTTCTAAATATGCTAATTGGTGTGATTTCTGCATTTCAATAATTATTGTTCTTAATATAAAGTTAAGGACAACAACAGCACATGAATAATACAACGAATCTATACATTTCTATAAGCTTTTTTAATAATTTGTTTTGTAATTAAAATTTTATTATTCCTTGTTAGGAAACAAGGTATAAATAATTTGATTATAAAGAATTCTCTTGAACAAAAATAATGTTTACATTTAACAAAGTAGAAACTAATGTAGAAAATAATATATGTAAATATTATAAACCTAATTTGTATACTATTTGAGATTTATGAAGAAGAAATTATATCTCTTTAAAAATCGAATTTTGTTTGTAATTCATATTCTAATATTGGGAAGAGATTGTGAAATATATATAAATAAGTTAACTAAATTTAATTTAAGACCTAATAACTTTAATATAATTGGGAGATATTTTTTTTTTTATAAAAATATCAGAAAGGTTATCGGATAAAGTAGATCAAAAGGCTTTAAAGATGTAAGTTTGAACAGGGAAGGGGGAGTTAAAGCCGCCAGCGGGACTCAGGCGCCGCGTTTGTTGAACTGGCGGCTCATGCACTTCCGCTTATGCAAAACTACTTTCGCAAATGAGAAGAAAAGTGTAATTATACGTGCGGTCAAGTCAAAGAGTGGCAAAGGAGAATAGAACGGGGCTTCATTAAAACTGCATCCGGGTAACATGAGAAAGGGGAAAGACTTAACCCTTCAAGTCCCATGTGCGGTCTCACAGACCACTAGCTTTTATTTTTATTTTGCTATTTATGCATTGGAGATCTCATCCCTGTTCGATTGAATTTTCTAGAAATCTGAGCTGGTTCATCTACTTAGCAACCACCTTATGCCACCTGAATCGATATTGGTAGCTAGCTGCTTTTCGAGGATAGCATTCTCCCAGGCTAGATCTGGACTGTTCTGTTATGGGCTCTACACTTAGACCTATGTATGCTATGCATGTTACAAACCCTGTAAAATCTTAACGCGGTGTGAAGGTTCTTTGAAAAGACAGATATATAGTGGTGTGCAAAACTTAAGGAACAGGTAAGGTTTTTGCCATAACTCCATGAGAAATCATCTGAGAGACATGAAATTCAGAAATGAGGGAGCGTATTATCTACGTAAAAGATGACGAAAGCATCTGCTCTGAAAAAGGAATACAATGCATACGGTATGGAATCAAACAAAAACAAGCTTTATTGAGCGCATAATATCTTGACTCATGATTGTCTATCCAAGAGGAAGAACAACAAGCAGATGTTCCTTAATATGGGATATGCCCTCCCCTAACTTCAATGGTTGCTTCGCACCGTCTCCGTATACTCAGAACCATATGGTCCAACATTTCTTGCGGTAGGAGTGCCCATTTCCGCCCAATCAGCATCTGTTTGAGTTGTTTTCCGGAGAATGTAAGCGTGCTGCAATGCGTTCCCCAAAGCATCCCATACATGTTCGATGGGATTTAAATCAGCGGAGTACGCTGGCCAATCCATTCGAGCGATATCTTCACTTTCCAGTAGCTTAGCAACAGCAACATAATACTGTCCCTCATTTCTGAATTTCATGTCTCTCAGATGATTTCTCGTGGAGTTATGGCAAAAAACCCACCTGGTGCCTAAGTTTTGCACACCAGTGTAATATCAGATAGCAATAATTTATCTATACATGTATATTTTTCATCCAATGTTGTAAGTTTACAAAGTAGTTAACTAAACTACTTTAAATATTTGAACAATGAAGAAATTTGCAATAAAAAGT